>JAKEYF010000439.1:0-42541 GCA_021527775.1 Lactarius sanguifluus | reverse complement strand
ATCCTCCTCTCTCTCCCCATGCCATCATGCTTACTGCATCAATCTTATCAGCTATTTCGTGACTGAACTCCTCGGAACTGATCTTCACCGACTACTTACTTCTCGACCATTAGAGAAGCAGTTCATTCAGTATTTCCTATACCAGATCTTGGTACGCCTACTTTGTCGATGTCCATCTTACACGCTTTTTTATTTCTCCTACTCAGCGCGGGCTTAAATATGTGCACTCGGCAGGTGTCGTCCATCGCGATCTCGTAAGGACCCACTTAACTCTCGTGTTCTTCTCTCCCTCATTTTCCGCCATTAGAAACCAAGTAATATCCTCGTCAACGAAAACTGCGATCTAAAGGCGCGGACGCATCCTTTCTGGTACTCCATGGCTGACAACTCTGTAATTTAGATTTGTGATTTGGTCTTGCCCGAATACAAGATCCGCAGATGACGGCTACGTGTCGACTCGCTATATCGCGCTCCAGAGATCATGCTCACGTGGCAAAAGTACGACGTCGCAGTAGACATCTGGAGTACGGGGTGCATCTTTGCCGAGATGCTCGAGGGGAAAGCCTCTCTTCCCTGGAAAGGATCGTACGTTTTCTTTTTTTATATAAAAGGATATCCCGTCTCTGAGTTGGTTATGCAGACGTGAACCAATTTTCGATCATCACTGAGCTGCTCGGCACCCCACCCGACGATGTAATCGAGACCATTTGCAGTGAAACGTGCGCAGACTCTTATCTCCTACGTTCGCTTGCGTGCTAATCGGTGGGTCTCAGACTCTCCGCTTTGTGCAGAGCCTTCCAAAGCGCCAGCGGGTGCCATTCAGCGAAAAACTGCGGTGCAACGACGAGAGCGCCCTAGATCTGCTCGAAAAGATGCTTGTGTTCGATCCCCGTAAGCGAATCAATGCGACCGAGTGTCTCTCCCACGAGTACGTTTCACCATACCACGACCCGACGGACGAGCCCGTTGCTGCAGAAAAGTTTGATTGGAGCTTCAACGACGCTGATCTTCCGGTTGATTCATGGAAAGTGATGATGTACGCGGAGATCCTCGGTACGTACCTCCTCTAAGTTACGTGGGTTATGTTCGTGTACCGATCTGTGGATCTTAAGAATTCCATGAAGTGACGACAGACTCAACTGTGCCCAATGGCACCGTCCCAGAAGGCGCGCTTGCGGTCTCGGCTGACCGCTTCGTGACTACCGTTACCGATAACACTGCGGCTGCCACCGCGCCGACAGCAACTTCAGCAGCTACTACCAATAGTGCTGCTACTACGACTACTACCACCACCAGTGTGACCACGGCTACCACATCCTCGTCAGCGGCTCCATCAGCTACTGCAGCAGCTGGAGTAACTGCGACAACAACCAAGTAGCAGTGCCCTGCGTGACAATTGAGACAAGAAGAACAAGGGATATCCTGTACGTATGTAATTGCGCAATGTGATGTCTGTATGCTATGCGGCTGGGGTATACACGATATTGTCAATGCTTTCTTTCTTCCATTTCTTTTTTTTTAGGACAATAGTCGACCTCTGGGGCCAGTGTAGAGGAGTAGAGTGCTTGTGGCGTGCGTACGACTTACGATACACGGTTAATTGCATGTATAATACGCCACGAGAGGTGCGCACCGCTGCCGCGGGTATCGATTTTGTAGCTTTGTTACGCAATACATGCACCTGATGGACTCATGTGGCTAAACAATTACCGCCACTAGCACTGCCGTCTCCTAATGCACTGGCTACTATCCTTTTAGACACCTCTGGTAGATGCACTGCCTAATTGGGATCCCGCATCAAGGTCTGTAAGCCCACTTGAGGCCGGTCATTTCTTACTTTTCGCTTTTTGTGGACACCGTGACTCTGAGAGTCGGAAAACAAGAACAACAACGCGATTATGGCGCTTTTCTTTGCGGCTTCTCGCTTAGACCCTGCAGCCACAAACGGGCCTACTAGTTCCCATAAAAACCTGGGTATTAGGGGTTGTCTCGAGCACCACTTCTCGTCCCAACCGCTATTCGACACCCAGCATTTTTTGTGACCCCTCTCTTATTCGACGACGATGTCTGTTTCCGAAGCGCCAGTGAAAGCCGAGTATCTAAACGAGATTAGTGACTCGGTAGCAGCCGTGATGGCCTGCATACTGCAGGAGCAACTTGCGCCCATCCTAGAGAATATTCGCGAGCACTCAAAACTTCTAGACTGGCACTCGGCACTCCTGAATCACAGTACCGTCATGAGTCGTTACAATGTCGGGAAGCTCGACGATCTACGTGACCTTCAGACCAACGTAAAGTGAGTGTGTTCTGCAGACATTTGGCTGGCGACGCTCCTAGCCTCGTTTACAGTTATAAATTACAATTCCACATCGACCCGGAGGATAGAAAGCGCCCGACCTATCGCGGCGCGCGATACACCCCTGCAGTAATCGTGGCGCGCACCGAATCTCCTCAGAAAGATAATTTCCCTGCCTCGGAGCGCTCGCCTTCCGGCGGTTCCTCCAGCGTGTCGCCGCGAGACCGTACCACTTCACCTATCGGGAGGATGTCTTCCGTAACGAGCGCGCCGGATTCCCCAGCACGTCAGCCGGCACCAGTCATCGACCCACCTCCTGCAACATCTCCGCCAACTCCCCCGCAAGTCACTGCAGATGGCTCCGGTGCGCCAACCACAAGGCGAGGTTTGTGCCGCGAACGCGCCCACGACGAGACACCAGATCCGATGTGGAACTCATCACGCAAGATCGACGTTCCTGCTCCCGCCGTGCCCCCGTCTTCATACGTCCCGCTACCGGCAGCCGCGGGCCCATCTACTGCACGGCCCAGCAAAAAGGTAGCAGGGAAGAAACGAAAACGCGAGGACGACGCTTCTTTGCGCGGCGCCGCCAGTGAAACACCTGTCGACCCTTCTGGTTCTGGTTCTGCAAGTGACAAGCCCCAGGGAAGAAACGCAAGGATACGACGATTTCGACCGAACGCATACCCATTCCAGAAAGTTTTCTCAGAGTGGCACGCTTGAACATCTTCGGGGAGCCATCTTTTGAAGAACGTCGGTCTGAGGTCGAGCAGATGAGATACCTGAAGAACCTCTTCCGGGATGGGACTACTTCGCTTCCCTGACATCGTTTGTTTCGGTTGTGTTTGCCCGCGGCTGCATGGACCATTGTCTCTTTTCACATAATGTCATGGATTTTGTTACTGGACTGGAGTTGTGCGCCGTTCAGCGAGAATAGCAGCGAACTTGGTCCGCCCATGACTCTGACGGGTGATATGAGTTCCATTATCTGTTTGGTATTTAAGAAGCGCAAAAGTAGTAGCCCACCGCGAGGGTCGAACTCGCAGCCTTCAGATTACATTAGAGGCGTAATCAACACCCGCCTAAGAGTCTGACGCTCTATCCGATTGAGCTAGGCGGGCATTGACTTCGATTGTAATGTGGGAGCTATCACTACGGCTGAGCTGACTGGTGTGGAGTTAGGCCAGACCGGGAACAACGGGCCGGTTCCCGGAACAAGGCTTTGAGTCTTGAAGCTTGGACCCTTGCTTGGACCTGCATCTGACACTGACATGATACCAGGCGCGGAGTCAACACAGAGGCTACGACGCCCGACTGCGTTTGAAGTGAGCTTCCCGAACGAGCTTAGCGGGGATAAAGATGACGGAGAAGGGGGAGAAGAGGACGAAGACGCAGTCAATGAGGGGGACAATGAGCAGGTTTCTCGACGGGGCAAACGCAAGCACGACTCTACTGCAAGATCTGACGGTCCTGTGCGGTTTTCTCTCGTCTCGTCTCCTTTCGGTGCCACTCACCTCAGATGGGAAGTGTAGCCTGCGAAACGCCGCAACCATCACCCTCCACCAGGTCTCGTAGAGGAGGATGAGAATGAAATGTATTACATCCCACGCCCAGATGAGCTCCCCGAGTCGGCGCCAGACATCGCCTTCCTCCTCGGCGAGGACGACGCGCCAAACCCGGCCGGAGAAGGGGACGATGGAGGGGAGGTGGACAAAAAGCCCGTGCGCGTGTTGCACGACTGGTCCATCTTTGACGCGCGTCCGCGCCCGAAGAAGCGCGGGGAACTCGCGCTCCACATGCTCCCGCTCGACGCCCTCGACACGCCGTCGTCCGGGTGCGCGCCGGAAGGTGCGGGGGTGGCGGCGCCGCTGTTCGAGAACGATGAAGATGCTGGGCAGGAAGACGATGGCGATTACGACGACGATGGTGAGGGAGAGGATGAGGCAAAGGCAGTGTCGGTGCGCTTGAGGCTTGGTGCGCTGTTGCGGTACACGATCGACTACACCAAGAGTGACGAGTACGTCCCTCTCCCCTTGTCTCCTACGCGTCGTTCATCGGTGGCAGCCCGATATTCATCGAGACCACCACGGCGTGGTACATCCTCGGGGTACCCGCGCGAGAGTATCGCGTGCACTATGCGCCGTTCTTCCGCGCGCACAAGATCGCACAGGCGCTCGTGTGTGCGCTTGTCTGCGACCCCGATACGTCGCTCGAGGCATTTGTCAGCGAGCTCGAGGCAAGCGCCTGCACGATGGCACTAGGCAGCGGCAGCACGTGCACCCCGCGCGACTTGCAGGATGCCGTACGTTGCCTTACGCCACATAGTCTTGTCTTGACGCGTCTGCCTCGGTAAGATCCCCGCAATCCATGCGGCCCTTGATACGCTCGACGAGCCCACTTACCGTGCCCTGCGCGGTGCCCCGCTCCTTCAACTCGTCCTCGACGTTCCCGGCTCGGAGAGGGGCGCTGCCTCTCTACCCATGCGCCGCACGCATATGCGCCAGGGCCAGGGCCCGCGCGTATCCTCGCGCCGTGCGCCGTTCCGTCTCCTCCCAACCACCATGGGGAATCTTGACCTCGCGGTTCTGCGGCCTGAGAATCAGCGCCCGACGCACGTTACGCCGCGCATCGCCGAGCTCGCCGCGGGCCTGTTCCGCGAGCAGCTCGTCGTCCTTGGTCGGCGACCGTCGGCAGCGCCGGCGACGCGGAGGCGCATGGGGGGAGGAGGCTTGGGTGGAAACTCCAGGGAAGAGTGGAGCAGCTTGCGACGTGCGGTCGCGATGGCGCTATGTCCCGAGGGCACGCAGAGCGTCGAGGCGCCGACGCGCTGGCGCTTGCACCCACGTCAGCCGTTCATGCACTGCGTGGGGCTGGTGGACGTGCGTGGGCAGGTCTCGAAAGCGTTGTTCAAGGTGCGTTGGCGTACAAGGTTCCGAGTTGATTAATGCGGACGCTTTTCGTGTGTAATAGGTCGGGGACGTTGTACTCGTGCCCATTGGCGAGGACGAGACGAAGCGGGGGCATGTGCCCGTCCCACTGCCTCTGACGCCGGATGCCACGCCGCGTGACTCGCGGCTCTCGGATTACTTCTGGTGCGCACGCACTTTCCCCCTCTTGTTTGTGTAGCGAGCCCGGACGGGAATGGCCTTGTACAGGTTCGGTCGCGTCGTGCACATCAATGGCCAAGACGAACGGGTGCATATACAATGGTTCGATTACGCACCCAACACGTTCCTCGAAGACATCGGGGACCCGCACGAGCTGTTCCTCACGCCTCTCTGCGACACCCTACCCCTTGTCGTGCTCTGCGGCACCGTTCCCGTCGCAGACTTCTCCGCACGTGCGTCGGTACCGGACGACTATGACGGGTACTTCTTCCGCTTCGTGTACGACAAGACGGACGCGTCGTTCTCAGAGCCGCTGCCCACGCCGCCGCACGCGGACCCGCCGTACAACTGCACCGTCTGTGCGCGCCGCGAGGAGGAAGAGATCGAGGCGCATGGGCGCGTCGTGCGCCGTGCTGGTGGTGTCGCGGGCGTTGCTGTGCATGGCACGACGTTTCACGTTGGCGACTTTGCACTCGTGCGCGCCGAGGAGGGCCCCTCGCGCATCGCGCAGCTCGTCGGGGTGTTCACGAGCGACCCGGTATGGGTCAAGTTGCAGTTGCTTGGGCGCGTGTCCGACCTCGCGGATCTATTACCACCTGACGAGCTCCGCGACGAGGTGCGTCTTTTCCCCCTTCCGCGTACCTGCCTTTCTCTTCCGGGTGCTTGACGTCTTCACAACACTCGCAGCGCCATTTGTTCTTCACAGACGAGTTCGAGGAGGCACCGGTTGAGAACCTGGTCGCGCAATGCTACGTCCTGCATCATGATCTCATCTTCGACATGGAACTCTGGGCGACGCTGGGCCCCGCGCACTTCTACTACCGCTACCGTTTTGCGCAGCGCCGGCCCGCGTCGTGGGACGAGCGCGTGCCGCTCGCAGAGGACGCAGGCGTCGGGTGCTCGACGTGTGCGTTTGCGCTGCAGGCGCGCCTCGCGGAGGCTGTTACTTTCGAAGAGGAGGCGCAGGCGCGCAAGCTGCGCGTCCTCGACGTGTTTGCGGGCGCGGGCGCGATGAGCCTCGGCATGGAAAGCGCCACAAGCGGGATGAAGACGACGCACGCGATTGAACTGGGGCCCAGTGCAGCGAGGACGTTCAGGTGCGCAGCCCCGATTTTTTCGCGATTCCTTTTGAGATCGTTGGTTGGGTAGACGCAACTCTCCAGGAACGATCGTGTACAACCAGTGTGCAAATGAGGTGCTGCGGTATGCAGTCAAGTCGCACCGCGGCTTGCTCGTGGACGACGACGTGCCGAAGGACATTTATGACAATTCGCCATTACCCCCGCCGCCACGGCCAGGCGACATCGACGTGATCGTGGCTGGCTTCCCCTGGTGCGTGTCGTGGGCCGTGCTGCCCGCGCTAACCGCACCCGCTGACGCGCAAGGGGACCACCACCCCGCCACGATCAGCCAGCCGCACTCGCAGCTGAACATGTTCCAGAAGGCAAACGACGTGAAGAGCAACCTCATTCTCAACCTCCTCTCCTGGGTCGATTTTCTCGAGCCCCCGTACTGCGTGTTTGAAAACGTGCGTGGGTTCTTGAGTTATAACCTCCGCGCGGTGCAGCTCGACGAACACCGCACCGCCGGCGGGATCAGCATGGGTGGCCTCAAGTTTCTCGTGCACGCCATGCTCGCGATGAAGTACGTGCTTTCCATCTTCCGCCCCAGTGCCGTAGCTGAGGGCTCCTCACCCTCCGCAGCTACCAAGTCCGCTTCTGCCTGCTACAGGCCGCACACTACGGCACGCCGCAGACGCGCGTGCGCTTCTTCCTTCTCGCGGCCCGGCGCGGGCACCCCCTCCCCTCAGCCCCGCAGCCGACGCACGACTTCCCACGGACGCACCGCCTCGAGGTCCACTTCCCGAACGGCGACATTGCGCGCGCAGTACACGCCGAGGCGGGCACCGCGCCCTTCCGCTTCGTGTCGATCGACGACGCCATCAGCGATCTACCGCGCTTTGACTGGTGTGTGTCCTATATCGCCCCTCCGACCCCCACGTTGTACTGATTGGGATCCCCCAGGAAAAATCCGAGCTTGAACCGCCTGTCCGCGCAGAAGCGTGCAGAGGCGCGCGAGCGCGCGGAGCGTGTGCCGGCGCTGAGGTGTGACCAGACAAAGAAGCACATCGGCTTCGAGGGCCCCGTCTCCGGCGCAGGACTGCGCTACCACCATGCGCCGCGCACGTCGTTCCAGGCGTGGTGCCGCCGCCGGCGCACGGAGGACCTGCAGCATTTCACGCGGGCGCTAAAGCCCGCGACTGTCGAACGGTGAGCGGACTTGCCCCTAGCCGTTTTTTTTTTTTATCGTTGTTGCGCAGCGTTGTCAACATTCCGCTGATCGCTCGTGCGGACTATCGTTGTGCGTGCCCGTTTACTCCCTCCCTCCTCCCTCGCATTGGTATGCACGCACTCGCTGAGTATGTATGCGTGTAGCGCTGGAGAAGGAGCACTGGGAATGGCAGTTCTCCGATCCTGCCTCTGCAATTGCAAGGAAAGGCTTTCGACCAGGTATGAGGCACACTTCCTCGGACGAATGAGCGAGCACAGACTCTTCTTCAAGGGCTCTATGGGCGACTGGATAAGGACTTCGTCTTTCAGACGACAGTGACGAACGTCGAGCCGACTGCCAAGCAGTCGCGCGTTTTGAATCCCTATGTACGCGGGCATACCCTCCCTTCCTGCTAATATATTTAATCCCTCGACATTTTCTGTTTCGCAGTGCCATCGCATGGTCACTGTCCGCGAACTGGCGCGCTCGCAAGGTTTTCCGGATTCGTTTGTCTTCCATTCGATCAACGACGATGTCGTGACGGTGCGTCGAATAACCAAAACTCCCCTCCTGCCAGCCTTGACATACCCCCTATATTAGATGCACAGGCAAATCGGAAACGCGGTTCCCTGGCCCGTTGCTGCTGCGATCGGACGCGAGCTGCGTGAAGCGCGGCTGAAAAAATGGCGCAAGGACCGGCAGGACGCTATGGTCATTGAATAACTCGATCAGGCTGTGTTGTTTCTTTACCATAATGCGGACTTTTGAATCTTACACATATACTCATTCACTGTTGTGGAGAATTCAATATTATGTATACCATTCAGCTTTCCCATATGATACTAGGCGGCGGCCTCGGTGTCCTCTTCAATGTCCACTAGCTCCCTGCCCTCTTCCACCATCTCGCCCTTTGCGCACCCGACGGCCTTGACCACCCCGTCCGCCGGCGCGCGCAGCACCGTCTCCGTCTTCATGCTCTCGAGCACGACGACCGCCTGGCCCTTCTCCACACGCTGGCCAACCGCGACGCGTACCTCAACGACGAGACTCGGCATCGGCGCGCGCAGCGCACCCCGCGCCGCCGTGTGCGTGTCCGCACTCAGCTCCTCGGCCCACGCGGGCGCGCGCCGCAGCACCGTCGTGGCGTGCGACCCGCTGAAGATGTGCAGCCGCTCGGCACCGGCGGAGCCGTGGGGCTGCGGGACGATCGTCGCGCGCGTCAGGGCTCCCGCGAGCGTCGCGGAGAGCGCGGTCGGGCTGTCGAGCTCGGCCGACACGCCGCGGAACTCCACTGGCGCAAGGGCCTTCGTGGGCTGTACGGCGACGTCGTATTGTACACTGCTGTCGCTGGCATTCGGGCGCGTGGATATGTGGACGGAGATGGCGGTGCCGGTCTCGGTTTCGAGGGCTATGGTGCGCGTATGGACGTCGCCACCAAAGCGGCGCGCAGTTAGGTGCACCCAGGGTGTCGCGTTGGGCGTCGAGGGCGGCTGGTCGCGCAAGGCTAAGAAGAGGGCGGCTTGAGCCAAGAGCTCAGCGGGGGGCTCGGCAAGAGGCGGAAGTAGCTCGTCGCGATGTCTCTGTGTGGTATTTGTTATGAACAATGTTGCTAGAAAGAGGAGGAAGACAATACCGGAATAAAACCGGTGTCCACCTCGGCTGCAATGAAGGCAGGGTGGCCCGCGAGCGCGCGGAGGAACGCGATGTTCGTCGACACGCCGACAACCTGATACTTTTCTAGTGCGACCCGAAGCGCCCGAAGCGCCTCCGTGCGGTCTGCGCCGTGCACGACGAGTTTGGCGATCATCGGGTCATAAAACACACCAATTTGAGCGCCGGTACCGAAGCCCTGTTCGACACGTACAGAGGGTGTAGCAGACAGCGTCGATACTGGCGGAGCGAAGACATGTGTTGGGACCGGGGTCGAGAGATGGACAAGACGACCTGAGTCAGGCAGAAAGTCGTTACGCGGGTTCTCTGCATAGATGCGCGCCTCAAAGGCGTGGCCGACCATAGGGATTTCGGATTGAGAGAGCGGTAACGGATTGCCAGCAGCCACCTGGTCGATCGGAAGTCAGCTCAAGTTACGAGCCGCAACCGCTGTGCGTACCTCAAGCTGCCATTCTACGAGGTCAAGACCCGTAATCATCTCCGTGACCGGATGTTCAACCTGCAGTCGGGTGTTCCTACAAGACGGATGCTCAGTCCTGAACAGAATTGCCTCGAGAACAACCTATACATCTCCATAAAATAGAACTTGTCCGTATCTTTATCAAAGATGAATTCAACGGTGCCAGCACCAACATAATTGACAGCTGTCGCCGCGGCAACTGCTTTGGTACCAAGATCTGCGCGCAACTCAGGTGATAGTCCCGGCGCTGGTGCCTCCTCGATGATCTTCTGATTTCGCCTCTGCACGGAGCAGTCACGTTCCCAGAGAGATACTGTGCTTCCTGCGGTGTCGGCAAATACCTGGACCTCGACATGCCTTGGTCGCTCGATGAACTTTTCCACCAGGACATCGGCATTTCCGAATCCCTTAAGCGCCTCACGCTGAGCAGATTCTAGCGCATCCAAGAAGGCAGAAGCACTATGGACCGTGCGCATGCCCCTTACCACCGCCACCATGGACAGCCTTGATGAGAACAGGAAAACCTCAACAGACGAACCAAATGAGGCCGTTTCGAGGTGGGCAGAAGACGTATTAAGCACCTATATTTTCCGCCTCTGAGAGAAGATGGTGTGGATCTTGATTGGCACCATGGTATCCGGGAACACATGGCACGCCAGCGTCTATGAAGTCAAGAATCGCAAGTGAAGTCTAATAATCAGCCGCATTGGTGACACAGCAGGACACAAGACACCATACTTGTCATGATAGTCTTGGATTCGCTGAGAAAGAAGTAAGCTCACATTACGAGTAAGACGAAATACGCAAGTCACCTCTTGGATCCCATACTGATGATTGCGCTCGCAGGAGGGCCAATGAAAGTGATGCCCTCGTTGGCGAGTTGCTCCGCAAAATTTGCATTCTCGCTGAGAAAGCCATACCTGAAATGCGGGTCATTAGTAGTCAAGAGACGACAACAAGCCAATGAACTCAACCCAGGATGTACCGCCTACAGCAGAAATGAGTATATGTACTATGTCCAACCTGGGTGTACATGCTACGTACCTGTGCGCCACTCCGACGGCATACCTCGATGATCTTGTCTATTCTTAGCTGCGAGAGTTGACCATATACTCAAAGCGACAGATTCGTTGCACACTCACGTAGCTCTCAGAGGATGGAGCAGGGCCTATACAGAAAGCTTCGTCTGCCTGAAAGCACGGTCGGTTGACCGAGCATCGCAAGGGATTATCGATAACTCACTATCTTTACATGAAGGGAATCTGCGTCGACTTCGCTATATACAGCGACCGTGCGAATACCGAGTTTTTTTGCGGTACGAATGACGCGACACGCAATTTCTCCTCTAGAATACAATAAGAACAAAGTCACACCAGGATAGTTCCTTCTCACCGATTCGCTATAAGTATCTTGTCGAAATGAGGTTTTCGAACGAGAAACGACCCTGTGTATGCGCTTAATCAATCGTCGGGACCTGAAAAAAAGCTCTGTGTATGTACCTGAAGGTGTAGCGAACCCACGCACTCCGAATGTTGGTCCCACAGTCTTCTGGTCTGAATGCGATGACAAGGTCCGCGCCACCCTTGAAGACTAAGTGGGAAGTGGTTGCTGGTAAACGTATGCGATTAGAGCGCTGCACCACGCGAGAGATGATACGTGTGTTTCGCGAGGGAATCATAAGTCTGGGGGGTCTTGGATGAAGGATTGGACTTGCTCATGGTCCGACCGCTTCTAGCCAGGGTCCGGAGATATCCCGGTCAGGTGATCGAGTCGCTAAGCTATCGACGATCCGGTTTCCCCGGTAGGCGACTATTGGCTGTGTCATACTGCGCATCATCCCACCATGTTCTTCTTCTGCTGAATGCACCCTATTCCCGACATTGCTCATCAAGATATGCGTTCCGCAACTCGAGTTGACTCGTTCGATCAATACTTTGACATCAACGAGTAGCTATTCTTCCTTTGTTTGTTTCTATTCCCTGGTTATTAACTACTTCTCTCGTTCAGGCCATGGCAGTTCACTGGTATCAATTTCTCTCTACACAACCCATTTCTATGTCTCACGTTTATGACTAGTCCTCCGGTCCCAGAATATGGGCATGCTGCGCCCAGAGAAGTCCTGGCGGCCCATTATCACCTTGGAAGTTGACGGTCAGCATAAGTACGAAGTCATACTCGGCGTCGACGGCCAGAACCCGAATCAGAGAGACATTTTACTTCTGTATGCCCCACCATCGGGTTCCTGGTTGATGATCTGACGTCCTACAGTCATCATGCGCACCAACAAACGCAAGTCAAGCTAGATGTCTGGCACAAGTCCCAGAGTAAAGCTAAAAGTCGGAAGCGTCGGCACCTCGTGGCATCCACGTCGATGGCCCTTGGCGATGCGATAAAAAGGCAGGGTACAGAACCATGTGCGCAACCCTCGCTTACTCTGCATCTGTGACGCTTATCCAATCTTCAGACATGGAGCTTCGCCTATCCGGCGTCCCAGCTGCACGAAGAAAATCTATAGCACAAAAGCACCAGCTCTGCGCCTCTCTCCTCGTTCGCTTACGACCGCCACAATCAACCATTTCATTCCCAATCGAACACGACCGCGACTCAGACCAACTCTCGTTAGCTAGCTCGGGTGAGTGTAGACCATATCCTCCATAGCCCAAGTCTCACTGTCGCATCACTAGGGGACAAGGACCCTTCTGATACTTTGGTTACGCCCACGACAGACGAGCGCGAAGACCCACCGCCATGGTCAAGCGCGATCTCTGAAGAACCACCCCCTGGTCTTCGACGGCGCAAGAAAGTCAAAGGTTACTGTATCAACTCTGAGGAAGAGCGCTCCGGCGAATCCGATTACCCTTTCAGTGGAAGTGAGGCAGAAGATACCAAGGCCTGTGACATTTGGGAACCTCCAATACCATACGACGAAACTTCTGATACCTACCCCGATTCCCTCGAGATCCGGACAATTACCAACGCACCTTCAACGATATCCATCATATTTCCCTCCTTACTTCCAACAAGTTATGTCTCTGACACTATTTCTGTTACGTCTGGCATGTCGTATGCGTCCAGTACATTTGACACATTGACGTATCACCGGGAGTTACGTGAAGCAGATCTCGACTCTGACTTTGACCGGATCCTTGTCAAGCTGGTACATGAGTGGTATTATACAGGCGCATCAGTAAGCACGACTTTTATTTTCCCGGGTTGCAGGAACTTATTTAAGACCCAGTTACTTTCCATCGCTGCGCGAGTATTTTTACAAGTAGTGCTTTCTACAGCGTAGACTGACGTTACTACTACATAGTGTCGACACGACTGTGTTCGGCTTCTCATCCGGCAACCTCTTCGACGTCGACAGCATCGCTAAACGCGGGCTGATCATCTCGAGCATAGCCGCCGCAATCGGGCTCTTTGTCGACGTCTGGTTCATATTCGCCTACTCTGGCGCCGACGTGCGCAAATTCCAAGTGAGCCTCCTCCCTTCCTCGTGCAGAGCCAATCCTGACATCACCCAGACCCTCGCGGTGGACCTCTACGGCTCGTACTTCTTCTTCGCGCTCTCCTCGCGTCTGCCCCTCGTCGCCCTCTTCGTCGCCGTCCTCGCCCTCGTCGTATTCCTCGGTGCAGTCGCATGGAATGCGTGGCCCGCAGCTGTGCTCGTCATGTGCGTGCTCGCGGGCCTCCTCGTCAGCCTCCAGTTTATCGTGTACGGCTGCCACCGCCTCGCCCTCGGCCTTGCGTGGATGGTGCGCGGTGCCTGGCTCGGCGTGCTCTACATTTCGCGCCGCGTTCGTGCGTTCTTTGTGCGTGGCGCGGCTGCGGCCGCAGCCACACAAGGAGAACAACAGGTAGGACCGCCCGCCGCGCCGGTGCGACAGGTCGTCGCGCCCCCTGCGTCCGCACGTACTCCTGGACCTGCGAGGCACACGGTATGAAAAGTCAGTAGATGCGAGTTAGCCGATAGACAGACATTTGGTCTTTATGTATAATATGTATCTGGGTGCTGTACGATTCATGTTGTGCCAGTCAGGAAAGTCGTCAGACCATGATTCCCGTCTCGGTAAATGTCACGTGATGCATCGAGTGACGTGCGCTTGTTTTTGATCCAATCATGCTTTCTTTCTGCAAAAGCTGCTGAGGATTACATGCTTTGCTAAGAGCACGAGGAGGTCCAGAGCTCCGCTGACAAGGATCATATGCCTTTTGTTATGGCACTGTTTGCGTTACTTACTCCGGAGATAACAAGGTAATGCCCGAACGAGAAGGACACAAAAGACAGAACCGAGTAACGTAATTTATTAACGTTTATATCAAACTCAATCATGATTCTGGTGCTCTGCCAGTGGAAGTTACGAAAGACAAAACACAACCCGGGATACTGTCAGACCTTGTTACCAAAATAATCCCTGACATGAACGGGGGAGGCTCACGTATTCGCAAACTCAACGCATCTGCTCTACAAGATCAGTAACCTCAACTCTGCTATCACAAAGTAAACCATACCGTCCGGGTTCCCCAGAAAGAACTTCAAAATATTCCAACGATGAGATCATTCAAGCCTACATGAAAAATCAATCAGGCTCCTAAAACAAAAGTGGGCATTGGCTCCAACAGAACACACCATCAACCACATCGGCAATGATATCCACCAGAGCATTATTCCGTGGCTGGGTCACCGGAACGGCAAAGGCAAATGCAGCAAGAGAAAGTGCGAGGATGGTTCTCGTGAACGTCATTCTGATAGCAATTGGATAATAGACTGGTGATGAAGAAGTGAGAGTCGAGGTTGGGGATGACGAGGACAAGGTTGCGAAGATAGGTGGCTTATTTATACCCAGTGTCGCATGAATATGCCCTATCGGCGAGGGTGAATCCGTTTTGAGCACCCAGTGACTAGTGACTCGGTGCACGAACACACAGCCACGCTAGTCATGTCCCAGATCGCGGACTCAAGACGTCAATTTCTTTCAAGAGTGAAGTAGAGAAGCGTACCAATGACCGCACTAAATCCGACTCGAGATAACTCAGATAACAATGATGGGGTAGCGATTTTCGCATATCTCTGTTTTGGGGGTTAGTCGCGGTCAGTCGTGAATGATGCTCCAACGACATTACGTTGTGGGGAAACGAAGCTAGTCAGAGCATGAGCGATGTCGTCAACCATGAATCGGTGAAGTTTCTGGCCCAGGAGAGACGAGAATTACATGACTACGGCGTTCACCAGTCCGAGTCTCAGATCCTCGAGGACGTGGTAAGCCTAGAGCCGGTCCCTAGTAACTTACAGTACGGTACCTTGACAGTACCAGTTGTATTTGGCTTACGCCAAGTATAGTACTAGTACCGTGGCGCTTCCAGTGACTTCTGTCACTTTTTTTTTTGATCCTGACTTCTGTCACTTCTCGCTCGGCTCTGAGCATCGTGCGATGTTCTGGGATATACTCAGTGACAGTGACATGTAACATCTTGCTGCTACATGTCGCACCACCACCTTTCTTGAATTGTATAAAGTAAAGTGCGGAGACGCTTGCAAGCGTCCATCCGACCGATATCCATACCAAAGTAATGGCTGATTTGACGTTTACTATATAAAAATAAAGCACGAAGCATTCAAATGCAAATGGAAGATCACGCGATCACGACCGACGTTCAGGAGATTAGAAGAGTGGAGCATCGGGTTCAGCACAAAACCGAGGTTTGAGGCCTTTTGAGGGATTCAAACCACTGTCGGTGTGGTCCCCCACTACCCTACAACACTGTGGGCGAACACCTACTATGTTTTTCAATACCCGCATTCCGATTGGGATCTACAGATATGTAGTGCGGACTTGACTAAGTTCATACTTTGTGGCACCACCGATTAAGTCAGAGAAAAGTTTTGAAACCGAACTGAATGGCACTCACGAGCACACCATTTTGCATTTCTAAGATATTCGCCCCAGGGAGGAGGCACACTATCGTGAGGTGCCACATATTTGCTTCCGGCGTACGAGTTACTTCACAGCACCGAACAGACGGATCACAAGAATGGGCAAAGCGTTAAGACAACTCAAATGGGTGAAGAATGGAAACTAAGGCAACTACGATTTAGGACCACGGTGGCGACGCAAAAAAGAACAAGCGCGGATCCGAAGAGGGGCCACTCAAGGACATCCAAAACGAGCGCCAAAAAACAGAAGGTTGAAAGCCAGCACGAGGACGTTAGAGTTGAAGGCAGCCCCAAGCCGAGGTACTGTGCAAGGCGTCGACCAAGAAGGCAACCCGAATATGGGCGAGACTGGTAATCGGTCCTTCTATGAGGTTTCGGCTCTGCCGGGGCCTCATCATCAGACCAGACGGTCGGCCGTAAGTCTAGACATAGATCCACTAGCTTTGAAACGACAAATGAGAGGTAACAATTTTGATTTCCTCTTCGACACACCGACAAGGGTCGCAAAACCTGAGTCAGAGGAAGTTCAACAAGAATAGTCAAAGAGGTTTTCGGTGAATACTAGGCTAGTGATCAAGCTTGAGGAAGCCAAATAGGTGTCAAAAGAGAGGAGACAGGGGCCTGTGCAAAGGTGGAGGGAATAAAATAAACTCTCGGAGGACGCACCATAATCGCCGGGGACAAGAATGTGTGAGACGTGCGGCTGTGGCGCCGTCGCATCCCGGTCCGGCCAAATTCGATTCAGGCAGGCAAAATCCCACGCCTTCCATTCGTGCCAGAGCTGGAACGCACTGGGAATTCATGCAATATTCATGTTCTGGCCCTCCTCACAATAACGATAAAATTCGTCACTCTGTAGAATCCATCTGCCCTCGATTTTCGTAAAGTAACTGATAGTTCTATCAAATCGCCAGCGAAAGAAGTTTCAATCGACTTTTTTGTGAGACGACATGCCCCAGCGACGGGATGCCATC
This sequence comes from Lactarius sanguifluus, assembly GCA_021527775.1. Taxonomy (NCBI): domain Eukaryota; kingdom Fungi; phylum Basidiomycota; class Agaricomycetes; order Russulales; family Russulaceae; genus Lactarius; species Lactarius sanguifluus. Next base: position 25,827 of record JAKEYF010000439.1, on the reverse strand, counting down.
ATTTCCTCCTGTTCTTTTCTCCCAATACCCGGGTCTCTAAGGCCAATTCACATCAAGAGCGCTTCGGCGAATCCGATTACCTTTTCAGTGGCAGTGAGGCAGAAGATATCAAGGCCTGTGACACCTGGGAACCTCCAATACATTACGACGAAATTATCGGACGAATTTTCGGCCGGGATACTACGTACCCCGATTCCCTCGAGATTCGTACAAATACCAACTCGCCTTCAACGATATCCATCATATTTCCCTCCTTATTTCCGATAAGTTATGTCTCTGACACTATTTCTGTTACGTCTGGCATGTCGTATGCGTCCAGTACATTTGACACATTAACGTACCACCGGAGTTACGTGAAGCAGATCTCGACTCTGACTCTGACCGGATCCTTGCCAAGCTGGTACATGAGTGGTATTATACAGGCGCGTCAGTAAGCACGACGTTTTTCCCGAGTTGCAGCTTATTTACTATCCTAGTTGCTTTCCATTGCTGCGTGAGTATTTTTACACGTGGTACTTTCTACAGCGTAGACTGATGTTACTACTACATAGTGTCGACACGACTGTGTTCGGCTTCTCATCCGGCAACCTCTTTGACGTCGACAGCGTCGCTAAACGCGGGCTGATCATCTCGAGCATAGCCGCCGCAATCGGGCTCTTTGTCGACGTCTGGTTCATACTCGCCTACTCTGGTGCCGACGTGCGCAAATTCCAAGTGAGGGTCCTCCCTTCCTCGTACAGAGCCAATCCTGACATCACCCAGACCCTCGCGGTGGACCTCTACGGCTCGTACTTCTTCTTCGCCCTTTCCTCGCGTCTGCCCCTTGTCGCCCTCTTCGTCCTCGCCCTCATCGCCTTCCTCGGCGCAATTGCATGGAATGCGTGGCCCGCAGCCGTGCTCGTCATGTGCGTCCTCGCGGGCCTCCTCGTCAACCTCCAGTTTATCGTGTACGCTGCCACCGCCTCGCCCTCGGCCTTGCGTGGATGGTGCGCGGTGCCTGGCTCGACGTACTCTACGTTTCGCGCCTGCGTTCGTGCGTTCTTTGTGCGTGGCGCGGCTGCAGCCGCAGCCACGCAAGGAGAACAACAGGTGGGACCGCCCGCCGCGCCGGTGCGGCAGGTCGTCGCGCCCCCTGTGTCCACACGTACTCCTGGACCTGCGAGGCACACGGTATGAAAAGTCAGTAGATGCGAGTTAGCCGATAGACAGACATTTAGGTCCTTATGTATAATATGTATCTGAGTTGCTGTACAATTCATGTTGTGCCAGTCAGGAAAGATGGTTTCTCGTGCTCGGTAAATGTCACGTGATGCGTCAAGGTATGTGCTAGTAGGGAATCACTACTGTACACAGTCAACTCAGCTTGTTTTTGATCCAAATCATGCATTCTGCAAAAGCTGATTACATTCGCTTTGCTAGGAGCTACGGAGAGGTCCAGAACTCCGGTGACAAGGGTCATACCATCTCCCCAGCCACCACCACATCGACCTTCTTTTCTCTAGGACTTGGAGGCGACGCCGTGTCAAGCACCACCTCCCACACTCCCGGTGCTGAAGAATCTGAAGATCAACGCGCAATACGTGCGCTTCTTGCTGGTACAGAAGGTGACGACGGCCACGAGGGACCCATCGTCGACACCATTCTCCCCACAAATGGTGGTTCTGCGCGCCGTGGTCCCACGGACACCGATGAGCTGCCCAACGAAGCTTCGCTCGCGGACTACGAGCGCGTACCCGTCGCACAGTTTGGTGCGGCGCTGCTGCGCGGGATGGGCTGGAAACCTGGAGAACCCGCAAGCAGGAACAAGAAGCGCGGACTCGTCGAGCCCTGGCTACCTCCCTCCCGACCTGCGTTGCTTGGCATCGGTGCTAAAGAACGCGAGGCGTTGGACGATGACAGTGGCGGAAAGCGAGGGCCTTCACGTCCTGAGCGCAAATACGTCCCGCTGTTACGCACGGAGTCGCCGTACAGGTCGTCGCCCCTCTCGCAACCCCCATCGCGCAGCGATTCTAGGATGCCGTCGCTGTCGTCGTCGGAAAGGGAGAGGAGGGACCCGACCGATACTAGAGACCGACACCGAGAGCGTGACCGAGAGCGGGAGAGGGTCACAGTGAGGGACGGGCGGGATCATGGTGATCGTAACTTGAAGACCAAGCGGGAGATGGACAGAGACATGCACAGGGACGGCAGGGACAAGGCTAGACAGAGAGAACGTTCGCCACGGTCGAGTCAGCAAGACCCTGATCGTCGTGGCCGATGACGAAGAAGTATTGTATAACATCAAGCTTTGTCTGACCCCTTACTTACTGTAGATCCTTTTCTGTGAGACTGAATTTTGGCTTCCCGGAATCAACACCTCTGAGATTGATGAAATACGTCGACTTGGAGCACACTCGAATACAAGTATAACTAGTGATGGTTTGGAACAATATTAATGACGCGCACGTCGTATCTTCCCCCGATCCGTCTATATTGTCAAGGAAACGAGCTCGTCCTGATGAATGTGAGGGCGAAAGGGACGGGCCACTCAAGAAGTTGACGAGGACATCCGCCACGTGGAATATGGGCGATCCTTCTCCGTTGGGACAAAGTGACCGACAAGTAAATCTGCACTGACAGTCATAATGTGCTCTTGCCCCTGGCCTGTATGATGCAGATCAGGATTGGTACATAAATCATGTCTATCGAGCTTGTCCTGATAATCGGCGAATAATTACAATACAGTACCTATTTGGGTGAGCATCGAACTAAGAGACCGGCCTGTCTTGTGATCAGCGACTGCCCTGGCGTCGTCTCGATTGAATATTTCGCAGGAGCTCGAGTCCTCACAGGGTATCGCACAAAAGATATTCAAAGAGAGAGAAATTAAACAGAATAACAAGCAGAGATAGGCACCATCGGTCTGCATATAACAGGAAAAACTACCAACAAACATCTTGCTGTAAGGACGTGGTTGCCCATTTCGTCGTAAGTGGGGTTTCGTCGGAGCAAGTTTGTTCTTCTGACGCAGGTGTAAGACCTCCACATCTCGATGTTCTTTCATGAAAAAACTTCCAGCGCATGGGACAAACATGATGAATGCCGTAGTAAGCGACTGTTGTATGCAAGTTGTATGGGCAAAAAGGCAATATTGTATTGATGAATGTTGACGTTTGTCAGTTCGCTTATTCATTCCCATGATTCGGGTGCTCCACGGAGCGTTGGAAGAAACACATGCACGGTGAGTACTGTGCATGTGTTTCTTCCTACCTATACGGAGCATCGAGTCGGGAAGGAGTCCGAGCAAAGTCCCCAGAGAGCGCAAAGCAGGAATAACCCCCACCAAGTTTCATCGGATCAGTCTGAGAATCATGAGAGCAAGCATGAGAGAGAGAAATACCAAGGACTCAAGCAGGTGGACACGGTTCCTGGGTGTAGTAACCCGTCAAAGTACCAGGAGACAATTTAGACGGCGGGCGCATCGTTCCACATTCCACAGATTGACGATCTACAGTTTTTGGGTATACGTACCAGACCAGATTCCGATTATCTCAATCTGGAAGTATCATACCATATACGGATGTACCGCTATCGCCACGGCGAGTGCGGCCTGAACGGCCTGAACTGGCGCTTCATAGAGCGAACGATCAGCATGGCATGTATTGAGCGCACATGTACTGGCTGTGTCATCTCTCACACCGGTATCATCCCACCATCATGATGTTCTTCTACTGAACACACCACCACCACTCATCAAGATATGCGTTCCGCAATTCGAGTTGACTCAGTCGAACAATACTTTGACACCAACGAGTAACTATTCTTCCAATGTTTCTTTCTGTTCCCTAGTTATTTATCACTTCTCTCGTTCAGGCCATGGCAGTTCACTGGTATCAATTTCTGTCTACACAGCCCATTTCTATGTCTCACCTTTATGACTAGTCCTCCGGTCCCAGAACATGGGCATGCTGCGCCCAGAGAAGTCCTGGCGGCCCATTATCACCTTAGAAGTTGACGGTCAGCATAAGCACGAAGTAATACTCGGCGTTGACGGCCAGAACCCGAATCAGAGAGACATAACGCTTCTGTACGTTTCACCATCATGCTCCTGGTTGGTGATCTGACGTCCTGCAGTCATCACGCGCACCATCAAACGCAAATCAAGCTAGATGTCTGGCACAAGTCCCAGAGTAAAGCTAAAAGTCGGAAGCGTCGTCGCCTCGTGGCGTCCGCCTCGATGGCCCTTGGCGATGCGATAAAAGGGCAGGGTACAGAACCATGTGCGCTGCCCTCGCTTACTCTGCACGTGCAATGCTTATGCTTATTTATCCAACCTTCAGACGTGGAGCTTTCCCTATCCAGCATCCCCGCCGCAAAACGAAAATCTATGACGCAAAAAAGCTGGCCCTCTCTCCTCGTTCGCTTACGACCGCCACAGTCGGCCATCCCATTCCTGATCGAACACAACCACGAGTTGGACCGACTCTCGTTAGCTAGCTCGGGTGAGTGTAGTCCATGCCTTCCGTAGCCAGGTCTCACTCTCGCATCACCAGATGACAAGGAATCTTCTGATACTTTGATTATGCCTGGAACAGACGAGCGTGAAGACCTACCGCCATGGTCAAGCGCCGGACCTCCCACTGGTCTTCGACGACGCAAGATAGTCAAAGGTTACTGTATCAACTCTGAAGAAGAGTGCTCCGGCGAATCCGATTACCCTTTCAGTGGCACTGAGGCAGAAGATATCAAGGCCTGTGACACTTGGGAACCTCCAATACCTTACGACGAATCTTCGGATACCTACCCCGATTACCTCGAGATTCGTACAAATACCAACTCGCCTTCAACGATATCTCCCTCCTCAATTCCAACAAGTTATGTCGACAATATTTCCGTTACGTCTGGCACTGGCATGTCGTACGCATCCAGTACATTTGACACATTAACCTATCACCGGGAGTTACGTGAAGCACAAGCTACACGGCTCGACTCTGACTTTGATCGGATCCTCGGCAAGTTGGTACAGGAGTGGTATTATATAGGCGCATCAGTAAGCGCCACCTTTTCCCCGAGTTGCAGGAGCTTATTTACTATCCTAGTTACTTTCCGTCGCTGCGCGAGTATTTTTTTCCAATTAATGATTTCTACAGCGTAGACTGACGTCGCTACTACATAGCGTCGACACGACTGTGTTCGGCTTCTCATCCGGCAACCTCTTCGACGTCGACGGCGTTGCTAAACGTGCGCTGATCATCTCTAGCGTGGCCTCCGCACTCGGGCTTTTTGTCGATGTCTGGTTCATACTCGCGTACTCTAGCGCCGACGTGCACAACTTCCAGGTGAGCCTCCTCCCGTCCTGCGCACGCAGAGCCCGTTCTGACTGCACCGCACCCAGACCCTCGCGGTGGACCTCTACGGCTCGTACTTCTTCTTCGCGCTCTCCTCGCGTCTGCCCCTCGTCGCCCTCTTCGTCGCCATCCTCGCCCTCGTCGTCTTCCTCGGCGCCATCGCATGGTCCGCGTGGCCCGCGGCCGTGCTCGTCATGTGCGTGCTCGCGGGCGTCCTCGTCGGCCTCCAGTTCATCGTGTACGGTTGCCACCGCCTCGCCCTCGGCCTTGCGTGGATGGTGCGCGGTGTCTGGTTCGGCGTGCTTTACGTTTCGCGCGCCGCGCGTGCGTTCTTTGGGCGTGGCGCGGCCGCAGTCGTAGCTGCGCAAGGTGAACAGCGAGTGGGCCCCCCCGCCGCGCCGGTGCGACAGGTCGTCGCGCCCCCTGCGTCCGCAGGTACTCCTGGACCTGTGAGGCACATGGTATGAAGAGTCGGTAGGTGCGAATTTGCAGGTAGGCGATATATATGATCCGACGGAATGGTGGTCCCCACCCCTATCTCTACGCAGCGCTCGTTCCGAGCTTAATATATTCTATTGTAACAATAGAGGCAAAGTAAATAAAATACGAAGAGGCCTTCAAGCTGAGCCTGAAACCATTTGTAAAGACGTATCGATGCCTGTATATGTCGGAAAAAATGGGAACACATTATAATGAACACAAATGTTATAAGGTGATTATAGGTCGTTATAATGTGTTTATAAATGTATTATATATACATTATAATCACCTTATAACATTTGTGTTCACTTATAATAATTATAATGTGTTCCCATTTTTTGGGACATATACCTACTCAAAGGTTGTGAGAGTCTCCATTTCATCATAGCCAGTGTATATATAGCCAGTGTATTCTGGTTGATGCTTGCTGTGCCTTAATCCATGACCAGGTGAGGGTGGGCATGATGGATGTTGAGATGCGACTGCAGAAGTAACATGTCTGTGGGGATCTGATTGTATCAGCCCATATATAAATATGGTATCTGTTGCCCTTATGGACTATTTGGACCATCTGGACTTGTATGGACCATTTTGTTATCTTATGTCAGAGCAATATGCGCTCTTATTGTTCTTTATTGTTAAGATACCGGGTATACTTGATCTGCTTTAGGCAGCTATTGTCTCTGCTGTTACGCTACCAACTGGCATTTAGTCCGACTTGGACGGTCAAAAGGGTGTTCACAACTTAGCAAAACCTGAGTTGGTACTCTTTGAGTCACTGTGTTGTGATGTCATGCGACACAGGGTACATGGCCTCCCTTTATGGGCACGTGAACTCCTTGTATACACCAGGACGATGACGGTCACTGGGTACCTCCACTGGTGTGGGCGGCTTTGAAGCCTGACTAATGGATGCTTATGAGAGAAGAGGGAGGAGTGGACAAGCAATGTCTTCCTTAGGCGGCACCAGGGTTGGCACACAAGCTCTGAAGGAAGAGTCATGAGGGGAGGATGATGGTAGTTAGAAGAAGACCAAGATGGGGAGTCTTGGTTGTCTCCAGGCTGTATTTATACATGAGAGGTTGTTTTAAAACTCCTCTTGAAACGATACTTCCTAAATGGGCAGGGTCCAGCCACATCAGCCTGGGGGCCCAACTACTTGGTGCCAGAGATGTCAACGAGTGTCCATCAAACGAGTCACTCGTGAGTTTGACTCGTCATGTGACGAGTACTCGCGCCTACGAGTACTTGTGCCTGCGAGTATGCGCGAGTACGAGTTTACATTTTTGTGAGCACGAGTACTCGTGTACTTGCAGACATTCATGACCTGTTTATGTGCCAGCATATATTTGTCCGAGTCAGCCTTTTTATTGCAGAAGTTGCTACTGTAACATGTGGCCTAGTCTACTTGTATTGTATTGTACATATGAAATCCTTGCCATCCGAATCGCCCCACCATCATAAGTCGATGGGCATTGCCCTGTTGTAGTAATTGACGGGCATTGCCCTGTTGTCGTGGTCAATGGGAATTTGCCCAGTTGTCATGGTTGGTCGTGGTTGCATTGACACCTTCAAGCTGGTCCAAGTTGCCACTGTCGCCTCGCCCCATTTGGTTGTCGCGGTCGCCCATTGTCGTGCTGGGGTGTTGTTGTTGTTACCATTGGTGTCGTCTTGCTGTCGATGTCGTTGTCGGTCGTTGTCACCCGCTGTCATTGTCACCTGCTGTTGTGGTCGACAGGCGTTGTGGTCGGCGGGTCGTCCAAGGTGTTGTTGTGGTCGTTGTTGCGTCCTCGGCTCCAATGTGTCGCCATCGCCGTCACCCGCCGTCTTGCTGTCATTGCTACTGGTGGTTGTCATGGACGCGTATTATTTTCCCTATTTTTCTGTATTTATACAGATTTATACGGTGAAGATATGAAGGGCTGAAGTACAGAGACATTCGTTAGTCACATGTGTTTGCCACCATGTGCACGTGATCGTGGGATTAGTATCCCTCATTAGTATGGACTTATACGATTGGATGATAAGGATAGAAGGGACTAGAAGGATCTAGAATGTGCTTAGTAGTTTACGCTTACTCGCTGTATTAGGTTTTACTCAGCAAGTGGAGCCGCTCGTAAGTGTTATGACAGAGTGCCATGTCAGCACCACAGATAATGCTATTAATAGACATGACACGTCAGCCCCTGAGTCATAGGACCTTACTGTACACTTAGTAATAGTGTTCGAACTCAGTTTAGACTCAGCCGCAGTAGTGTATATAAGCTTCCCTGTAGCGTCCTGAGTGGAACCAACTTGTCCTCTTGGTTCTCCACTCAGGTGCGCATTTCACTGTATTTCCTTACCTTTCCAATCTAACTTGTCCTCTTGGTTCTCCACTCAGACATGCCACTGTGTGATCACCTTAGACTTGAGTCCTTGCATAAAAGGCTCCACGTGTCTATATCTCCACAGTGACTGTACGTTGGCACGTGACTTGTCTCCGTGTCGAGTTGAGTGTGCTTACCTGCGCAGTTCACTCTAGCTTTCACTTGACTTGACGTAGCGCGGCAGTTGCACCGCTACATTAGGACAAGTTCCCTTTTCACACTCTCGGGTTACCCACCCGCCAGTCTTACTTCTTTTATCATCTTTCCCTCTAGGTGGTTGACGACCATCAGTCCTTTGTGTTATCCACCTCACTCTTTGCCTGTGGACCTCCGTAAGCAGAATCTGTGCATTCGTGGTACAACTCTAGTGTCCGTAAAATCGGCATAGATTGTGCTTGCCTTTATTTGTCGTATCTGGTCACAGTTCGACATCTGGGTACTGGCTGCAGAACTGGTCACCACACCAGATAAGCTGCAGTTAGACGTTGAGCCAGCCAGGCCTAGCCTGCGACAGCTGTACGCATAATAAACAGAAAAGTTTGAGAGCGCTTTGGTGTGAGAGGCAGCCAACAGGTTGAGAAGACTGAGGTAGACAGCCTTGTGGCTCTACACATATCCCTACCCCACTCCTGAGTGTCCCTTTATCGCTGCAGCCTCGCGCAGTGTGAAACAATCACTGTGTATTGGTCTCGCTTGATAGGGCATTCCATGCATCCTCAAGTTAGCGTTCCGTGCTCGTTGTATCCAGTCGTCTAAATCCACCTTCACTCCATTTTTCATCCTGCCTCGCATATTTGCGAACGTTCGCACTCATCTGCGCCGTCTCTTTAGGAGGAGACAAGCTTCTATCCCACCAATCCTGACACCCCCTAATCAAGCCTCTGCTTCGGCATCGCTTCACGTACTTCGGACACCTCAGATCACCAATGAGCATGCTCCTTCTCCAACCATATCTGCACAAGGGTCGTCATCAGCTTCATTCCACTCCGCACACTCCTCCTCCCAAGAAACCCTCGCCCAGTCAGGCGAAAGTTTTGTAGATGAAGATGGTGTCAACATCTGTTACCAGGGATTCCAGTTAGAACTGCCCCCTCGTAACCTCGCAGAACAATACATTCAAACAATTTACGGTCGTCCCGAGTTTCGCTACGCCCTTCTAGAACTTTACGGTCTAGAATGCGAAGTCCAAGACACCGGCTACACAGTCCCTCAGTTGGTCGCATTTGCAGCTGATCTAATTCCCCATCTCTCTCCCCCTCCCTCTCCTTCACCACCTCACAGTGGCTCCCAGCGGGCGGCAGAAAGCCAAGCAGGCTCAAGCCCAGTATCCTCGCGGAGTTCACTCCAAATTCGCGCTCCCTCCCCTCACAAAGAGTGAAAAAGTCTTCACCTCTTCAGTAGTCGACTGGGACGACATCTCGCCTGACGAGCAATTAATTCTCCTAGAGAATTATCAAAAGGCACAAGAAGAAGCAGAGAGAAAAGAAAGACAGGCCCAATTAGACGCAATGGCCGACCCCAGCGCATCCACATCCACAGCCACCTCGGGTTCTGCACCCGCTCCTCCCACAGTCCAAAATTGTCTGGACCTCATACATCAACTCAGTTTGGCCATGGGCGTCATAGCCCAGGAGGTCAAAGATCTCACACTAGCAGTCGGAGCATCTCACGCCGCCCGGCCCCAATCTAATGGTAACAAAAAGGATATAGTGGCCCGCCCAAAGCCTTGGGACGGGAAAGGCGACTCTACAGAAGCCCGACATTTCCTCGCCACATACCATAATTGGGCCGGCTCCGTGGGAGATGCAATGAACACATGGAGCAATGCAGACAAGAGGTGGTACATTGACGAAGGTCGATGGACCGCTGGCCTGCCCTCAACCTTATGGAAGGGGACGCGAAGACCTGGGCACTCCCATACCTGGAAGAGGCCAATCAAGGTGGAATGCCATTCGGTGGAACCTTTGCCGGTTTCATCAAAGCGTTTAACCTCAGGTTTAGTCCGTGGGACACCACAGATTTAGCGTGAGAAGCACTCAAAAAGACAAAACAAGGTCACAAGGAGGTGACCCAGTATATATCACTGTTCGACCAGTACGCCAGGACAAACGAAGTGGTCTGAAGAAGACCTATGCACCCGATTCTATGATGGCCTCTCAGAGGAAATCAAAGACATCCTAGCATTCACAGGAAAGATAGCTCTAGATTACCAAGATCTGCGAAAGGCAGCGCAAGACATCGATCAACTGTATGTGCGCCCGAAAGGCAGAGAAAGGGGGCGAAAAGCTCCCGTCTTACACCTACATCGGCCCATCCCGATGCCATGCAAGTAGACGCTACACGTCAGCAAGGCAAGAAACCTGGGATCAACCGATATCCTAAAAACAAGAGCTGAATACCAGACGTGGATGAAAGGGAAGTGCTATGGGTGTGGGTCAACAGAACACTCAAAGAAGGATGGAAACCACGAACGCGATGTGTGCAATTGGTGCCAGAAGGCTGGCCACCATGCACCCGTCTGCATGGCCAAGAAAATGGGGAAGCCAGCTAAAGCAAAGGCTGCAGCAACGGACTCCCCTAGTCCACCATCCTTGTCCAGTACTGCGGTAGCATCTGCCTCCTCAAGTCCCTCTCCGGCCAAGGTGTCACAGGTAGATGTAGCCAAATTGATGGAGATGGTGAAAAAGCAGCAAGAGCAGATCGAATCACTCAAAGCGGCTTTTTAGTGCAAGGGACCAGCATAGCTGCGTCTGGCCCCTTATTTACAGTAGATGACTCGGCTTCCTGTAGTTGTAAAATATGCTTACGCTCTCGCCTCGTTTCGGACTTATCTCCTGTAATTCATACAATTTCTTCTACCTGTAAGTTAGATAGTAGTGTCGATTCCGTTTCTTGTCTTCTCGGCCCCCCCACATCTACATCTGCCTCAGAGATGAACAATATATGTAGTGTTCCTGTTGCTCCACCCTTTCTCGAAGTAGCACCGCACGTGATGATTTCTGATGCAGCACTGTCTTCAACTATTATTCCCGAAACAAAAGATAAAAAATCACATTTTCATATTTCTGTGTATTTAAAAGGACATCATCGTACTGTAAAAGTAGCAGCAATGGTAGACTCAGGGGCAACTTCGTTGTTCCTCGACAAAAAGTAGGCTGACCGCCACAAGATGTTCCAGGTTCCTCTTGAGAATCCCATCATCCTCTATAACATAGACGGGACACTCAACGAAGCCGGTAGTATCACCCACAAAGTTTGACTTAATCTCCAAGTCGGACCAACGGAAGAAAGTCATGACTTTTTAGTCACTTCCCTTGGCCTGGAGAACGTCATTTTGGGACTACCCTGGCTTAGATTACAGAACCCGGAAATAGATTGGCAGGAAGGCACAATGCGTCTCAATTCCACCGCTGAAATAGCGCAACTGGAACTTGAGATAGAGGTGATGAGCATTATGGCAAACCGTATGGAACACCGCCGTCTCCTTGCGGAGAAAGTGCTAGACACGGTCCAAGACGAAGTTTTCTGTTTGGCTGGCTTTACATATAGTCAGCAGATAGCCGAAAAAGCTACTGCAGCCAAGCCAAAGAAAACTTTCGAAGAAATGGTACCGAAGCACTATCGTGACTTTGCAAAAGTCTTCTCTGAGGAAGAATCCCAGAGGCTCCCAGAGCATCAACTGTGGGACCACGCCATAGATCTCGAACCAGATGCAGTTAAGCACTGGAAGATCAAGACGTACCCAATGTCACCCAGCGAGCAAGTGGAACTCGACAAATTCCTGCAAGAGCACATTGCAAAAGGATATCTGGTCCCATCTAAGTCACCGATGGCCTCCCCAGTATTCTTTATCAAAAAGAAAGACGGAAAGCTCCGTCTAGTGCAGGATTATCGATGTCTTAATAAAATCACTATTAAAAACCGATACCCACTTCCACTCGCAGCTGACATCATCAACCGGTTGAAAGGAGCAGAGTACTTCACAAAGTTTGACGTTCGATGGGGCTATCATAATATTCGAATCCAAGCTGGAGACGAATGGAAGGGTGCTATAGTCACCAACCATGGACTGTTTGAGCCAAAAGTAATGTATTTTGGTATGACCAACAGCCCCGCAACCTTCCAAGCTGTAACGTTCCACCGGACGTTCCTTCTTGCGGACTGCGCAAGGCTACTAGCGGGACCTAACGATCACAGAGGATGTCGACTTTACGTACTCATTCGGCTACTAGCTCACAAGTGAGACGTAATAGCGTTGCCCAAAGGATATGGACGGCGGTGATAGCCAAAAAGAGTAAAAGACGATCAAAGGCGATAGACAACCGGCCAATGATGTAGAGGAGAGGAGTCGCGACAGACAGCCAGCGACGAGTGTAAGCGGGAAAGGAAGGGATAGCAGACAGCGGCAAAGGCAGCACACTGGAGCACAGCTAAGGACTAGGAGAGGCAAAGAGGCAGACAGCCGTCTATTGCAATGCAGAGCCAAATGAACTATCAGCCAACGAATGGCAGTACAGATGGGTGGACAATCCAAGAAGTCAAGCTTAGGTCTTCAGCGACCATAAGCCTCTCTACTTATACATGTCCAAGGAGGTTTGAACCCCAGCTTGGAACTCCGAAACTCTAGTACATGGGTCCTAGGAATGAGTCACAACTACGTCAGAGATAAGGATCAGCCAATGGCGTTACGCGCGCATGGCACGAGTCAGGGATAAGGAAACATGAGGCATACAGCCATCAAACACGAGGCAGTCTAGGTCAGTCCAGACACAATCGATACGAGTCACAAACACGAGGCGTTCTAGGCCGGTCCAGGCACAAGCTCATCTGGACCCATCTGGTGCAGGTCTAGCCAGGTCACGTGCCAGGGTCATGTGACGGGCGGGCGCTAAGATCACGTGCGCTACTCCCAGTATTCTGGATCGCTTCGCTGAGCGCTTCCGGGTGCGTAATAGTAGTGCGTGGGAGACTTAGCTCGTTCTTGGGCATGGGCAGCCACAATCCTTGCTACTTCAGCCTCTTCCTCCGCGTATTCTTCCGCGCTTTTCCTCCTAGCGGTGTTCGGGGTCTTCCCGTGGGGTGTTCGAGGGACGGTCGAAGGCGAAACCGTAACACAAGCCCTCATGAACACAATATTTGCGGATCTCATCGCAGAAGGAGAAGTCACAGTCTACATGGATGATATCCTCATCTATAGCCAAGACCTTAATCACCATCGCAAAATTGTACGCGAGGTGCTCAAAAGGCTCGAAAACTACGACCTCTATCTCAAGCCTGAGATGTAACGCCACCACGAGCGTTAGTCCGACTTGGACGACGAAAGGGCGTTCACGACTTAGCGAATGACGACTTGCTAGTCACGTGACTATTCTCATGAGTACACGGCGCTTATCTGGGCACGTGATGCGTAGGGCACCAGGACGTAGACGAGTCACTGGGCGGGGCGTTGAGGAAGACGACTTGCTCGGATAGAGACAAGCGAACTAGAGAGCACACGACGAGATTGGAAAGTGGTGATTCAAAGAAGACCAAGATGGCGTATCTTGGTCTTGACGAGCCACTATTTATACATGTATGAGGATGCTTTCAAGCTCCTCCCGAATCCTTACGACGAATAGCGTAAGTAGCTCGAACCCTACTACAGCTATCCTAGGAATAAGTCATGCCCTACTGGCATGTGATACTCCTGTCCGCTTACTGATACGATATGTCCGTGACTAATTACTTCCTACTAATGACGCCACAGCCAGTAAGTAAGAGTCCACTTCGCGTACCGTGACATCACCCCCTTTTCAGCTGCGACGCCCACGGCGCCTAGTGGGCCCGACACCACCCGACCATCCTTCCTGAACTTCTCCGATGCGATTGTACACGTCGGCCATCTCCAGCCGGAACTTGCTGCGCGCCAACTCCCCCTGCGCCATACCGAGGGCTTCTGAGAGGGCATGAAGCCTCTGCTCAATCCTTTCAGCCTCGTGTCGGTAGGCGCGGTAACGATGCAACTCAGCTTTCAGGGACAGGTCTTTCAAGGCATTGACAGCCTTGTCGACTCGGATTTGATGGCTATGCCCGCCACTTAAGGCGTGCATCTCGGTTTGCGTGTACTGAGGTTTGCCGCGTTCACGGACGTGTGGTTCGGCGTATAATGGTTTGGAGTAGGTCTTGTCGCTGTCGGTAGCGAGGGCGAGTACCAGCGGGTCGGCGTTCATGATGACTTGTACGTAGGGAGCCTGCGTGGTGGCTCCCTGGGCGTCGGTGATGGGGAAGTGGATGAAGTTATCCCCCCGGTTATGGATGTATCCGGGGGGCGCGATGTGTGAGCTGCCAAGACGGCGCGTCAAGACCGTGGTGGAGTAGGGGGGTTGGTTGTCGACGATGACATCACCCCGATAGAGGGGACGTCCCAGCGTGTCGCACGTGTACGGAGTCTCGCGGGGGTTGTCAGAGTCGGTCGTGCTGAGGATGAATGGGTGCTCAGCTGGGTACCACTCCTCAAGGAACTCGGGTTGGTCGTACACCGCGCGCGCATCGTCGCGGTGAACCGGGCCCTCCTCTCGAGGATCGCGATTCTCCTTGTCGCTGCCCTCTCCAGCTGTTCCAACCTCCATGCCTCGGCCTCGAACCTCCATCCTGTCAGCGTCCGCGCCTTTCTCAACAGGTCTTCCATCTCCGGCGTCGGATTCCTCTTCGTCCTTGACTCGGTATTCGATACTGACCAGGAGAGGTCGAGGTGAGGTACTCGGACTGTCTCTGAGAGCTGTACGAAGCCGATCAACTTCGGCTTGAGTGTAGGGGGCGGTGTTGAGCTTCTGCCCGTCTTCGCTGAGCAGCCAGTAGGTGGCGGGGGCGTTGGGGTTGTCGACGTCGTTAACCGGTACGAGTCTACCCATGGCCTCGTGGAACTCTTCATAGGTGAGGTTGTCGACGAGGTGGGGAGCGAGTGGTGCACAGGAGGAGACGGGGGAAACAGCGGAGGACGACATGTCTGATGGTGAGAGGAATCCAGGTTGGGGGAATGAGTTCGACTTAGCGTAAGTGGGCAGGTTTATAACCGTGGCTCGAGCTTTGGATGTCCGCTCGAACTCCTTCAGGGCCTCATCAGCTGAGAGGTCTTCTTTGTTGACCCACTGGTTGTCCGAGTCCGGGTAGCCCTTCCATTTCACGAGGTATTGCCGCTTTTTGCTTCTGCCGAACAGCCGAGTGTCTAGAATACTTTCAATTTCGTATTCCTCTTCTCCTTCTACTAGGTCCGGTGGCGGGCGTGTGAAGTTTTCCCCGTGCATAGGTGTTTCGTGATAAGGCGTGAGCAAATCGATATGAAACACGGGGTGAATGCTCCACTGCGTGGGAAGTTCTAGCTGGTAGTTGACGGGCGATAGTACTCTGCTGATTTTGAAGGGTCCATGTCGTCGTGCCGCGAGTTTTGCGGTTGGTTGGTTCGTGCGTAAGTGGCGGCCTTCTAACCACACTTGGTCCCCTTCTCGATACTGGGGCGTGTTTCGGTGTTTGATCCACATAGATTGTGCCTTTTTGATCAAGAACTGGGCTTCTTTCCGTGCTTCTCGGAATTGCTGCAGTCTCGTGTTCACCTGTGGGATAGGGGATGGCTTATCCATCCAATCAGCGCGTGGGTCGTATCCCATCATGAGCGAAAATGGGGACTTCCTTGTTGCCTCGTGTGGCCAGCTATTGTGCGCGAATTCTGCCATGGGTAGGAAGTGTGCCCAGTTATCTTGACGCTCATTGGCCCAGAATCGGAGATATTGTTCCAGCCATTGATTGGTTCGTTCCGATTGCCCATCGGTCCGAGGATGATACGCCGTTGATATGTTTTGGTAGATTCCCAGGATACGGCATAATTCGCGGGTGAACTTTGATGCGAATCTCGGGTCTCGGTCGCTGATGATCTTTGCCGGTAGTCCGAATCGTCTGAATACGTGAGTTACGTACAGGGCCGCGGTTTCCTCCGCCGTGATTTCTTCGATGCATGGTATGAAGATCGACGCTTTGGTACAGTCGTGGTCGGTGACGGTGAGTATGGAGTCGTGCCCCTGGGAGACTGGAAGTTTAGTGATGAAGTCTAGAGCGACGACTTCGAAAGGCTTAGCATCAGGGATGGGTGTAATCGGTACTAAAGGCGCTCGTGTGGGTCGGTTGTTGACCTTGTGTCGCTGACACTCCGCGCATCCTTTTACGTATTCTGTGATGTGTTGCAACATGTGTGGCCACCAGTAGTGTCGTTCGATGATTCGGAACGTTCTCTTGATTCCCGGGTGGCCATAGACGGGGGGGTCATGATGGTTGCTAATGATGTCGCGCAACAGTAGTGGCGTCCCTGTAATTACCCGTGCTCCTTGCTTGTACCATACCCCGTCGAACTTCTTAAGCTGATGGGCATCGATCCAGGGAGTTATTTGACTCTCATCTTGTGCGTGATCCTCTGGTACTTGCGTGACCGATGCTCTCGCGAATACTTTATCAGGGAGTACTACAACTCCATCGTTGTCCTGTTCTCCTCGATCGTAGTCTGGTCGTCGGGATAAGGCGTCAGCTCGGCCGTTGTTTGTCCCTTTGATATGATGGATCTCGAAGTCATATTCCATCAGTTCCAGTACTTCCCGGGCTACGCGTCGACTTATCTTTTGGGCGGATCTCCAGTGCGTCAGGTTGAGATGGTCCGAAAAGATTTTGATTTTGTGCGGGGATCCCGCCAACAGGGGTCGCCAGTGTCGAAGGGCTTTGACGATAGCTAGAAGCTCCAGGTCATAGATGTCGTAGTTGCGTTCTGCCTCGTTAAGAGTGGCGGAGTAGTAGCCCACCGGGTGTCGCTTTCCGTCTAGCTTCTTCTGTAGCAGTACCGCTCCTACCGCAAATCCGGATGCGTCAACTTCGAGTTCGAACTGGTCCGTGAGGGATGGGTGTGCTAGTACTGGTTCTTGCGTTACGAGCATTTTGAGCTTTTGGAAGGCTTTCTCTTCTTCTGTGCCCCATTGCCAGTCTGTGTCCTTCCGCGTGAGTTTGTTAAGAGCTCGTGCGTGTGTGGCGAAGCCGCGAATGAAGAGGCGGTAAAAATTACAAAAGCCCAGAAAGGAGCGGACGTCTCTGACCTTCGTGGGGCGTGGCCAGTCCTTGATGCCCAAAATTTTTACCGGGTCCATGCGAGTTACCCCCTTTTCAAGGATTACCCCCAGGTAATCCATTCGCGGCGAGTGGAAGAGGCATTTCTCTGGTTTGAAGTAGAGGTCGTGGTCCATAGCCACTTGGAGTACGTCGCAAACCGCGTCAATGTGTGCCTGGAGACCCACGTTTTCATGAGTGGCTATTCCTATGTCGTCCATGTATACTCGTATGATGGTGCCCCGATGCTCGTGTTTTGCGATGGTAGGTCCCAGGATTTCATTCATCATGGTTTGGAATGTGGCCGGCGAGTTTGTGAGTCCGAAGTACATCACCAGAGGTTCGAAGAGCCCATACCGTGTTTTAAAGGCTGCTTTCGGCTCATCTCCTGGCTTGATACGTATGTTATTGTATCCCCATCGCACGTCCAGTTTGGTGTAGATATGGCCATTGCCCAAGTCATTGATGAGTTCCGACATGAGCGGCAGCGGGTATTGATTGCGAATGGTGCAAGCGTTGATTTTCCGATAATCTTGTACGGGTCGTAGCTTTCCATCTTTCTTTTTGATGAAGAAAAAGGACGATGCGTAAGGTGATTTGGACGGGCGTATATACCCCAGTTTTAGCTGTTCTTCAAGCCATACTTTGAGTTGAGCGTCTTCGTCCTGCGTCATGGGATAGACTTTGCAGTCGATAGTTGCCGGGGTGCCCGGTTTGAAGTCGATGGCATGATCCCATGGTCTTGATGGCGGGAATCGGTGAGACGCCTCTTCGCTAAATATTTTGGCGAATCGTTGGTACGGCTTCGGGATTATTGCGGCTACCGTGTTTTGTTTAGCGGCAATAGCTAATTCGGTGGCTGTGGTACGTAGCTGGCATTCCCCTTCTAACTCCCTGACTATGTCTTCTTTTTCGTTGTCCGTGAATATCCGTGCGATGGTGGTTTCATCGTGGGTGGTTGCCCCCGCGATGACTGTGGTTGGTTCGGCGGGGTTAATAGACCGGATGACGATGGGGAGTGCGTCTTCATGAATAGTGGCATGGGTCCAACTAATAGTAGGCTCGTAAGCGGCGAGCCAAGGATATCCTAGCACTAGATCTTCGTTTCCTATGTCGGTGACGAGGAATCGAATGACTCTGCGGATGCCCTTGGTTTGTACTTCTAAGTCCACAAAATGAGTGATGGACCCAGCTTTGTTCTCCGTATTATCTATGTTCCATATTTTCTTCGGGCGTTCTAGCAGTTGTAGCCCTAACCCCATTCGTTTGGCGAATGCGGGTCTTATAAAGTTGTCGGTGGCTCCGGAGTCTACGAGCCCTTTAATGTCGGCCATGGAGTAACTGGTGCGAATCGAGACTGGAATTCTAAGAGACCGAAAGCGAGTCATGATTACAGAGTTACAATTTGTCGCCCTTACCCAGGCCGATGGGTTTAGGCGTCCCGAAAATCCCCCTTCTCCCACAGGTCTTGGAGAATTAGGTCCTTGACCTCGTCGCTTGCTCCCCTAACCCCTTCGAGCCATCTGCCGGCCATTTGTTGGGGTTCCTCCGTGTTGGCCCCTCGTGCCTGCGGTTCCTGACCGTAGTAGTTGGTTTCCATGCTACGGCTATTACTTGCGGGTCGCCATTGTTGTTGTTGCTGTTTCCTTGGGCGCGAACAGTCACGTGAGAAGTGCCCAAGTCCGTTGCAGTTGTAACAGACAACTTCCCTCATATCCCTACGGGGGGCATTCCTTCCTTGCCCCGGTCCTCCTCTTGGTGGGAATGGAGGGCGCGGCCGGTAATTCTCTCGATTGGGGTCTCCTACTTCTGCGAGTCGTGCGCGTGATCTATCCGCCGATGTGTCCATCGCGTTTGGGTTGTATCTCGAGATGGGATTGCGGGGTGCATTCCATGGTGATCCTCCGAATCGCTGGGGTGGATTGAAGCGGGGTGGTGGTCCCCTCGGTGGTCCCCTTGTTGGCGTAGATAGTCCTAGGCGGGCGCGAAGGTGAATGTACTGCTTTTGGCGTCTAAGCGCCGCGTCCTTCCATTCATTGAAGGTGGTGGGTCCGTCAAGTTCGTAGACTTTTGTGAATAATTTACTCGGTAGTCCGGCCGTGAAGCGATCGATGGTTTGTTGGTCGTTCAGGCGGTAATCAGCCTTCCGACATAGTTGTTCGAAGTTGGTGACGTACGAGTCGATGTCATCCCCCGTCATCCTAAACCCCTTGGCTAGTTCTGCTTGCGCTTGTTCCTGTTCCAGAGTGTTGGAGAACCGGTCGGAGAATCCCGTGGCCAAAGTATCCCATAGGTATTCATCATACCTGTCCCTTCCGTTTCGTACTTCCGTGTTGAGCCACTGGAGGAAACCTAGCGTCCAATTGGCTACGGACGCTCCTTTGATGTATCCCAAGATGTCACGATCACGTGACATTTCCCACGAACATGGTTCCGTTCTCAGTTCTCTGACTCGTTTTGGCTTCTCAATTCTAGGCATGGTACAGACTTGTTATCAGATTGCCAGCGCGACTGCCAGCGCATGGCCTCATGTTTCGGTGACTCACAGGGCAAAGGGCTGCCAGCTCAGCAGTGACAGCGCAGAGATGTGCTGGCACTTATGCGTCCTCGTTTCCCCACTTACGCGGCTTGTAGAAAATAGTAGAAAATCATAAGTCACTAGAGTATAAGTACGGCAGTAGTACGAGCTTGTAACAGCATTCGAGTCTCTTTAGAATATAGCCCAAACAGCTTGTTCTCCAGAGTGAAGAGTCAACCCCGGTCCCAGTTCCCGCGAAGTGGATTAGTAAGCGTCGGTGACCATTCCGGCCCGACTTACTGATCTTCCTTGAAACCCCTCGTGTAACGATCCGGGTGATCGTAACACAAGAATAGAAGGCATCTTTTGTATACGTTACGCATACTCGGTGCGTCGAAGTTGAGCCCCCAATAGGCATGCCATTGCGTGAGGAAAGACTCGTAGTCAGTCCGGTCGCCTTTGAATATAGTCGGTGGTTCACCTTCTAGTCTGGGCGTGGGTGCTCCTGGCGCCACTGCTCCTCCTGGAATACCTCCTCCGGGTGGTCCTCCACCTCTGGGTGGTCCTCCGTGTAACGTTCCACCGGACGTTCCTTCTTGCGGACTGCGCAAGGCTACTAGCGGGACCTAACGATCACAGAGGATGTCGACTTCACGTACTCGTTCGGCTATCAGCTCACAAGTGAGACGTAATAGCGTGGCCCAAAGGATATGGACGGCGGTAATGGCCAGAAAGAGTAACAGACGATCAAAGGCGATAGACAACCGACCAATGATGTAGTGGGGAGGAGTCGCGACAGACAGCCAGCGACGAGTGTAAGCGGGAAAGGAGGGGATAGCAGACAGCGGCAGAGACAGCACACTGGAGCACAGCTAAGGACGATGGATAGGCAAAGAGGCAGGCAGCCGTCTATTGCAATGCAGAGCCAAATGAACCAACAGCCAACGAATGGCAGTACAAATGGGTGGACAATCCAAGAAGTCAAGCTTAGGTCTTCAGCGACCATAAGCCTCTCTACTTATACACATCCAAGGAGGTTTGAACCCCAGCTTGGAACTCCGAAACCCTAGTATACGGATCCTAGGAATGAGTCACAACTACGTCAGAGATAAGAGTCAGCCAATGGCGTTACGAGCGCATGGCACGAGTCAGAGATAAGGGAACATGAGGCATACAGCCATCAAACACGAGACAATCTAGATCAGTCCAGACACAATCGATAATGAGTCACAAACACGAGGCGTTCTAGGCTGGTCCAGGCACAAGCTCATCTGGACCCATCTGGTGCGGGTCTAGCCAGGTCACGTGCCAGGGTCACGTGACGGGCGGGTGCTAAGATCACGTGCGCTACTCCCAGTATTCTGGATCACTTCGCTGAGCGCTTCCGGGTTCGTAGTAGTAGTGCGTGGGAGACTTAGCTCTTTCTTGGGCATGGGCAGCCACAATCCTAGCCACTTCGGCTTCTTCTTCCGCGTATTCTTCTGCGCTTTTCCTCCTAGCGGTGTTCGGGGTCTTCCCGTGGGGTGTTCGAGGGACGGTCGAAGGCGAAACCGTAACATTACCCTCTCTCTTGGCACAACGCCCACGTTGTGTAGAAGCGGCGGCGGGACGGTTGAGCGAACGGGCGTACTTGGCCAGGTTCATCCTCATGCCGATATCGCGTTCCTTTTTGATGTCTCCAGCCAGACAAGCCTGCATGCGTCGGATCTGCATATCAGCAAGGCGGTCGGCAAATTCTTCTTCGGTCATCGGTGTCGTCGGCGTAGCCGGGTGTGTTTGGTGGGAAATCGGCTTGAAGCCAGCGTCGGATATTGGTGATGCGTGCGGTGTAGGGGCACGTTTTTCTGTTGGCGGCACGACGATTGTAGTCGGCGCGATTCTTGTCGTTGGTGCATAGGTGGCCACGTTGCTTCCATGAACGGGCTTTTGCGTTTGCGTCCTCCCGCGTGGTTGTGCAGCCTGCGGCGTATAGCGCGGCGGTGCGGGGCGCTCCTCGTCTTCGTCGTTGTACCGTTGCTGCCAGTGGTTGCGGTCTCGCGGCAAGTCCCTATTTGGACAGTTCCTTCGCGTATGACCCGTCTTCCAACAATGGTGGCACTTAGCTTTGTTGCGGACATATGCTCGTCCCGCAGTCAAGTCCATGGCGTCGGGGTTGCTTTGGTAAGCGAACCAACCGGTGTTCTCCGCAGCCTGCGCTTCCTGCGCGGCATCAGCCTCGGCACTACCCCAAGAGGTAGGCGGCACGTATGGGGTCGAGTCTTGCGTTGGTGTGGCGTTGAACGTGTTCGGGCCCTTCCAGCCAGCTTCTTCAGCGGCAGGCGCGACAGTCGCGTTCCACATTGCGTCTTGCAAGTCAGGGCCAGAGCTATGGTACAGCTCCGTCAGCTCCTGCACTTGTGCTCGTGTGTCGGGCACTGCTTCTTCATGCAGATCAGCCTCGATCATGTAGTCCGGGATTCCGGCATCGCGGTAAGCCTTCAGCCGGTCCTTTCCAAACTTGGCGGTGAACTTCTTTTCCCAAGAAGGTCTGGACGGCGACTTAGCTGGTGGTGCCTTCTCGGCAACTTTCTTCTTGGCGGGTTCCTGCTTGACAGCACGCGTCTTCTTGCGCGGCACAGGGGCTACCCTCTCTCTGGGTTCTTCGACGTATTCTTGTACAGCCTCGTCAGGCACTTCCGAGTAATAGTACTCGTCCACTTCGTCTTGGCAGCCGTATTCTTCTCTCGCGTCGCCACGCGGTTCCTCGACGTATTCGTTAACCTCGTCAGGTTCTTCCTCTGAGTCTTGGCTATCATTGTCGCACAAGGAGGGTGGTGAAGGTACTTCCCAATTATGAGAGTCCTCATCAACGGAGCTCCAATCTTCGGCGTCCGGATCTTCAGCTGCGGCGTATTCTTCTCTCGCGTCGTCACGCGGTACAAACTCTTCCACGAATCTCCCGATCGTATCTTCCAGGATGTCTTCGTCGTCGTCATCCATGTCCGTGGCACGCCACTCTTCTATTTGAGTGATGCGTTCTTCAGCCCACTGGTCGACAGGATCTCTGAACAAGGAAAGGAAAATGGTTGCAAGCTGGTATTGCGAGAATATTGGACTTAGCTGTCCGGACCATCGGTCCCATGAGTTCATGAAGTCGGGTGCGTGTTCGCAATCCCCATCGAACATCTGCGGCATAGCAGCCAGCCCAGAGTCTTCGTCTTCATCTTCGTCTTCGTCTTCATCTTCAGCCAGTTGTTCTTGGGTGTCGGCGTCCCCTTCGGCGTACAGCCGGTCTTCGTCTTCGCTTTGCCCTTCGTCAGCCAGAGTTTCCTCGGCAGGGTCTTCTTTGTCGTTGTCGTCGTCGTCGTCAGCCAGAATTTCTTCGGCGAGTTGCGCAGCCTGGGTTTCCCCGGCGAGTTCTTCGTCTTCATCTTGCCCTACAGCCTGAGGGTCGTCCTCGGCGGCATAGATGTCGTTGTCGTACTCTTCAGGATGTTGCTGTTGATGACGGGCACTGATCGCCCAGATGTAGTCTGTTGCAGCCTGCTCGTAAGCGGCGGGATCTTCGTATTCTTCGTAATCTTCGTTGTGTTCTTCAGCCTGCTCATAAGCGGCAACACTGTCGTCGTCGTTGACATAGTTCTCGAGGATTTGATACCGAGACATCTTGTGACAGAAAGGTAGGAGAAGCTTGACTTAATGTAACGTTCCACCGGACGTTCCTTCTTGCGGACTGCGCAAGGCTACTAGCGGGACCTAACGATCACAGAGGATGTCGACTTCACGTACTCGTTCGGCTATCAGCTCACAAGTGAGACGTAATAGCGTGGCCCAAAGGATATGGACGGCGGTAATGGCCAGAAAGAGTAACAGACGATCAAAGGCGATAGACAACCGACCAATGATGTAGTGGGGAGGAGTCGCGACAGACAGCCAGCGACGAGTGTAAGCGGGAAAGGAGGGGATAGCAGACAGCGGCAGAGACAGCACACTGGAGCACAGCTAAGGACGATGGATAGGCAAAGAGGCAGGCAGCCGTCTATTGCAATGCAGAGCCAAATGAACCAACAGCCAACGAATGGCAGTACAAATGGGTGGACAATCCAAGAAGTCAAGCTTAGGTCTTCAGCGACCATAAGCCTCTCTACTTATACACATCCAAGGAGGTTTGAACCCCAGCTTGGAACTCCGAAACCCTAGTATACGGATCCTAGGAATGAGTCACAACTACGTCAGAGATAAGAGTCAGCCAATGGCGTTACGAGCGCATGGCACGAGTCAGAGATAAGGGAACATGAGGCATACAGCCATCAAACACGAGACAATCTAGATCAGTCCAGACACAATCGATAATGAGTCACAAACACGAGGCGTTCTAGGCCGGTCCAGGCACAAGCTCATCTGGACCCATCTGGTGCGGGTCTAGCCAGGTCACGTGCCAGGGTCACGTGACGGGCGGGCGCTAAGATCACGTGCGCTACTCCCAGTATTCTGGATCACTTCGCTGAGCGCTTCCGGGTTCGTAGTAGTAGTGCGTGGGAGACTTAGCTCTTTCTTGGGCATGGGCAGCCACAATCCTAGCCACTTCGGCTTCTTCTTCCGCGTATTCTTCTGCGCTTTTCCTCCTAGCGGTGTTCGGGGTCTTCCCGTGGGGTGTTCGAGGGACGGTCGAAGGCGAAACCGTAACACTCCGCCTCTGGGTGGTCCTCTGCCAAATCCTCCGGGGAATCCTCCGTCGGGGCGTCTTGGTGGTCTTCCTCCTCCTCCTGGTGGCGGGTTATCGCCTGGCGGGTCGGGTTGATCCGGTCCTATGGCTCGGAATATAGCCGCATTGTCTGCGGTCATGCGGTGTCCCGTAGCAGGGTGGATGGGGAGTAGGAGTTGTTCGGCTTCCTCGCGGGTTCTTCGAATTTCTTCTTCGACTGCTTCGTTGGTGATTGTTTCAGTGATGGTGGCAATTTCGGCTTGTGGGTTTACTCGAATAATTTCCGGCTGTGATACGGGAATGGACTCAGCTAGTTGATTTACTTCCTCTACCTCCGAGTCTTCTTCTTCGTCGGTATGTTCGTCTTCCTCGCTAGTTTCTGATGGTGCTGGTGTCCTTGGTTCTGATGTGCTTGGTTCCTCTTCTGGTTGTCCGTCTATGCGGCCCCACTGCTCTCTGGTGGGTAGGTTGCGAGCGTCGATGTCGCAGTTGTAGAGTCTGCCGGCCGGTCGTACTATATCCCACCTATTGTCGATTGGATTCCACGTAACCTCTGTCCAACAGACGTGATCGAAGTTGAACTCAACTGGTCTAAACCTTGTAGGTCCTGATGCAAAATCGACGAAGTATCCTGTATCTCCGCGATATTCTCTCCACCTTGCGGCTCCTAGGAACTGTGTTGGTACGTTGCGGTCTCCCCTTCGTTCGAGGGAGTAAGTCTGAAAATTAGTCCACTGGTCTCGAGTAGTGAACGCCACGGTGAGGGATCTTGGTCTTAATGTAACGCCACCACGAGCGTTAGTCCGACTTGGACGACGAAAGGGCGTTCACGACTTAGCGAATGACGACTTGCTAGTCACGTGACTATTCTCACGAGTACACGGCGCTTATCTGGGCATGTGACGCGTAGGGCACCAGGACGTAGACGAGTCACTGGGCGGGCGTTGAGGAAGACGACTTGCTCGGATAGAGACAAGCGAACTAGAGAGCACACGACGAGATTGGAAAGTGGTGATTCAAAGAAGACCAAGATGGCGTATCTTGGTCTTGACGAGCCACTATTTATACATGTATGAGGATGCTTTCAAGCTCCTCCCGAATCCTTACGACGAATAGCGTAAGTAGCTCGAACCCTACTACAGCTATCCTAGGAATAAGTCATGCCCTACTGGCATGTGATACTCCTGTCCGCTTACTGATACGATATGTCCGTGACTAATTACTTCCTACTAATGACGCCACAGCCAGTAAGTAAGAGTCCACTTCGCGTACCGTGACATGAGAAATGCGATTTTGAGAAACGTGAAATGGAGTACTTAGGGATGATTATCC
>JAKEYF010000438.1:0-42920 GCA_021527775.1 Lactarius sanguifluus | reverse complement strand
GCGTTGCCTTTATCCTGCCACGGCACCAATCGTGCCTTGATGCGGGGCATCCACTCAAGCTGCTGGGCTATATGACCGGCGCTGTGTTCTGGTTTGCACTTCCTGCACGTCTGGTCCCAGCGATCACACATTCTTGCCGCGTTCTTTGTTTCGTCATACGACTGCCCGAGCCCACGTTCCCGCACACAGAGCTTACCATTGTGCATCAAACGTACCCACGCCTTGGTGCTGTTCTTGACACCTGTCCTCTATGCTGCGCTCTGGCATTCCTCGGCAGCCTGGCACAGATCAGCCTACATTTACGTCTTTGAGGGCTAAACCGACACGGGGCTGCAGACTGCCATATCCCCGTTTCAAGTTGGTACCTAAGTTCCGGGCCGCCGTCGCAGTGCACACAGTTATCCTCTAATGTTTCTTTTTTTTTTTTTTTTTTTTTACAAACCTGTCTTGTCTCTCCCGCGGCAGTGGAGAACTCAGCACGTACCTGGGAAGGTGACACTTTCAGGGTCCCCGTGACGTTTCTCTCTGAAAATTTCTGAGGACGTAGACATCACTTTTCCTCCTTCGGCTCGTGAGCCGCACGAATACGCGTATCCGAGTCTCTTTGTGGTTCGGTGCGCTGCTGCACGAGCGCGGCGTGGAGAGTGTTGCGTGCTAAGGGTTATGCGGAGGTAGTGTCGTTTAGCAAGTAATGCAACACCCTTTAGATGTACTCGAAATGACTTTAGAACATCGTCTATCTTTACAGGTAGTTGAAACGGTATGATGGGGAAAAGGTACGGCACAGTATTTAGGTTCTGCCACGGAAGGAGCTGGCCAAAAACGCGACAGTCGCATCGTAGTCTTGACCGTTCCCACCCTGTCCCACCGCGAACTTGAATATCATGTCTTCGTGCAATCCTCCAGGCTCGATCACCGTCGTCGTATCCTTCACGTGCTGCCCGATGATCCTGCTCACATCGATGATCTGGTCAAATAGGCCCTCATGCTCGCCCGCCGTGATGAGTATGCGAGGGTACACCCCGTCGAGTCCAGACCACCAGTCAGCCGGGGCAGCGGCGGGTTCTGCGTGGTATTTCAGCTCGGGAGTCACCCCAAGCCGAACCAGGTCCGCCATGAACTTGTACGAGCGAGAGAAGAGTATGTCTTTACCCTCATTGCGGGCATACGATGGTGCATCTACACTGTAAGCGACCCACGGCGAGATCAGCAGCGCGCCGGCGAGCGGCTGTGTGAGAGTCGGCGGTGCGGGAATGGATGCGAGCGGGTGAAGGAGGTGAGATGTGAGCTGGAGTGTGAGGTTCCCGCCCGCTGAATCACCGCCGATGACGATGTTCGACGGAGGGATGCCTTTCTGTAGGAGATGCGTCAGGGCCGCGTTGGCTTGCCTCAGCTGGGTTGGGACGGGAGAGTCGGGAGCCAACGCTAATGAGAGGTCAGAATGTATTACCATTCGACTAGATATTAGGCCCACAATATTCCAAGGCGGCGACTCCGACCTCCCCGATGTCAGCAGACAGGTCTTTCTGAAGACTATGTAAGAATGGGAAGTAGCTCGCGCCTGCAGGCAAGACGTAGCCTCCCCCTGGGGCACGGATTTTCGGCGCAATTCAGCCAATGTATACGCACAGTGCGAGGCGAGCAGGACTCACCGTGAAAGTAAAGGAAGACCTTGTGATGGCTCGCATCTCGTCGCGGTCCTATCCAGTGCAACTTCGCCCCCTCCGGCAGCTCATCCGTCAAGACCTCCTGTTTCACTGAGCGAGCCCATGTCCGGTACATCTGGGACGTGGTCACGCCAATGAAAGAGTGCATCGTGTGGATGTCCCAATCATGATTGAAGATGTAACGCGTTAGGGCCACGTTGACGGATCGAGACCAGGACCTCCCCTTGTTTCCACGAAAGATGCCAACCGCAATAGCGAACGCTGTTCGTGTGGTGAGCGTTGGCCCACTCAACAAGACGACAACTCACGCAATTTGAGGAAAATGGGGACGAGCCAGAGCTTCTCTCCGAGAGTGAGAGGGCGGAACGATTCGTCGTTCGAGGGAGTGGACTGGGACATGATGATAAGCAATAGTTTTTTGGACAAGCGGAAGGACCCGGAAACGTAAAAGTGTTGCTTATATAACTTAGGTCAGATATGAGAGACGTTACGCAAGAATTGATGCAATACGTACAGTATCGACGTCGTATCTGCGACGTCTCTTCTCTGGCGCTCGGACTTTGACGGACAGTCGTGAATTGGATCAATTAATTTATCGTTTCCAAATGGGAAACCCTCTTCAAGTCCGCCCTGGGAAGTGAGGCGTTATCGCTTTAACCAATTTCCCACTGTCACGGTCCTCACCTCTTCAGATCTTGAGAGACAGTGCCTCTACCATACAGACGCTTCTCTCGATACTCCTGATTATGCACGTCCATTTTATGTTGCTTGATGGGTAGCCTGAGGGACGGCGAGTCCAAGGTATTCTTAATGGATGAATGTAATAGGAACTTCAATGCAAGGTCCACGGCGGGTAGGTGTTTGTCTACGTCAAGCGGGACAGTGGTACTGAAAGGATGTCGAAATTGACACTGCAAAGAACGGATGCCAAAGTGGATACGGGGCCGTCATTCCTGAGTAAGTATAGCACATACCTTCTGACAGCCTTCGGACAATGTAGGGCCTCGCCGCACGTGAACGAGCTGCCAGTGCATGCCAACAAATTACCGTAAATGGTCCGTGTCGCCACCAGTATCGGTAAGCTGAGCCAGGTTGGTTTTGTCCACCCTGCACTGCACGGCCACGGCAAGTTACAGACTTACAGCGAATGGCGTCGCATCCGCGTCCTTGGCCGCATTGCAGCTTCTCATATAATGTGATGTGTCGTCCCGACCACTCTGACCGTCTTCCCGTCTGGCCTCCGTAACTGCATTGAATATATCTTCGTCCATTATCTAGTGGTTGAGAGGGTCCGAGATGTTCCTTCAGCACTAAGTTACTTTGGTGTCGCAACAACGATAATTGTAACCGCCGGTTGCGCGCCAACTTGAATGATGCACGTGCACGATGTACGCTTCACTCACCACTGGCCAGGTGAAACTTGTTGTGAAAGTTGCTTTCGGTCGCTTCTCGGGCGTTCCCGCACACCTTTGGCTGACATAGGCCTTTCCCACGCTACATTTCCTAACAATTTGCGATCACTCCGAGTCGCTCTGTTCCTCCCTGGCCTCTGCTCTGCACACCTTAGATCACTGTCTTAATACGCATCGAGGACCACCATATTGGTGTAAGCTAGAATATCACATAATGAACAATGATCTGGCACTCGCATTGACATTAGAGCACCGTCTATCTTTACAGGTAGTTGACGCGGTTTGGCACGAAGGAGAGTACAGTACACAGGCAGTATTCAGTTTCTACCACGGAACGAGCTGATCAGGAATGCGACAGTTGCATCGTAGTCTTGACCGTTCCCACCCTGCCCCACCGCGAACTTGAGTATCATGTCTTCGTGAATTCCTCCAGGCTCGACCACCGTCGTCGTATCCTTCACATGCTCGCCGATGACTCTGCTGGTGTCTATGATTTCGTCAAACAAGCCCTCATGCTCGCCCGCGGTGATGAGTATGCGAGGGTATACTCCGTCGAGCCCAGACCACCAGCCAGCCGGCGCAGTGGCGGGTTCCACGTGGTGTTTCAGCTCGGGAGTCACCCCAGACCTCACCAGGTCCGACATGAGCTTGAACGAGCGGGAGGAGACCAGGTCTTTACCCTCGTTGCGGAGATATGATGGCGCATCCACACCGTAGGCGAGCCACGGCGAGATCAGCAGCGCGCCGGCGAACGGCTGTGAGAGAGTCGGCGGTGCGGGAATGGAAGCGAGCGGGTGGAGGAGGTGCGACGCTAGCTGGAGCGTGAGGCTCGCACCTGCCGAATCGCCGCCGATGACGATGTTCGACAGAGAGATGCCCTTCTGGAGGAGATGCGTCAAGGCCGCATTGGCTTGCCTCAGCTGGGTTGGGACGGGGGAGTCGGGAGCCAGCGCTAATGAGAGGTCAGAATGCATCAATTGGTCTAGATATTAGACCCACAGTATTCCAAGGCGACGACTCCGACCTCGCCGACATCAGCAGACAGAGCCTTCTGAAGACTGTGTAAGAATGGGAAGTAGTCTGGGCGCGTAGGCAGGACGAAGCATCCTCCTACAATACGGATTTTCGGCGCAGTTCAGCCAATGTATACGCACAGTACGAGGGGAACGGGACTCACCATGGAAGTAAAGGAGGACCTTGTGATGGCTTGCATCTCGTCGCGGTCCTATCCAATGCAGCTTCGCCCCCTCCGGCAGTACGTCCGTCAAGACCTCCTGCTTCACCGAGCGAGCCCATGTCTGGTACATCTGAGACGTGGTCACGCCAATGAACGAGCGCAACGTGTGGATTTCCCATTCATGGTCGAAGAGGTAACGCGTTAGGGCCAAGTTGGCGGATCGAGACCAGGACCTCCCCTTGTTTCCACGAAAGATGCCAACCGTGACGGCGATCGCTGTCTATGTGGTGAACAGTGGCCTACTAAACAATATGATAACTCACGCAATTTAAGGAGAATGGGGACGAGCCAGAGCCTCTCTCCGAGAGTGAGAGGGCGGAACGATTCGTCGTTCGAGGAAGTGGATGGCGACATGGCGACAAGCAAGTTGGTTTGTTGGACAAGCAGAGTGTTGTCTATATATGTGCACGTCCGAGAGGAGTTATGCAGGGTCGATTATCGCGTCCCTTCCCTGGCGCTCTATTACCACTCGGGTTTTGGCTGACATTTTCCAAGAGAACCCGTCTCAAAGGCGGTTCTGGGAAATGACGTGTTATCGCCCCGCAGTTTGACCAATTTCTGACCCTGTAAAACTGTATATAGATGAGTCAAGGGTCGTACGAGAGGGGTTCGTATAAGGTTGTCGTAAGGCTTTTGCGCTCACCGGAGTATGACAATGGGCCCATGGCGTTGACGTTGACGTTGCGATGGCATGGAATTGTGCAAGGGTAATGTCGATTGGTGTAGAATGAGCATAGATTGAGGTTTGTACATTCATCCTTGCCTTTGAAAGACTTTGGATACTGTACACCTTTGGCTTGCAATTGGTATTAAATGACGCTTCTCAATATTCCTGATCACGCGGGCCCATGCCTAAGGGTTCGCGAATCCAAGGTATTCTCAATGATGGTCGATGGGTGTTCAAGTGCGATATAAACATCATAGCGAGGTCTACAGTGGCAGAGAGTACCAGGTGTACTAGTACGTCGAGGTCATGGTAGCCTGGAAGTTGAGATATGATTGAGGGTGGCCGGGCCGGACTCGTTGCAAGTGGTGCTGCGCCCACCAGACTGCAGACGAATATACAGTATATCATAAGCTTATTTTTCCGTGACGAGTATCCGCCGAGAGGGCCGATTTGGTTGGCGAACGAGAAAAGCGCAAAGTCGATAATGGGAGAAGACGAGCGAGGGTGAACACAGGCGAAGACTCGGCGGACTTCGCTTTGGAGAGGGGAAAGACTCAGAGTTGAAGGCACACGCCGATGGAAAAGAAGGAGAACAACTGGATGATTATTCGAGTACATACGCGTTTTTATACAAGTTACCTAAATTTGCTGAGGCAATAAAAGTAAAGTAAAGTAAAGGCGCACGGAGTCCGAACAGAACAGAATTGACGATACAGAGGCACGAAGCCCCTAAACGAGGGGCGGTGTGGAGAATGGAAAAGAGGGGTGCCGCCCGGGTGCGAGGCCCCTGTAAAACTTCAAACATCAACTGAGTCGGAAATAGGATACGAGTTCTTCTGAACGGTCGCGTACGAGCGCAGTGATGATATTTGGTGTGGGTTCGAGTCGGCCAGGTCGAGCGTGCCAAATTGCAACAGAGGGAAGCACGAAAGATTCACCAAGGTCTGGAAGGTGAGGTTGTCAAAGATGAGACGAAAGAAAGAAACGAACTTGAACGGCGATCCAACGAACATGACGCGCATATACACCAACGGCAACCAATAGGCCGAGACAGTAGAATGAGTCGTAGAACAAGGAGCGTAAAGATGGAGAGTAGAAAGTCGAAGATGTTGTCCTCAAGCTGACCAGGTGGTGCGGTAGAAGTCGGCATACTTGAACCTCTTCCTGATCTGGTCCAGGAGGTACCAGCCCGGGGTGCAATATGTAACGTGGTTGCTGGTCAGGCCACCTATATTTTCTCCAGAGTGGAGCTGGCCAACAATGCGAGCTTTGCCCTTCGTCGTGTGCCAGACGAGGGAGCCCGAGTCTCCCTTGTCGGAGAAGGGTTCAGCACCCTTGACGCCCGAGTTGTAGATGCCGAGCTCGACGGACTCGATGCCGACTTCGTTGCGAGTGAATGACACCAGGCCGGCATAGCGTCCGACGGTGAGGTCGGTAGCGTTGCCATCTTTACCAACGATAAGGCAGCGCTGGCCCTCGCTGTCGAACTCTGCGGGGTTGGCGAGGTCCTCTTTTGTGGTACAACCCTCGATCCTGAGCTTTCTCCTACTGGGAAACTTGAACGTGGTCGCACCACCACCCAGAGGATAGAGCATCGCCACAAGTTCTGGAGGAGAATACTTGGATCCTGAATAAGGTTGTCTTTGTTAGACGAGGTAAATATGAGAAAGATGAGTCAAAACGCACCAAGATCAACGACGTTGCCCTCGAACTCATCCTTGACCTTCGCCTCAGCAGCCAAGAATGCAGCCCAGTCTGAGGTGTACAGTGTGCCGCCTTCGACGTCGACTGTGATGGCTGCAGCGTATTGAACATGGCCAATGTTGCGGTGGTGATTAAAGTCGGACCAGCATCTCGTGACTTCGTCGTACAAGGCCTCGAGATCGGGGATAGCCTTGTTCTCGTCTTCCAACCTGCGTCGATTTGCAAGGATCTCTTCTGCATTCATCGCGTCCTGCCTCTCCGTCACCTGCACTTCGACAATCTCTTGGGCCCAAAGGTCTGCGAGAAATCTGCGGTCACCAATGGCCTTCTGGATCTCGTCGAGGCCCCGCTGGAATCGACGCATTCCGCAAACTCGAACGTAGTCCTTGGGTGCGCCATCTCTTCGCTCGTACTCGACGGTGGTGTCCTTACGAAGGACATGGCAACTGCTGACTCCATAAACCTTGTCGCTAGGGTTGCCGTCCTTGTCTTTGTTTTCGTGGAACCAGAGAGTGAGAGTGCCCTGGGCATCCTCCTGCTCCATCCCTTTGGTCGCAAGGGGAATGCCGAGAAGAACAGTGAGGAAGCGACGGACATAGTGGGTGGCATTGCTGCTGCCAACATGGCGCATGAGGGGTGGACCTGCCAACCTCTGCAGGACGGCCCCGCGCCATTCCACAACAACATCCTTGACTCCATTCTCCAGGAGAAGCGTAAGGATCTCTTGGGAGACATCGTGGGCGGTATCAGAGGAGGTAGAACCAGGAATGACACCAACCCATATGACGACGGGACCGAGACTCCCCTTCTCCTCCTCTCCCAGTGGTCCGTGGGTGAAGAAGCGGGCAGGATCGATGGACGACCAGTTAATCTTCCGAGCCTTGATGAGGTCACGAATCTTGGGACCGACAGTGTCCCAGACACCATTGAGTGGGGTGTCAAAGACTCCACGGAGCGTCTTGACAGGGATATTGGTGTGTCTGCCGACGGGCTTGAGGAAGGGTGTAGTGAGGAAATTCGAACGGTAAACGAGTTCCGGGTGGTCGTCGTCCCCGGTGATGCCGTTATAGTAGGAAGTCCTCTCGTACTTGTCAGGGGTGTGGGGTCCTTGAACTACTAGCTCCGCCATGATCGGTTTTCCTACGGTCTCTGACCCAGGCAAGGACGGGCGGCAAGGGGGGATTGAAATTAAATACCGGGGGTCAAGCCGGGGGTCAATCTTTCATATGAGCTTCCCTCCCCTCAACCTTCCTTTATGGTACGTCGCTCTCATGTATGTTTCTTTCCAAAAATAAATGACATTATGACTACAGTAATGAAAAATATCTAAGATACACTCAAACGAGCGACAAAGGATGCATGCGTGCGTAAGGGGCTCCTTGAACCGCAACCACCACCATGGGCGGTTTTCCCCACCTGGGCAAGGATTCCCCCCACATTAAAATACGATTGAAGCCCACCATATTAGAAATGCCCTACCAGGCCTACTCTATTGCTTGCCCACCGAATGCTGAACGTTCAATGTGGACCACGACAATGCAGCGACAACAAGAGCGCGGAGTACCAATGCAGTGATGACAGCAATGGTCATTCTGCCGACGAAGTCCCAAGCCACGTGACGTCCACACGTCCACGACGACTCAGACACAGTGCATTTCCCTGACGCAGCTCCAAGCTGCATGCACTACCAATCGTTGCCGCCACTGCCAGGGCCCAAGACGACGTCGACAACGATAACAATGAAGATGAAGACGATAGCGATGGCGACAACAATGACAACAACAAGACGACGTTGACAATGACAACGCGACACAACGACTCGGACGGCGAGGCGATGGGCATTCTCATTGATCAGTAGTACTAGTAGCTAGTGTAAAATATAACTAGTAGTAGTAGCTAGTCTGAAATAAAAGTTGTATTGTGCTCGAAAACCCACCAACCCCGTCGCACGGGTGTGGGTTCTGAACATTCTGAACGAGTACGACGTCGGGCCTGTACCCGTACCCGCCATGTCGGGCCATGTCAAACTTTTTTTTTTCACAGAAGCGGACACGCCCCCTGGCTTTCGCCATCGCGGACGCTCCGGACTCGGCCCTTCTTCCTTCAAGTTCCTCTGTAACCCCTGCAGGATGCCTCCGCCTTCGAACTCACACAGACTCAGTTCCGTACAGCGGCCGCGGCGGGGTGTGTCAGCACAAGCTGCAAGCTGCAACAAGTGCAACGAGGGCAGTGGTGGAGTGACTATGGTGGCAGCAGCTAGGCAGTGAAGACTAGGACCACAACAAGCCGACCGCAACAGCGGCGGCGGCGGAGGACAACGGCATATGCAGCTGGACAGCGACGACCACAACCCGACCACAAAGACCATGAACACGACTGACAATAGCGGCGAAGCGACCACGACCACAACGAAGACCGTAGCTGCGACCACCATGACAGCAGCGGCAGAGATATCTACAGTTAATGTTGTCGAATAAAACATAGAGTACAGTACTGTCAATGCACACAAATCAGAATTGAAAAAAAATGCGCAAAACTTGAATGAAGTTGATGAAAATTTAGCGTAAACTAATGCATCATCGTATTTAACAAAAATTACAATCGCTCAGCACGTTTATTGGGGTTAGCGCTAAATTTGACAGGATTTGCAGGGAGGGTTTTTCCCGATGCACCGGTAATGGGAGAAGACGAGCGAGGGTGAACAAAGGTGAGGAGGACTTCGCTTTGGAGAGGGGAAGACTCAGAGTTGAAGGCACACGATGGAAAAGGAGAACAATTGGACGATTATTCGAGTACATAGTACGAGCGCGTTTTTATACAAGTTATCTAAAATTTCTGAGGCAATAGAAAGTAAAGTAAAGTAAAGGCGCACGGAGGCATAAAACAGAAGACATACGAACGGAACGATGCTTGACGATACAGAGCATCATGAACTTGAAGCCCCTAGACGAGGGGCGGTGTCGAGAATGGAGAAAACATTGCGAGGCCCCTGTGAAATTTGAAACATAAACGGAGTCAGAAATAGGATACGAGTTCTTCTGAGTGGCCGCGTACGAGCACGGCGGTGATATTTGGTGTGGGGTCGAGTCGGTTGGGTCGAGCGTGCCGAATTGCAACACCTGGAGGGTGAGATTGTCAGTGATCATTGCAAAAAGATGAGACGAACGAAAGAAACGAACTTGAACGGCGATCCAACAAGCATGGCACGCATATGCACCAATGACAACCAATATATATAATCGAGCGTCGAGACAGCAGAATGAGTCATAGAAGAAGGAGCGTAGAGATGGAGAGTAGAAAGCCGAAGATGTTGTCCTCAAGCTGACCAGGTGGTGCGGTAGAAGTCGGCATACTTGAACCTCTTCCTGATCTGGTCCAGGAGGTACCAGCCGGGGGTGCAATATGTAACGTGGTTACTGGTCAGGCCACCTATATTTTCTCCAGAGTGGAGTTGGCCAACAATGCGAGCTTTGCCCTTCGTCGTGTGCCAGACGAGGGAGCCCGAGTCTCCCTTGTCGGAGAAGGGTTCAGCACCCTTGACGCCCGAGTTGTAGATACCGAGCTCGACGGACTCGATGCCGACTTCGTTGCGAGTGAATGACACCAGGCCGGCATAGCGTCCGACGGTGAGGTCGGTAGCGTTGCCATCTTTACCGACAATAAGGCAGCGCTGGCCTTCGCTGTCGAACTCTGCGGGGTTGGCGAGGTCCTCTTTTGTGGCACAACCCTCGATCCTGAGCTTTCCCTCCTCGGGAAACTTGAACGTGGTCGCACCACCACCTAGAGAATAGAACATTGCCATAAGTTCTGGAGGAGAATACTTGGATCCTGAATAAGGTTGTCTTTGTTAGACGAGGTAAATATGAGAAAGATGAGTCGAAACGCACCAAGATCAACGACGTTGCCCTCGAACTCATCCTTGACCTTCGCCTCAGCGGCCTCGAACGCAGCCCAGTCTGAGGTATACAGTGTGCCGCCTTCGACGTCGACTGTGATGGCTGCAGCGTATTGAACGTGGCCAATGTTGCGGTGGTGATTAAAGTCGGACCAGTATCTCGTGACTTCGTCGTACAAGGTCTCGAGATCGGCAATAGCCTCGTTCTCGTCTTCCAATCTGCGTCGATATACAAGGATCGCTTTTGCGCTCACCGCGTCCTGCCTCTCCTTCGCCTGCAGGTTGACGATCTCTCGGGCCCAAAGGTCGGCGAGAAATCTGCGGTCACCGATGGCCTTCTGGATCTCGTCGAGGCCCCGCTGGAATCGACGCATTCCGCAAACTCGAACGTAGTCCTTGGGTGCGCCATCTCTTCGCTCGTACTCGACGGTGGTGTCCTTACGAAGGACATGGCAACTGCTGACTCCATAAACCTTGTCGCTAGGGTTGCCGTCCTTGTCTTTGTTTTCGTGGAACCAAAGAGTGAGGGTGCCCTGGGCACCCTCCTCGATCCCTTTGGTCGCAAGGGGAATGCCGAGAAGAGCAGTGAGGAAGCGACGGACATAGTGGGTGGCATTGTCGTCGCCAACATGGCGCATAAGGGGTGGACCTGCCAGCCTCTGCAGGACGGCCCCGCGCCATTCCACAACAGCATCCTTGACTCCATTCTCCAAGAGAAGCGTAAGGATCTCTTGGGAGACCTCGTGGGCGGTATCAGAGGAGGTAGAACCAGGAATGACACCAACCCATATGACGACGGGACCGAGACTCCCCTTCTCCTCCTCTCCCAGTGGTCCGTGGGTGAAGAAGCGGGCTGGATCGATGGACGACCAGTTAATCTTCCGGGCTTTGATGAGGTCACGAATCTTGGGACCGACAGTGTCCCAGACACCATTGAGCGGGGTGTCAAAGACTCCACGGAGCGTCTTGACAGGGATATTGGTGTGTCTGCCGACGGGCTTGAGGAAGGGTGTCGTGAGGAAATTCGAACGGTAAACGAGTTCCGGGTGGTCGTCATCCCCGGTGATGCCATTATAGTAGGAAGTCCTCTCGTACTTGTCGGGGGTGTGAGGTCCTTGCTCCGCCATGATCGGTTTCCCTACGGTCTCTGACCCCCTAAGGACGTGGCCCACCGACAACCAATGACAAACAACCAAACAACGCACAACCATAAAAGCCCAACTAGAATACAAAGGAATGACGAACCTAGCCAAGAACCCAGTGAAAACAGACCCCCCACCCTGGACTCTCCTTGTATGATACGGAACATCCAGAAAAAGTGAGAGTGAGAGGAGAAAACTCAGAAATATGATAGACCAAGTGCGAGACGATCGCTAGTAAAACAAGGAAAGAAGGAAAGACAAAAATACCACCAAAACTGACGCAAATCCCACAGTGGGAGACCCACTACCTCAGAAAGTCCGTTGGGGCATAAGAGTAGCCGGACTCGATGCGATTTCTACAATCATCCCAACGTCCTGTTCGGGATTCCGATCGCCACCCGGTAGCCTGAAAAGTTTGAGAACTTCCTCAAGGCAGTTCGATTTCCGTCGCCCGTCAAACTGAAAACGACCATACAGTATATCATATGCTTACTTTGTCTGCTGCAACACCCCAACGCCAAATTCTTACTCCCTCCCGCCTTCGAGGGTCTTCCTCAATCCCATTACCCGCACCCCATGCCTCCATATAGCCCTTAGCACGCAACGCATCCTCCACGCCGCGCTCGCGTAGCAGCGCGCCGAAAAGCACAAGGTGACTCGGCCACGCGTACTCATGCGGCGCACGTGCCGAAGGCGGGAACGCGCTGTCAACTTGGTCAGGGAAACGCGAGGAGAGAAACGTCACGGGATCCCGGAAAAAAATGTCCGTCTCATCCTGGTACGTGCTGAGTTCTTCACCACTGGGAAGACAAGAGTGAGTAAAAAGGAAACATCAGAGGACAGCGATACGTACTGCAACGGCGGCTCGCAACTTAGACGCCAAACGGGAATACGGCGGTGAAGGTGCGACTGGGCTGGAGTTGAGTGACATGGCATCAAGAACCCAACGCTCCGCAATTCCGCGTCCGGGAGCCCACGGAGATGCGAAAGCGCGCCGATCTGCGCTGAGGAGTGCCAGAGCGCAGCATAGAGGGCAGGTGCCAGGGACAGAAACACGAGCACCGAGGCGTGGGTGCGTTTGATCCCTAACGGCGAGGTAGGATTGCTGGAACAACGGGGACTCGCGCAGTCATACAATGAGACAAGGGAGCGCGCGGCAAGAATGTGCATTGCCGGTACCAGCGGGTGCAGAAACCGCCATTCCTTGTGCCCTGCAAACGAGAACACCGCCCCAGTCCATACCACGGTATAGAGCAACAGCTTCAGTGGGCGCGCGCCTTGGGTTAGGGCTAGATAGGTGCCGTGCAGCACGAAAGGCAATGCAGGTCCCGCGAGAAGCGGGAGTGCTTGAACGAGATAATAGTGCCAGGGTGCAGTTCCATAGAAGAGAGAGACGGACGAGGCGTTGATGCGAAGAAAATTGAGTGCAGTGAGTGTAGGAACGCCGCTGTACATGCTGTCGAATGTGAAGAGCAGAGACAACGTCACACATCTGTTCTATATGTGAGCGTCGCGTTAAGCAAACACGTTCGGACGTACATCGTAGCAAGGGTATCAGTTATGAACACGCGTAGTAGAGCAGAATTCCGACGGAGTTGCCACAGGAGAGGCGGAAAGAGAAACGCCCAGGTGATAGCACTTGTGACGCGAATCGAACAAGCCAGGGCGATAAATACCAAGAATTTCCGGAGCTGCGATCTACATAGACAATGACGCCTTATTACGACAGCGGGTGATTTGTTCGGAGTACCTGGTAGGCAGAACGGTCGCATCCCAGGGGTAGTAACCCAACGCTGCGGTCGTGAGGGTCGCCTCCAAGGAGTTGGACATTGAGCGGGACAACGATAGGGCGTGAAAAAAGGACGTCAAAGAAAGAAAAAACTAGGGAGAATTCTGTCAGATGCGCTGTAAGAAGTGCAGATAGAGTAAACTCACAGCCGCGGGAACGTATCTCTGTCCAAGTGTCTTCCGTGCAACTTCTCGGACCCAAATATCAGTGCCGGCAGCCAACAATCCGTGCATCACTTTCGGCGCGGCAACCTTCAGTTGAGTCAATTACACCAACACAGGGAGAAGCATTCGACTCGCTAGGAGAAAAGTTTGGTCCAAGTTGAGAATTTTGAGTACCCAATATACGGGAACATTCAATGCCGGGTACAGGATGCTGCGTATCGGTGGCTTGGATGTCCATTCCCAGGTTAAATCGCCGTATCCAAAGACAAAAAAGTGAGCGAGCTCGAGAGCCTGAAAATATTCATCTGGCTGGAAGAATGTCCTCGTGATTAACGCGATCGAAACGCGCACCGCGAGTGCGAGTGCTGTGGTGTAAGCCATCAACGCGTTGAAGCCATCAACGCGTTGGACAAACGGAGGTGACGGTCCGCTTTCCGTTGGACAGGCCTTCGGTTTCCGTTTATAGAAAGGCGGCGCTCCGATACTCTCAAGCATACTCGCAAGCATACTCAGTCACGGTGGCGACTCCGAGTCAATGCCCTGAATCCTGAGGCCTGAGCGCTGAGCAGGGAATACGCTCGTTACACCATAAACACTCACTCCATCCTTTCCATTGAACCATATGAGGAGGCGACGCAGGGTATCTTGCAAGGTATCCATAACAAGATCCATAATCAACGCCGCGG
This sequence comes from Lactarius sanguifluus, assembly GCA_021527775.1. Taxonomy (NCBI): domain Eukaryota; kingdom Fungi; phylum Basidiomycota; class Agaricomycetes; order Russulales; family Russulaceae; genus Lactarius; species Lactarius sanguifluus. The sequence continues at coordinate 28,557 of JAKEYF010000438.1, read as the reverse complement.
CCAAGTCGACAGGCAAGCGTCCAAGACAACGGTAGCTTTTAACCATCTACAGTACTGTATGGTATCAACGAGTACCCGTGTCACACGTCGTGTGAGGACACGAGACAAGTCCGATGCTGAATCACACCAACCCGGTTCTGTTGCTATCGGCATAACTTTATAATTTAAATATAAGGTATAACCACGGTTGACAAGCGTTCCCAGAGTCAAATGTACAGTTGTCATTCGTAAAAGGTGCACCATTGTTAAGAATGTAGGCAAATCCGGTCGTCAAATATGTATAGTGGGGGGAGTGGGGCAAAGGTTTGGCGAAGATTGTACCCTGGGCAAGGGATAGATAAAATACGGGAACAAGGTACAGTGGGGCAACAATCCGATTCTTTGTCATTTCATTTCATATTCTCTATCAATAAAATCGCAGTTGGTCAACGTTGATTCGTTGCGAGTTCCTACCACAACGGGATGCTCCCGCGGCAATAATTGTCGCTACGATGCATGATGCGATAGGCCGGGTCGTTCGGAACGGAACAATCGGACCACTACAGCATGGAGATGTGGTGTATAAAATTGATCCAAATTTCACGCATCGCATCCTCCACCTTTCCCCTTTCTCAGCCAGAAACGCCATCGCCATGCCATCCACAACGCTCCACTTCGATGCGATGTGGGTGGCCCACGATATCACATAACGAATGGAAGGTCTTGCTCACTGCTTCACCACCAGCCTCTTCGACATGGACGGAACACTGATAGATTCAACGCCAGGCGTCGTCGCTGCGTGGGAATTGTTCGCCGAGACATATCCTACAATTAATGTCCAGGAAATCCTCAAGAGTGCGTGCAATCAACACCAACACCACCCTCTGTCTACTAGCTAACGCGTACCGCCAGACACCCATGGCGTACGCACCGTCGAAACCGTCAAGATGTTCTGCGGCGTCACTGACCCCGAAAAACTCGAGGTAACCCCTCTCGTGCACCATCTACAGCCCAGCTAATACGGCGCTCCAGCTGGAGGTTACTCGCTTCGAGGACGCGATCATCACTATGTCTCAGGAGGATGGGCGGGAGGGTATCACTCTTCTCCCTGGCGTGCGCACCCTCATCGATAACGTGCGTACTTAAACGTGGCCGCTCGCTTCGTAGCAATGAACATCGATATGGATGCAGTTGGGTGCTAGCAAGCACTGGACGATCTGTACTAGCGCAACCCGGGGATACGGCTCGGCGGCGCTCGAGGTCGTAGGCATCGTCCCTCCAGAAACGATCGTCTTCGCGGAGGACGTCGCGGAGGGCAAGCCGCAGTATGTTTCTACCGACTTCTCTCCTTCGAGACTCTCCCTGAATGCCACGTAACAAGACCAGATCCGTATCTGCTTGGAGCTAAGCGATGTGGCGTACGCCCCGAAAGATGTACGGACGATAGGCCGATCGCTTGAGATGAAACTAATTTCTGATTGTGGTGCACGCGTACAGGTCTCGTGATAGAAGATGCGCCGGCTGGTGTACAAAGCGGGAGGGCTGCTGGCTGTAAAACGCTTGCAGTTACCACGTCACATCCGCGGGAACGGATGGTCGCAAGTAGACCTGATTATCTGGTCGAGAATCTTTCCAGGCACGCTTTCCAGTTTTGATCATAAACCCTCCTTATCCTGACGCGTGCAACGAAGTGTCATAATGGTTCCAAACGAGACCGGCATAACGGTGACGATTACCACACAATGAAGCACGGTCGTATTGCAGTATATGAGCAACCCAGTGGAACATATAGTGGATCTAGATAACGTTCCTGGATGATTAAAAGTCAATCACCTGTGTTACAGTAACGTCAACTATACTTGATATATAGATCAACAGGGCGACGGAAACCTAAAAACTTTCGTCAACTGAAAGAGTTGGTTCAGAGGGGATACTATCTTACGGCCTTCGCCAGGTTCGCCGAGCATTTGAACATGCCGGAAACCCATGGAGCATAATACTGTCTCAAAACCCTCGGGTTGTAACTGTAGAGTCTGAGCGTTCTCCTGTAAAGTCTGTGCAAGCGAGGACACATAAGATCGGATGAAAAATCGAGATGGGCAACCAACACGCACGGGGTGTAGTTTTCGTGCCTTCGTATATGATTCGCGGGGTTGGGCTTCGAGTACGAATGCACCACCGGGCACTAAAGTCGCGTGGACCCGCTCGAAGAACCGCCTCAAGCCTGCATCGCCACCGTTCAAATGGATCCACTTGGATACCGAGAACCTAATAGCATGCGACTATCAGCAACCACCTTCACGACGCAATGAGGAAAGCTGAGAAGCTTACGCAATGATGACGTTGTAGCCAGCTTCGTCCTCTGGGATGCACTCGTTCACCCAGTCAGCGCGACGAAAGGTAATATTGTGCGGAAATTTATGATTAGCTGTGTCCGAATGTAATGCGTCTGTAGGCGGGATGGGAAGAGGACCAAACATATGCTGGCACGACGCGGGGAAGTAATCGACCACTGGTGGTTTAGGCGGGGGAGGCGACCGTTTTCGTTTGGTGCGGGATCCGCTAGAGGACTCAGAAAAAGGCGCTTGGTGGCTCCAGAGAGTGCGCCTGCGTCGCCAGGCCATGCGCACGAGCGCGTCGTCAATGTCAACGCCAACGACGCGCCTGGCTCCCCATGACTGTGCTAGCAGCCGCATCGCTTCAGAACCGCCACACGCGACAAACAAAGAGGTAAACGACGCGCCTATCTCGCAGGAGACCCAGCCCTCGTTGCAGCCTACGTCAAGGACACGTGCATCGGTGAGGAGGTCGTGAGGCAGGAGCACTAGACGAGAGTCGTGGCCGCCCGGGTGATGATAGCGATACCTGAAAAAGCGGTGTTTTTAAGTTGGAGGCAAGGGGTTTACTAAGTCATACCCATGGTAGTTGTGATAATTTCCGTGTGTTGGAACGTCGAAAGATACGCTGGTCATACAGTACAGTACAGACTCAGGCTCGGAGCAGCTGGCCGGCTATTTCCGTCGCACCGCCACTTCACCCTGTATTGTACTGTCTTATATGCCAAAGTTCGAATGATGGCCACCGTCACCGATGGCACTTAGGCAGCGATGCGTACCCGTTGGTGTGAGTTTGGCTTCTATGTGCTTCAATGATCATCAACAGAATTCCATTTTCCTGTGACAGTGAATCTTGCAGTGAATCCTGTCTTTGCCCTATCGCTATGCACCTTGTCCAACTCCTTTGTAGACCATAATCTACGACATCGTGATAAGGATCCTCTGACGTAGATCGCAAGTCATGCAACTCAAGTGACCCATACTGCTTGAGAAATCGAAGTGCTTGGCGAAAAGGCCAATCACCTAGCCGCGGCTCTGAAGTCTGAACCCAAAAACTGTCACGGTGAAGCAATGCGGTGAAGCAATGCGGATTGTGTGCAGTGATGTGCAGTGCCCTCCGAGTTGTTCGCATCAACACCTGCCACCAGTATCTCCACATGCCGGCGCAATCATGTTCTAGAACACACCTAGCCACACTGTCATGCTTCACAATTGCCCTACCAGTCCGGACCGATTCATATCTACAGGCACTTGGGGCACTTAATTCTCCCAGTAATTCGTTGTTGAATGTTGAACGTTGAACATTGAACCTCTGTATCGCTTTCGTTATACCAATGAGACCCGCAATGTTGGTTGCCGCCATCTCTACCATATGTAGCACCATTGATCGAATCCAAATCGCAAACAACCCATGCTTTATTGTATGCGTTACGCGAGCTTTACGTCCCACTACATCTGCATCGATCTGAATGCTGCGAAAACGTTGCCCGGAAAAGCTGTGGATTCCTCTCACAGAAGAGAAGCTCCGAGATGCTTCGAGCTCGTCAAACTTCGCACGCAGCGGCGGATTAGCCCCAAAAACCCATTGCCCCTAGCTCAAATTGTGCTCCGACCCTCCTTCACACCCTATCTGTGTATATCTGTTCCTTTGCCCCGGCCTGGATGTGACGGTAGCTGACTGTAGTTACAGTATTGTTCATACCGGTTGAATAAAAGGAGATCCCCAAAAGGTTACACTGCATTTTGGCAGCTGATCAGTATCGATCAGTAATCATTATTAGTAAAAAAAAACATTCGGAGTTAGTACACGTGTACTACGTCTGGGGTTGGGCAGTGCAAAGAACACAGCACGGCCGAGTCATTGGCCTGGCCTTTGCTTGTATATAACTCGGAGGACCCGTTCACACGTCCTTGTCTCCTCATCTCACCCCGTTCAGTCCTAGAGCCCGAGAAACCACGCACCTAGTAGAAATGGACCGTGACACTGAGCTTCACCCCACCAATACTATTGACGCCGAACGTATCCGTATGTAGTATATCGTCACCAACGTTGGAGAAAGCTTACTCACACGTGTCTTACTGTAGGTGGTATCCATAAGGACTCGTCTGGAAAGCTCTGGTCAATCTATCTTGCTGAGGCCGACGAATATGACGAGGAGATAACCGAGCACTGGAGGGGGGAAGCGGACAGCATCCTTGTGTTTGTAAGTATAATATTCCCTTCTACGTTTTATCGTCCATCTACTAAGGCAATCGCAAAGACTGGTCTTTTCTCCGGTGTCATTGCGACCTTCCTCAATATGAGTTATTACGACCTGTTTCCTAATTCTACCGATACGACGAATGCTTTACTTGCCCAAATATCTCTGCAACTTGTCAATATTTCCAATGGTGTCCCCTCCCTGAACGATGTAACAATAGGCACTGGATTCACGCCGCCCGCCGCCGTCATCCGGGTCAACGTGATATGGTTCCTCAGCTTGGTCCTCAGCATCGTCTCTGCGCTCAATGCGACATTATTCCAACAATGGTCTCGACGCTACTTAGAGATCACTCGGCGCCGTGTTGCGCCTCACAAACGCGCGCGTACCCGTGCGTACATGTTCGACGGCATCGCGAGTTTCAAGATGTCTCGGGTTGTCAAAGCAATGCCCATGCTCCTACATTTATCCATATTCCTTTTCTTCGCTGGTCTTATCGACTTTCTTTGGAACGCCAACTCTACCATCGGACACTGGATTCTTGGATTTATTTCGGTGTTCACCTTCGCTTATTTGGCGATGACGGTGTTGCCGAACCTATACCTCAATTGTCCCTATAGCACCCCATTGTCCGAACTTTCGTGGCGGTTTTCTCATCATCTCCTTCTCATTGTCCTTCACTTCATCCAGGTCTTAGAAGACCTATTGCTCTACCGCTTTTCGGGTGGGCAACCGACCTACCAGCCCGTGCAGGAATCAAATTGGTGGACTCGGTGGAGAAAGGCCGTCAAAACCCGGATCAATGAACGTCGGCAATGGCTCAAGGTTGGCCTTCAGGACAGTATTATGCTCAATGCTACAGATGCACCATCGACAACGGACGAGAACGCGCTTTCCTGGACGCTTACAGTTCTTGACGACGATAGGGAATTCGAAGACTTTGTTGCACGCGTGCCCGGGTTTTTTGATTCGGCCTCTGTGCCGAACGCGTCTTCAGTAATGCTTTCCCTCATGGACAACCAGTCTTCTCTGCCAGACCAGTTTGATCCCGTCCTCGGATCCCGCGTCAACGATCTCCTCAACACATGCGTGCCAGGCACCTCGCCCCTCAAGGAGGAATTGCGCAAAAACAGACTGCGCGTCTGCATGAGGACCCTCTGGTATTTCGCAAGAGAATACAATCAACTTGGGGACGCGACTCCCTTGCCATCCTATGTTCGCACTGTCTTCGCAAACCCAGAGATGTCTCGCAGGATCCATTCCGAAGATGACCTCGCCGCGCGCCTGATAGGACGCTGTTTCAGCTCCCTCGTCGTCAAAAAGCTCGCACAAGACATCGGCTCTCGTAACAGCCTACACGCTCGTGTCAACTCGGCGGAGCTATCGTGCCTAGCAGCCATCCTAGGCAAGACAAGCCGGGAAGTGGCGGATTTGCTCAGGGAGCCGGGTGTATTCAGTCTCACGAACATCGCCTCCCTCATGTCTAGCGAGACGCACACTCTGGTTGAAGAAAGAGTGCCGCTGGAAGTGCTGGACATATTCCTAAAGACACTCGACATGCTCTTCGCGGAGGTACCACCGGATGCAGAGCTGCCCCCAGATCTGGTAGCTGTTCTCCACGAGACAACTCCGTTGGGACAGCGATCGCGAGTTCTTGATTTACGGGTGGACAGACTGAGGCAGATCGTGGAAGGGTTATCTGTGGCCCCTGACGTACCGGGGGTGACAAGGTTGGAGTTGCCTAGACACGAGCCAGGGCTTGGATCGCCGGCCAATACTTCTTATAACTCGTTACAATCGCGCGATGGCTCTATGTTACCCTTACTCGGCGACGGGTCGTGATTACTACGAGCGCGTTCGATTTGTGTAGTCTCGTCTTCTGTTTTGTTTCTGCACGATTTGGCACATATTTATGTTGCGATACGAATGCTTTGTATTTGGTGGTGACTTGGGTACATCTTGGATGTACGATTACGTTCTCGGGTAGTAGGTATGTAACAACTACCAAATGTGCCCTCAGCTCAGTATCATTGTAATACAGCGGGTCATAGGTTCTTGAATTCCCCACCGGGCTAACTAGCGAACCGGAGGGGTTGAGGGCTTATCATTTGTAAGGCGACAAACTGAATATACGTTTCTCCACAATTGAAGGCGTCAAAAGCATTCAGAACCGTCCAGGACCAATCCTGGACACTTTTCAATGCCTCCGTTGCAGATGACGTGGGTCGATCGAATAGCCTCAACGCACCAAAGCCTCCTCCTTGGAGTTTTATCATAGTCTTGACAGCAGTGATCGTCCTATTGATGAGTCCAAGAAGTGCGCCCTTACATTCGGGAAGCGGACACAGACGGTCAATTCGGTCGTCCTGTCTGCCAACGGGTTCCGGCTCTGCAGTACGCCGCTCCTTCATGTGCTCAATCGATTCATTCCTTATGCAGGTCGTAACAACGTCCCTTACGGTGGTTGATTGGGCAGCCGACTTAAGATCATTTTAGGAGAAGTGTATGTCAGTTCCAGCGGTTGTGACTTTGGAGTGTCCGTTTTTCTGGAAGTCCGACTCGTAAGCCGTTGGTGCACATTCTGGATGGGGTGCGGGACGCATCGGATCAGGTGAACGACCTAGAAGGAAATACAATACGCACGGATGTAGTTTTCTTAGTATACGACCCGTGGAGTGGCACTTCAAGTACGAATACCCACCATGCACTGGACGCGCTCGAAGAACCGTCTCAAGCCGACATCGCCACCGTTCAAATGGATCCACTTGGATACTGAGAACCTAGCACATGCAACCATCAACCACATACACGATACGATGCGGGAAAGTGAGAGGCTTGCGCAATGATGACGTCGTAGCCCCGCTTCGTCCGTGCTCGTTCACCCAGTCAGCACGGCCGAAAGGTAATTAAGCGGAAAATTATGTTGAGATGGTCCAAGTAGAGCGTGTCTGTAGGCGGGATAGGAAAAAGACCAAACATATGGTGGGAGTATAATCGACCACTGGTGGTTTAGGCGGGAGAGGCGACCGTTTCCGTGTAGTGCGGGATGCGCCGTAGGAGAAGACCCAGGCTTCGTTTCAGCATATGTCAAGCACACATGCACCGGCGAGGAGGTCGTGAGGCAGGAGAGCTAGACGGGTGTGGGTGTATCATGATAGTGAAAGGAATCGGCGTTGGGCGGCCCGGCGGAACGGGACCGGGTCGGCTATTTCCGAGTAGCTTCCGCCGCACTTCCACGTTCCACTCGGCCTCGTTTGTACCCCGTACGGTATCATCAGGGGAGTTGGCCGATGCTACCTGCCCAGCGTCTGGCATGGCATGGCACGACCCCCGATGGACTGGTTGCAAGTGGGGAAGGCACAAAGCTATTATCGTAAGCAGCCAGTTGTGCACCGGCGTGGGGCAAACCACTTCTTCAGCCCCATGTGATACTATAGTACCCACGGCAAAACCAATTGCTCCCGCCATCTGAGGATCTGCCGAAGCGGCAATGTTACTAACTTACTGGCGGTGCCACAGAACACACAGCATTGGCCTTAACTAGTATATAACTTGGAGCTTGACTTGGACCCCGTTCACACGTCCTTGTCTCCCTCACTGGCACCCCGTTCGGTCCTACAGTAGACACCGAGAAAGCACGCACCTAGAAATGGACAGTAACATTCCACTTCAGCCCATCAATAATATTGAGGCCGAACGTATCCGTATGTAGTATACCGACGTTGGTGAAAACTTCCTCACACATGTGTTAGGTGGTATCCATAACGACTCGTCTGGAAAGCTCTGGTCAATCTATCTTGCTGAGGCCGATGAACATGACGAGGAGATAACCGAGCTCTGGAGGGGGGAAGCGGACAGCATCCTTGTGTTCGTAAGTGTTACATGATATTCCCTTTGTTTTTTATCGTTTTAAAGCAATTGTGAAGACTGGTCTTTTCTCCGGCGTCATCGCGACCTTCCTCAGTATAAGTTATAGCAACCTATTTGCCATTCCCAGTGATACAACGAACGCTTTACTTGCCCAAATATCTCTGCAACTTGTCAATATTTCCAATGGTGTCCCCTCCCTGAACGATGCAACGTTAACGATAGGCACTGAATTCACGCCGCCCGCCGCTGCCATCCGGGTCAACGTGATATGGTTCCTCAGTTTGGTCCTCAGCATCTGCTCTGCGCTCAACGCGACATTATTCCAGCAATGGTCCCGACGCTATCTGGAGCTCACTCGGCACCGTGTCGCGCCTCACAAACGCGCGCGTACCCGTGCGTACATGTTCAACGGCATCGCGAGTTTCAAGATGTCCCGAGCCGTCAAAGCGATGCCCGTGCTCCTACATGCATCCATATTCCTTTTCTTCGTTGGTCTTGTCGACTTTCTTTGGGACTCTGTCATCAGACACTGGATCCTCGGCTTTGTGTCGGTGTTCACCTTCGCTTATTTGGTGCTGACGGTGTTACCGAACGTATACCTCAATTGTCCTTATAGCACCCCAGTGTCCGAAATGTCGTGGCACTTATCTCATCATCTCCTCCTGTCCATTCTTCTGTTCGTCCAAGGCCTAGATGGCCTATTTCTCGAATACCTCTTCTCGGGTCGGCAATCGACCTACCAGCCCACGCAGGAGCCAAGTCGATGGACCCGGTGGAGAAGGACGGTTAAAACCCAGATTGAAGCATATCGAACTTGGCTCAAGCTTGGCCTTCAGAACAGGATTATGCTCAACGCTACGGAGGCACCGTCGACAACGGACAAGAGCGCGCTTTCCTGGACGCTTACAGTTCTTGACGATGATCGGGAGTTCGAAGACTTTGTCACACGCGTTCCCGGGTTTTTTGACTCGGCCTCTGTGCCGGACGCGTCTTCAGTGATGCTTTCCCTCATGAAAGATCGTCCTTCTTCTCCGCTAGACAAGTTTGATCCCGTTCTCGGATCCCGCATCAACGACCTCCTCAACACATGCGTGCCGGGTACCTCGCCCCTCCAGGAGGAATTGCGCAAAAACAGACTGCGCGTCTGCATGAGGACCCTCTGGTATTTCGCAAGAGAATACAATCAACTCGGGAATACGACTCCCTTACCGTTCTATGTCCGCACCGTCTTCGCAAACCCAGAGATGACTCGCCGGATTCAGTCCGAAGACGACATCGCCGCGCGCCTGATAGGACGCAGTTTCAGCTCCCTCGTCGTCAAAAAGCTCGTACAGGACATCGGCTCTCGTACCGACCAACACATCCGTGCCACCCCTTCGGAACTATCGTGCCTAGCAACCATTCTAGACACGACAAGCTCGGAGATGGGGAAATTGCTCAGCCGGCCGAGTGCAATCGGTCTCGCGAACATTGTCTCCCTCACGTCGAGCGAGATGGACACTTTGGTCAAAGAAAGAGTGCCGTCGGAAGTACTAGACATATTCCGGACGACGCTCGACATTCTCCTCGCGGGGCACCTTCTGGCTTCACCGAACGCCGAGCTGCCACCAGATCTGGTAACCACGTTCCACGAAACCTATTCCAACGCACGGCGATTACAAGCTCCTGATTGGCTAATGGACCAACTGAGGCAGACATCGGAAGTGGTCCGCGACGTACCCGGGCCAGAGGTGACAAGGTTGGAATTGCCCGGACCCGAGCCGGGGCCCTCGCACGCCAATACTTATAACTCGTTACAGTCGCGCGATGGCTCTGCATCACGCTTACTCGGTAATTCACCGTGATTACCATGAGTACTGAGTGCGTTCGATTTGTGTCATCTAGTCTTCCGTTTTGTCTCGGTACATACGTATATGTTGCATAATACGAATGCTTTGTATTTGATGACAGATGTACACTGGATGTACGATTACGATCTCGGGTAGTGTAGTACTAACAAATGCGACGGCCCTCAGCTCGGTATCCTTAAGCAATACAGCCGCTGTGGTATGGACTCTCCATCAACCTTCAGGTCATAGGTTCGTGATTTCCTCATCTACTTGGTAAATCGGAAGAGTTGAGGACTTGTCATTAGTAAGGCGACATACTAAATATACGTTTTTCCGTGGTAAAAGCGTTCAGAGCCGTTCAGGGCTAATCCTGGACATCTTTCGGTGTCTCCATTCTTACAGATGACTTGGGCCGATCGAATAGCCTCAACGCACCAAAGCTCCCTTAGGGGTTCCTCGTGTTAGTCGAACACGATCCTTTCCATAATCTCGGTTTGTCTTATTGATGAGTCCAGGAAGAACGCCTTTACCTTCGGGAAGCGGACACATTGACAGGTGGTGAATTCGGTTGTCTTGTATGCCAACGGGTTCCAGCTCCGCAGTACGCCACTCCCTCTGTCACGGTGTGCCCAATCGCATCGTTCCTTATGCAGGTCATAAACTGTCCTTACGGTGTTCGGTTGGCTAGCTGATTTTTGGATGGCGTATGCTCGTTGTAGTTGTTGTGACTTTGGGGTCTATTATTCCCGACTGTAAGTCCGACCCGTAAGTCATCGGTGTACATTCCGGATGGGATGCAGGACACATTGGATCGGATGAATGACCTAGAAGGAAAACCGGTGCGCACGGTAATTTTCGTGCCTTAGTATACGACTCGCGGGGTTGCACTTCAAGTACCCACCAGGCAGTGGACGCGCTCGAAGAGCCGCCTCAAGCCGCCATCGCCATCGTTCAAATGGACCCACATGGGTACCGAAAACCTAACAAAATGCAACTATCGACCACCTGCACACTAATGATGCGGGAAAGGGAGAGGCTTACGCAATGATGACGTCGTAGCCCCGCTTTGTCCTCTGGGACTGCGCGTATTCACCCAGTCAGCACGACGAAAGGTACTATTATGCGGAAATTCATGATCAACTGCGTCCGAGTGGGCGGGACAGGAAGAGGGCCAACCATGTGCTGGCACGACGCAGGGAACTTCCGGGGAAGTAATCAACCACTGGTGGGTTAGGCGGGAGAGGCAACCGTTTTCTTTTAGTGCGGGAAGATGACGGTTCAGAAACGGGCGCTTGGTGGCTCCGAGCATGTCATCGATGTCAACGCCAACGACGCGCCGGGCTATGACTGTACCAACAGCCGAGTCGCTTCAGAACCAACACACGCGACAGACAAAGAGGTGAAGGACGCGCCTATCTCGCAGGAGACCCAGCCCTTCGTTACAACCTACGTCAAGCACGCGTGCATTGGCGAGGAGCCTGAGGTCGTGAGGCAGGAGCGTTAGACGGGAGTCGTGGCCGCCAAGGTGATGGTAGCGAACCTGAAAATGCAGCGTTATAAGTTGAAGGCAAGGATCTATTACATGGTAGTCGTGATAGTTTCCGTGTGTTGGGACTTCAGAAGATACGCTGGTCATACAGTACACTGAGAGTAGAGGCCAGGGAGTCAAAACGCCCGCAGCTCTGGCTCAGGCTGTGGGGGTGGCTATTTCCGAGTTATTTCCGTCTCAATTCGACTCCTTCCGATTACACGATTACAGTATACTGTACAGTACGCCTCACGTGTTTTTTCCTTCCTTTTGTATCGCAGCTGGCGTTTATCGCAGCTGGTGTAGACCAACCATTTTTGGTTGGTCCACTCTATAGTATTGTCCTGGCACCTATACACTCCGCTTCGGCACTCGAACGTTCGCATCTTCGGGGTTTGCGAAATACGGAAATGCTCACTGTCGGGTTCTAGACACTTGTCCTTTGACCACCGGACAGTCGCATCTGTACCGTCATATCTCCGCGTGGCGTTTACAGTAAGTTGCGAGCATTGCGTATATTTTCCCTTTGTGCACTCCCTTTCCTACTTACTGACTGTTCCTGCCCTGACCGTGGAGAAGAACTCGGCACATACAGAAATCTGACGGACTTTCTTTTCCGAGATTTCGCGACGTTCTCTCTGTGCGGCCCCCTGAGCACGTGGATACCACGTTCCCTCCTTCGGCAGGTGTGCCCACGCATGGCCATCTCACCTTGTAAATTTCAGTGCGCTGGTAAGCGAGGGCGGCGTGGAGGATGCGTTGCGCCAAGGGCTATGATATAGCGTACGAGTAATGGAATAGAAGGGGATCCAGGGTGAAGGGATGGGGTAAGAACTGGCGCTGTTGTTCAACATGTTAACGGAGACAACTGATATCGATAAATAAATTCCAGGACATTCACATCCATTCACCAGCGTATCTCCGTGGGACAAGTCCTCAGCCGCAACAACAATCGCCACAGATGCAACAGCAGCAGCAAATTGAACATATCAACCCCCCCAGACATTCCTGGAAGCACTGGCACAAACCCGTCGGGTCAGCCACACATAGGCAAGAGATATACATTGGCGTCACACCTCACATCCTCCCCGCAGTCGATCAGCCTTTCCACTTCGGGTTGCATTGTCGTTGGACCCCACAACCATTTCGATTCCTGTGCACGGCTGGACATTTGTTATTGCCGGTGTTTGCGACCACTCGCCATGACATGTATGTGCGGTGGGAGGGTATGCAATGCTGGCGGGAGGCATCGTTTAGAACAAGGAAATGGTGGTAAGATTGTGAGTGTGTGGGGCGAGTCGAGGTTGAGCATGTCAGTGTCACGGAGTATTGTTATGCGTAAGTTCAAATTAAACCAGGAGGCTTGCCTGATGAGCGTGCACGTTGGCACATTAGCACGGCTAATAGGTTCGCCACGATGATGTCGCCCAGGAGGTCACATCTGGAGGCACTGCGTACTTCCTCGAGGCTCGAGTGCCATTCCTAGTTACAGAACCCTAGGCTTGGGAGCCCACGCAAAGACCAGCTTCGCGTCTAAAGAGTGTTAGCAGAGAAGCAACGACGCATGGAGTGGGGCGCTTGAGCTGGGCTGGGCTCGAATTTAGATTTCATTTCGTCGAGCAGAGTTCCGTAGGCTACGTCCTCGAGGAGGTTGCGCCGGTTGACATACGCCGCGGGATCTCGCGCGGGGATCTGCGTGCTCATCGTCCCTGCGGGGCCTGTCTCGCCATTACACCGGGCACGCGCCAACTCAGTAACTCAGTGCTCAGCCAGTGCACTCACAGTACTGGGGTTCCATATTCCTTCCGCAATTCCCTCGTCCCATTATACGCCCACACGCCTCCCCGTTCTAAAACATGTATCTTCCGAGTCATTGTTGAGCACCGCCGCCCCTAGCTCCCGCTGTCCGCCTGCACTTTGCATTCCTCACGGCAGATACGCGAATTTTACAGTTCTAGGGATCACCAGACACGGAGCTGCGCAGAGTCAGGTTCTCGATGCCTTGTTTCTTGTCTAGTAACTTGCATTCAAAACGAAGTCCGTGTATATCGGACCTCATCTTGTATTCAATTTACTGTACTTAGTTCGACACCCCTGGCGTCTGACGCCACTACCCTCTCTTGTGATAGGCTCATACTATGTAACCAAATGCGTAAACCGAACGGATCCTGATATCAGTCACTGTACGGTATACAGTCCTGTACTGTTCGGAATGGCGTGGACAGTGCGGTGGTGAGTCTTATTTTGCACGAAGAATTCCATAAACGGCGACATCCCTTCCTACCACTACTTCTAGCGGTTTTGTCTTGATTGACATGTTATGGTCCCCCCTAACACTTGACGCCCCCCGGAGGTTTGGCTAACAGCTTTCGACTTATTAGCTACCTCTCAGGCTCCTAGTTCGTCGCATCATCCCTTGCCCTTCTGCCTCAACCTCACACATCGCATTGTTTGACACTCAGCAATGGACTCGCCCAGCGCATATATGGTTGACGAGAAGACCCTTAATTTCCCGCAACCTGAACACTACACCGAGCCTCCAGGAGGTCTGTTGACTCACTTTCTATTTGATAATCGTATTCTCATTCGTGTACCAGGGGAGAACAACGGAGGCTCTTCTGGAAAGCTATGGTCGATGTGCCTTACGGAGACAGAGAGGAAGGATAAAGAGATGGCCGAAATGTGGAAGGGAGAAGCGGACACCGCCCTCATATTTGTATGTGCTGGTCCCACAATCATTCACATATTCCGTTCTAACGCACATACTCAAGGCTGGTCTGTTCACGGCTGTCATCACGGTCTCCATCATTGAAAGCTACAAGTGGTTATCTTCCGATCCAGGCGATGATACCGTCGATCTACTCAAGCAAATATCTCAGCAATTTTTCAACGCCTCCAATGGGATACCCGTCGAGGAAATCGTACAGAAGCCATTCAAGCCAACGGGGAATGTCATTCTGGTCAACGTCACGTGGTTCTGCAGTATGGTCATCTGCTTTTCTTGTTCGGTTGCCGCGACAATTACCCAACAATGTGCCCGACGGTATCTGTTGCTCACGCAGGGACGCGGTACACCTTACGAGCGTGCGCAATTACGGATGTTTATGTTCAATGGCCTTGGAATATTCCAAGTGGACCGAATCCTCCAGTTCCTGGCCATGGCCCTGCACGTTTCCATCCTACTCTACTGCGTGGGTCTTGTCGGCTTTATCCTCAGAATCTATCAGAACGTCGGATTCATCGCCCTCGGGATTCTCTCTATGACCGTTGTCTTATACATAATCTCTACGGCCGTACCGATCTTTTGGATGAATTCCCCAATTGCCACGCCCTTCACTCCCCTCAGCTGGCGCATATACCATGGTTCCTTGTTTGGGTTTTTTGCGACCATTCGACGTGTATTTCGTACCTTGCCGACAGTACCTCGGAAATCCCAGACCGTAAGCTGGATCGAAGCACGGGTCTACAGGCATAGACAGAGGTTGTTGAACGGCCTACGGGGGACTCTGGAGCTCAACGCCACTGAGGGCCTACTAGCCCAGGTGGGCGTGAAGGCGCTTCAAGTTGAAGAGACCTTTACAGCTCTCGTCGAAGACAACTCAGACAAGGAGATCGAAGATATTGCCGCATGGGTCCCAGAATTTTTCGACACTTACACTCCGTCGGGATCCTCTGAGGCAGATCCCCCCCTCGTGTCCGACCGGCCACCGACTAATTTCATCTTCGGCTCACGTCTCCACCATCTTCTCAAGACATGTATATCAGGAACCTTGGGTCTCGATGAGGGAAAGCGCAAGAGACGTCTGCAGGCGTGCCTGGAGTGTCTGTGGTACTGGGTAAAGGCGTACACCGGCAAACAGAACTCGGTGCACTTGCCGTCCCATTTCCCCCTTCCTAATCCCGACACAACTCGTCGCCTTCAGGCCGAACAGGACCCCACTACCGGTATAACAGGACGATGTTTCGGCGCGTTGGTTGCAAAGAAACTTGCGGCCGATGTCAGCTCACCCTATACAGATGTCCGCGTCCGTGACGCAAAGCTGGAGTCCCTATCAACTATTCTTGGAACCACGAGCACGGTAGTGGAGACTCTTTTTATCCAGCCTGGCGCCATCGGTCTTGCGAACATTGTCTCCCTCACGTCGAATGGGATGGACACCTTGGTCAATGAAAAGGTACCGCCGAAAGTACTGAACATATTCCGAACGACTGTCGACGTTCTCCTCGCGGACGACTTCCTGACTTCACTGGATGCAGAGCTGCCACCGGATCTGGTAGCTTCCTTCCATGAGACATATTCCAACGCACAACGATTGCAAGCTCCTGCTTGGCTGGTGGAGCAACTGAGACAGATATCGCAGAAATTGTCTGTGGTCAGTGACGCGGAACGGGCTAGACATCATCCCTTAGACAATGTCTGACCTGCTTAGATGACGGACTAATACCCCTTACAATTGCGCGAGGGCTCGCTCAGTAGTACGGGATGACAGGGTAGCTTGGTGATTTGGTATACCACGCCACGATGCGTGCATCACTTGGTACATCGTACGATTTTTATCATTCCTCTCACCTTCTGTTATACTTCTGCACGACTCAGTACATATGTACGCCCTCGAACCGAATGGAGTAACGACCAGCGAGTTATCGCAACTTATCGGATGTGCGACGATCAAATACTCAAAGTACTCAACTCTCGGAGAGTACTGTAGGTACTGTAAAGTAGGCAATGCATACCTGATTCGATGTGATCAGGGCAACAATTTCGGAGTGTCCAAACATGGGGGAGTCTGAGTCACGGTTAGGGATAGCCTGACAGACGTCGAAGATGAATGCAGGGCATTGTTAAATGAATGATTCTGGAATACTGATTGGAAGTGCGCAGTGTCGAGATACAAATCGAGGTGTGACGGAAGTACGAGCGTGGGCGTAATGCTGCCCCAGACTGGCCAGTCATGGAAGTGTGCTTGGAAGTGTGATCGGGATGCGGGCCAATTGCAACTAGGAATTGGTCGGAATTTATTTACGTAAATTAACAAAAAGAACAATCATAATCATACTGTAACACTATAGTACAGTACAGTAACAGACTGTAATACTCGAGGCTTGAAGGCCCCCCGCACGCCATCCATCAAGCCACCGATATTGCTTCATTTTGACAAGTATGGATAATTCATCGGATCACGGACCTTGCGAATATTCGACAGAACATCGTGAATGTGCCGCCCATACCTACCTTACTGGACCAGGTGTCGTCATCGATGTGAGGGCGGCTGGCCCAACATCCAGATCCATGTCACGGTGTTATAGGGTTGATCTGCCATCACCGGCACACAATTAGGTCTTGTTGCTCAGGCAAGATTCCTGGAACCACGTTTAATTTGTCGAGCAGGGTCTACTCCTTGGGGCACTGACATTCAGGGGACCGTAAACCGGTAAACTTGAAGTCCTGCCGTTCATACTGTATCCAAGTGTCGCCTTTTAGAGATCCGTGCCAACTTCCAAGTCACCACGTCGCCCATCGAGCTGCGGACAGATATAGACTCCTTTGTCTTGGAATCCATTGAAGTGCGCCTTGGGGTTCATGGCCCTATGCAACACATTTGCTCCCCGTACCAAGTAAAAAAGAGTGTTATACCTTATTTGTTTACAGCTGCATCACGATATCGACTCCTTCCCTTCCCTA
Organism: Lactarius sanguifluus; assembly: GCA_021527775.1. NCBI lineage: Eukaryota > Fungi > Basidiomycota > Agaricomycetes > Russulales > Russulaceae > Lactarius > Lactarius sanguifluus. Next base: position 11,131 of record JAKEYF010000438.1, on the reverse strand, counting down.
CCGCCTTGCACCCCCCTAGATGCTAATATTACCCATAATCCTGCGTGGCCCTTGCACCATGCGCACTCGCGCGCGCACCTAGGCGGGACCTTGGCGTCGACGTGCTCGAGGATCTGCGCGCGGAGAGAAACATCACGAGGCCCCCTCGAAAAAATGTCTGTCCCATCTTGCTATATGCCGATTTCCCTCAACTGTGACGTGGCGAGATATGTGAGTCAAGGTGCTCACTACATGGGCACGTTGACCCTAACAATGAGGTTGGTGTGCCAGAACAGGGACCAGTGCCGTCGTTCCCAATGGGAGAGAATGTGCTTTGCCAGCACCTCAGGCCGGGGGTGTAGAAAGCTCCATTCCTTCAAGTTGGGCTTTCAAATGAGAATACTGCACCAGTCCATTTGGTTATCATGGTTGAGAAGTTGAGAACAGCAGTTTAGATGCGCGTGTGCGTTGCGTGGAGGCTGGATGGGCGTGTCGCGCGGCACGAAGAGAAAAGCACGAGAAGTGGAGGTGCAGAGCGAGTACGTCGTTACAGCAACCTAAGAGCAAGTACCTGACTTGCCCGAAGCAAAGGACTGCCCAAGATGTTACTGTAACGGGTACTGCCAGTGTACTAGTAGTGATACCGCCTGCCCCTCCGCTGGCAATATCTTGGGCAATATAGTGTTCACGACGTCCACTAACACGTTTCACATCTACCCAGACAACCAATATCCGAGTCGATAGATAAAAAATTTACATTCAAATACGCCATTACATCTCCGTGCGACCAGTTCTTAGCGGAAACAACGGCAACATACTAACCAATGGCAAAGCCCAATCACACAGAAACAACAAAAATGTGGGATGGCGCATACAAGTTCGTCCTGGAAATACAAACCCATTGAGTCAGCCGCACACACTAGGCAAGCGATACACATTGGCGTCATACCTTGCACGATCCGAGTCCCCCCCGCAATCGTTCAGCGTTTCCACTCTGGGCTGTATTGTCATTGGACCCCACAACCATTTCAGCTCCTGTGCTCGGCTGAACATCTGTTATTGCTGGTGTTTGCGATGGCTCGTCATGGCAGGCATGTACGATGGGAGGATATGCAGTACTGGCGGGAGCAAGGGAGGGAGGCATTGTTCTAATCAAGGAAATGAAGGTAAGGCTGTGAATGAGTGGGGCGAGTCGAGGTTGAGTATGTCTGACACTACATGTGGAGTATTTATACGTTTAAATTAACACAGGAAGCTTGCCTAGTGAACCGTGCACATCGGCACATTGGCACGCCTATGTTCACCGCAACGCCCGAGAGGTCCCACACGGAGGCCCTGCGTGCTTCCTCGAGTGCCCCTCTCGGGCCCAGGTCTTGGCCCAGGTTTCAGAATCCTTGTGAGACCTTGCGCCCATGCAAAGACCAGCTTTGCGTCCCTAAAGAGTGTTTATAGAGAAGCAATGGCATGGAATGAAGCGCTTGGGCTTGTGCTGTGTAATGTCGATCATATTTTCTTTTGACGCGGCGGCCGATAGGTTGCGTTGACAGGTTGTTGTGTTGCCAGTGATGGGTTGACCAATGTGGAAGTGGCCAGATGGAAACCGACATAGCTTATAATTGACCCTCGCTCCGCCTTGTTTAATCACTCTTTTGGTCTCACACGCCGCACTGGCAGTGGATAACATATTAAGACGAGAAGGACCAAGAGAAGGGCATTCTCTTTAGATTTTGGGCCGCCCGCCATACATCATGACTTGTAGCACTTCACTTTACAATACTGCTCAAGAATCGTATAGGAATCTTACAAAAAAAAAACAGCAGTGAGGGCCAAGGGCAGTCTCGTTTGGGGAACGATCAAGTTGTCCGAATTGTCCGAATTGTCCGAATGGATGCACGTGACCGAACAAGACCGAGCAACGGAGCAAGACCGAGAGCGGCAAAGGCTGCATGTACAGGTGCGGGGCGGATGTTCTGCGCGAAGGGGAATCGTAGAGGTTAATTATTATTGAGGTAGCGAATAGGAGTGTAGGTGACAGAAAAAAATGAGAAAAGACTCAAAAAGAGAAGAATCCTAGTCGTTGGTATCACGCAGACCTTCGCGGGGCACGAGCTGTCGAATGTGGGTCCGCGGAGATTGTGGACACGTCGGCACTGAAGGGCTAGAGCCGCGCGCGAGTGCGGCGAGGTCGGGAATAGAAATGGGATTGGTTGGTCGCAGGTGGTCGAACATGGTCGCACACGCTTCAGCGCGGTGCGAAAAATCGTATATGTGACTACCGTGGTCGGGAACGTGTCGCACTGGAGTTGCTAAGGCCGCGCGCAAGTGCGGCACACTGGAGAACGCGAGGGAAGACCTGCACTGATCCCTGAAGCCTGAGAGAAGTCTGTATTGGTGGTAATTACATATATATCAGGGAAAGTGGGGAAAAGGATGCACTGGCATTAGAAATGGGAAGCAAAGGGAAGTGGCTGCCAGTCGGCTATTTCTGAGTTATTTCCATCACTTCCAATTCGACCTGCACAAGCCTGAGCTTGATTTTTGTACCCCATACAGTACTGTATTATCTGTATACCAAAGTTCGAATGGCCGCTCTCACTGATGGCATTTAGGCCGAGATACGTGAGTTCGGCCCGTATGCGCTTTGCCAAATAGAATTCCAGTTTTTCAGTCTGCAGTTCTACAGGCCCCACCGTCACGGTTATTTCGCACGATGTACGACTCCGATTCCCTAGAGAGATAATCCCTCAACATTGTAACAAGGCATCATCCTCAACGTAAGTCGCAGCCTTAGAAATTTTAGTAGTCGCCCTGGATTGTTCCGTTGTGGCATGGATACTATCACTTGGAGCGTTTCCCTTTTTACTCCTTCGGTGGCAACTCCGAGTCGGCCAGAACTTTGCCCTTCTGCGCTCGTGCATCCGAGTTGACGTTCATCACTCACTGGTTCCCACACGTACATGTCCCACCAGTATAGGGCACTGATGTTTGACTCTGCTTGTGACTTTGTGTCAACCCTTCTTACTCGACAGCGTGGACAATGGTACACCAACGCTTGCTCCGCCCAGCTTCTTTCGCATCCGTGTAAGGGCCAAACGCAACCACTATGCAGCGGTCACTCTATTGTCATAGCATCTATCCTCTACTACATTCCGCTTCGGCACTCTTTTGTGAAGATCATTCGCATCTTCGGGGTTTACAAGGGGGTTTACGAGATACGGAATCACTCACTGTCGGGTTCTTGACACTTGTCCTTTAGCCGCAGAACAGTCGCATCTCCACCTTCATATCTCCGTGTGGCGTATAAGCTGGGAACCGCCATGGCACCGTGTACGGTTTCCTTCTGTGCACACCCTTTCCTACTCTCCCTGCCCTGACCGTGGAGAAGCACATACCGAAATGAAACTGACTCTGTTTTTTGAGATTCTGCCACACTCTCTCTGTGCAGTTCCTTGAACACGTGGACACCATGTTTCCATCTTCGGCAGGTGCGCCGCATGAGAACGTATGGCTGTCTTTCCTTGTACACTTCAGTGTACTGTCAAGCGTGGTGCCAGTGGGCGGCGTGGAGGGCACGTTGCGCTAAGGACTATGCGAAGATATAGCTTGCGAGTAATGGAATAGAAGGGGATCCAGGATCAAGGAACAGGGTAGGAACTGGCATTGTTGACACATCCAGCATACTAATACCAACTACCCCCCGCTAGCAATACAATGACCATGACACCCACGTTTCACATCTACCGAGACAACCGATATCGATAAATAAAAATTCAGGACATCCACATCAAAATACACCAATGCATCTCTGTGTGACAAGTTCCCAGGCGCAACAGGCGCAACAGCAGCATAAAATTGAGCAGAGCGAACCCCCCAAACAACTCCGGCAGCACTGGCACAAACCCGTCGGGTCAGCTGTAAGACAAGCAATACACATTGGCGTCATACCTCACATCCTCCCCGCAGTCGTTCAACGTCCAGCCTTTCCACTTCTGGGTGCATTAGCGTTTGGCCCCACAACCATTTCGGCTCCTGTTAGCCGCAAATCCGCAATGCCCGGGAGGTCCCATCGGGAGGCCCTCACTGCGTGCTTGCAGTGTGCTTGCCCATCTCGGGCCCAGGTTGCAGAATAGAATCCACGTAAATATTAGCTCCGCGTCCTCAGAGAGTGTTACCAGAGAAGCGACGGTGCGTATGTAGTGGATGGAGCGCTTACTCGAATTTGGATTTCATTTTGATAAAGCAGAGATCATAGAGAAATTATGTATAGGCCTCAACGATGTTGCAGCGCCGTCCCCATCACACGCTCGCCCATCTCACCATTGCACCGCCAACTCAGCGCTCAGCAGTGATATGGACTAAAGCGGTATTTCTGCCTTCGGGTACGAGGAACGGTGCTTCCTGTACTCACAGTACTGGCGATCCATATTCTTTTCGCGCTTCCTTCCCTTCGTCTCCACTGGCATTCTAAGACATTTATCTCATCGTTGAGCACTGTGCCGTGGTGCGAGCACTACCTCCCTTAGCGCCCGCTATCTGCTTGCGCTTTGCATTCCTCACGGCAGACCCGCAAATTTCGAAGCTCCGGGGTTCACCAGACACGGGGTGATCGATACTGCTTGAGAAGCGAAGTGCATGGTGCAAGTTCTATTACGAACCGCGGCGCCTCTGAACCCAAAGCTACGTCACCGTGAAGCAATGTGGATTGTGTGCGGTGATGTGTGGGACCCCGGGCCTCCGAGTTGTTCATATCGACACCTGTCCTACCGACATTTCCACGCTGGCACAATCATCCTTTAGAGCATATCTAGCTCGTCAATCAATCACACCTCCATGCCAAGCTGGGCTCGAATTTGATTTGATTTGATAAAGGAGAAGCAGTGACAGGCCTCGAGGAGGTTGCGCCGGTTGCGGACCCGGGCGCTGTCCGCGGGATCTTGTGCGGGGATCTGCGTTGCCCATCGTCCCTTCACAGCGCCTCGCTGGGCAGGCGTCAACTTAGCGATGATATGGACCAAAGCGGCATTCTTGCTTTCAGGGCCCTGAGGCCGGAGGCATGGTGCTTCCTGCAGGACCTGCACTCACCGTACTGGCGACCTATATTCTTTCCGCGCTTCCCTCGTCTCATTATGTGGTCACACGCGTCCCCGTTCTGAAACATTTGTCTCATTGTCGAGCACCAAACGCGCCATGCCACAGTAAGCACCGCCGGCACCCCTGGCGCCCGCTATCCACTTGCGCTTTGGCGTTCCTCTCGGTAGACCCGCGATTTTCACGGCTCCGGAGGGCCATCAGACACGGAACAGCGCAGCGTCAGATCCTCGATACCTCATCACTCGTGACCTCGACCACAGCCGGGTCCCGTATGCACCCCGGCCCTGTCCCCATGTTGCGCCTACATTGCGAGCCGCTGTTGTAACGAGTACGTTTGTGCTTCTTTCGTTTGCTCACTCGCCTGTCGCACTGGACAAGAACCCGGCACATATCAAGATTGGGCCGACTCTCTCGTATATATTGGCCCCCCCGCATTCAGCAACATTTCTTTCCACGCTCTTCCCCGAGTAAGGTGAGCCATGTGACCATGCATGGCAAGGTCGTGTTGTGTCTTCTGTGCGATGCTACGGGCTACTGGAGGTATGCCATGCGGGTAATGAGTGTGAAAAGGGTCCGGTATGACTGCAGCTTGATAGGCGACTGGGAAGCCGACAGTTTGGTGCGAATCTATTACCGCAAGGCTACAATAGTACTACTGACAGCGCACCGGACCCAACTCGAGGAGCGACCAATAGAAACAGCAGGGCCCGGGGGCAGGACTTGGATTCCATCGATTCCTTCCATGGACCGTGGTGTGGTGCCGGTGGAACTGCGGCCATGCCGATACTTTACCAGGTGACGGCGTAATCAACATTTCAGTCAGGGGCTAGATTACGCAGAAGTTGTCCTCGCATACAAATGATACCGGGCGCGAAGTGTAGCTTACTAGCGGCCCGAAAAAGTCGAGGAAGCAACGTGACGTGACGCGTGACGATGTGTGGTGCTTCCATTTCTATGCCAGACGGCCTTGGCAGCTGCAACACGATCATACAGTACTACTCATTCTCAGGCTCAACTTGAAGTCGCGACTCGCTAGTCGCACCCGGCCGAGTCTAGCCAAGCGTCTGGCTCGATTTCGATGGGCGCCAGTTTTTCCATCCTTATCAGCGTGCAGAATTCTTTCGGACTTCAAGTTTGACTGATTACTGCTACAGCCTTGTATTTCATTTATAGTAGGACATGTGTGTATTCGAATAATCGGGAAGGTTTGTTTCTCGATCTACACGTTTAAGGGTTATGCTTGGTGCTCCCCCTAATCAATCGACGCCCTCCGGAGGTTTGGCTAACAGCTTCCAACTTATAAGCCACCCCTCAGGCTCCTGGTTTGTCGTATCGTCCTTTTCCCAAATTTGCCTTCTGCCTCAACCTCACACATCACATCGTCTGACTCTCAGAAATGGACTCGCCCAACGCAAATATCGACGAGAAGACCCTTAATTTCCCGCAACCCGAACCTTACACAGAGCCTCGCAAGGAGCATTTAGGCGGTCTGTTGACTTTCTGTCTAGTGGATGGTATTCTCATTCTTGTACTAGGAGAGAAAAACGGAGGCTCTTCTGAAAGGCTGTGGTCGATGTGCCTTACGGAGACAGCGAATAGGGATAAAGAGATGGCCGCGATGTGGAAGGGCGAAGCGGACACCGCCCTTATATTTGTATGTGCTGGTACCACGATCCTTTACATATTCACTGCTAAAGTAAAGCACATGTTCAAGGCTACTCTGTTCTCGGCTATCACCGCGGTCTCCATTATTGAAAGCTACAAGTGGTTATCTCCAGATCCAGGTGATCAGACCGTCAAGCTACTCGACCAGATATCCCGACAACTTTTCAACAACTCCAGGGAGCTACCCCTCTGGGACGTCATCCCAATTTCAAATCAGACCGAGTCGTTCAAACCAGACGGTTCTGCCCTCCTGGTCAACATCACATGGTTCTGCTGTATGGTCATCTGCTTTTCTTGCTCGGTTGCCGCGACAATCACCCAACAATGTGCCCGACGGTATCTGCTGCTCACGCAGGGACACGGTACACCTTACGAGCGTGCGCAATTGCGAATGTTTATGTTCAACGGCCTTGGAATATTCCGGGTGGACGATGTCCTCCTGTTCCTGTCCATGGCCTTGCACGTATCCATTCTACTCTACTGCGTGGGTATTGTTGGCTTTATTTTAGAGTCTACAAGAACATCGGGTTTATCGCCGTCGGTATTCTCGGTATGACCGTTGTCATATACGCAATTTTTACGGTTTTACCGATCTTTTGCATGAATTCCCCAATGGCCACGCCCTTCACTAATCTCGTCTGGCGATTATACCACTTTTCCTCGCTTGGGTTTTTTGTGACCATTCGAGGTATATTTCGTACCTTGTCGGCGGACTGGCCTCGGACATCCCGGGACGTGAGCGTATCTCGCGGTCCTGCACAGTGGCTTGAAGAACGGGTTAATAGGCACAGACAGAGGTGTCAAAACGGCCTACGGGGGACCCTCGAGCTTAACGCCACTGAGGGCCCACCGGCCCAGGTTGGCGTGAAGGCGCTTCAAGTCGAACGGACATTTACGGCTCTCGTCAAAAGCGACTCAGACAAGAAGATCGAGGACCAAGTTGAAGACATTGCTGCATGGGTCCCAGAATTTTTCAACGCTTATACTCCACCGGAGGCCTCGGAGGCAGATCACCCCCTCATGTTCGACCAGCCACCGACTACTCTCAACTTCGGATCCCATCTCCACCATCTCCTCAAGACATGTATATCGGGAACATTGAGCCCCGACGAGGAAAGCGCAAGAGACGTCTGGAGGCCTGTCTGAAGTGTCTGTGGTGTTGGGTAAAGGCGTACACTAGCAATCAGAACTCGGCGGTACCCTTGCCGTCCCATTTCCCCCTTCCCAGTCCACGAAACAATTCGTCGTCCTTCAGGCCGAACAGGACTCCACTTGCGTATGAATAGGACGATGTTTCGGCGCTTTGGTTGCGAGAAACTTGCAGCCGATGTCAACTCACACCATTCAGATGTCCGCTCCCGTGACGCGAAGCTGGAGTCCCTATCACTATTCTAGGAACCACGAGCACGGTGGTAGAGACTCTTCTTAGCCACCCGGACGCCATCGGTCTTGCGAACATCGTCACCCTCACGTCGAGCGGGATGGACACCTTGTCATGGAAAAGGTAGCGTCGGAAGTAGTGGGCATATTCCAAACGACTGTCCGCATTCTGGTCACGGAGGTCTTCCTGGTTTCACCAGTTTGCAGAGCTGCCACCGGATCTGGTAGCTTCTTTCCACGAGACATATTCCAACGCACAACGACTGCGAGCTCCTAATTGGCTGATGGACCAACTAATGCCGATATCGCAGAAGTTGTCCGGGGCTAATGACGGGGGACAGGCCAGAGAGGTGACGTTTGAACCTGCTTAGATGACGGACTGATACCCCCTACATTGTTCCAATTTCCGCGAGGGCCTAGTAGTACGGGATGACACGATAACTTGCTTACTGATATAATATAGTACGAGGCTACGATGTACGCATCGTACGATTTCCATCATTTCTCTTCCCCCCCTTGCTATGCTTCCGCTCGAACCATAGATGTACGTCCTCCATCTGAATGCCTTATTTAATAACGACCAGCGAATGATATATCGGATGCACGACTCAATTCTCGGGGAGTAGGTAGTGTGCCCTTCAGCAATATAATACAGTGATTGTTTACGAACAACGCCAGGTGACTCGACTTTGTTCCTCGGGTACGGGTCCCTGGTGGTCACCACTCCAGCACCACTCCGCTCTTGGAGTACGCGGTGCCTCAGTCCCGGCGACGGGTCTCCTGTAGACCTAGTATCACCCATACTCCCGCGTGGCCCTCGCACATAACGCCTTCTCAACACCACACTCACACGTAAAAGCCCGGCTAAGTCAGTCATGCACAGTCGCGCGTGGATCTACCGAGGGCGGGAACTTGGCATCGCCGTGTTCAGGGATCCGCCAACGTAGGGAAACACCTCGGGAAATGTCGGTCTCATCTTGCTATGTGTCGAGTTTTCCTCCATCATGGCGTGGCGAGACAGGATGTTTGACTGGAACGACGGAGAAACACGGTCCACGGAGGACCTGGGGTACTCACTGCAATGAATACGTTTGACCCTACAATGAGGTAGGTGTGCCAGAAACAGGGACCGGTGCCGTCGTTCACAATGAGACGAGGGAAAGTGCGGCAAAAAATCGAGGCCAGAGCGGGGGTAATAGTACTTCGTAGTCGTAGTGATAAGCCCGAGGGTTTGGTGAGATTGCTTGACGTTCAGATTAGTCAGCTGCTTCGTAGGGACACAAATGGTAATTTTTGAAAAAGTACGGCAAGAATGTGCTTCGCCGGCACCGGCGGATGCAGGAAGCTCCATTCCTTGTGCCTACAAATGCGCCACGCCAGAGAGAGCAGCAGCTGCGCGTGTGCGTCACATGATGCATGAAGACTGGATGGTGCTGTCAGCACGAAGAGAGACGCAGATCACTTGCCAGTGACGGGTGATGTCAGCCTGAGTGCAATTCGGGATTCCAGTGAAATCATTTTTGTGCGCCTGCGGACAATAACTTGTAGTAGCACTTCGAGAATCGCATAGAAACCTTATAAGAGCAGCACTGGCAGTGTGGTATTCCGAGTCGCGGCCAGCTGAAAATCCATCGCGTTACATATGTCATGCATGTCATGATTGACTCTCGACTCCGAGTCGAGAGTCCGCGGGCCCACACTCCAACGCTCGGGCTGAAGGAACTTGGTTTCTGAGGTGTCCTCACACGGAAAATAAATGTACGGGACTCGGAACTCACTGGCTGTGTCACATGGGCGCTAGGCCCGATGCAGGACGCAATGCAGGACGCAAAGTTCTATCACATCACATACCTGAGGCTCGAGCGAACCGCGCCCTAATGACTTGTCACAATGAAGCAACGTGGATGGTGTGCGGTGATGTACCAGTACAGGGCGCTCTGAGTTCATTGTTTCCACACTTCCCCTATAGCGCTTCCAAAGCCTTCCATGCTTGCACGAAATAAACAGCACTGGCACAATCATCATCTCCGAAAGCACTTCCGGATCCGGTTGGTCAACCAATCATGCAATCATGCCTGGCGATACGATACGATGCGACCTGCTCCGCGATTACCACACAAGCCTCGATTCACACCTACAATCACTTCATTCTCCCGGTATCATTTCTTCGTCAAACCTCTGTGTCATTTTTATGTGCTTGACCAACGACCCGTAATGTTGATTGCAGCCAGCTCTACTACATGTAGCACCGTTGACGGAGTCCAAACCGCATGACCCTTTAGAGCGACCCACTACATTTGCGTTAATGATCTGCGTTTCGAAAATATTGCCCAAAGGAATGCCAATTCCTCCCTCACAGAAGAGAGGCCTCGAGGTGCTTTGGGCCCTTGTTTGGGCCCGTAAAACTCCGCACGCAAGCTCCTCGAGATAGACCATCCGATAAGCGCTGATTGTTTGGAATGGCGCAGGAAAAGCGGTCGTATGCGCGAACAATTCTCAACGGTGACCGGTGACTTGGTAACACTTCCCGTGAGTAACTGTAGTCTGCAGGTCGGCTATTTCCGTCGCACTTTCAATCTCACGACCTACAGTATGCGCTTCATAATCATACAGAATTTCAGCTTTTCTGACTTTGCACTTCTTCAGACCCTATCACTGGCACCATCTCACTCGAGTAAAACTCTATGGAGACGATAATATAATCACCCCACATTGTGAAAATGCATCATCGAATTTCACCAGGCATCATCCTCAACGTAAATCGCGGCTTCAGGAATCCTTGTTGTCATAGAGGTCGTTCCGTCGTGGTATGGATGCCACCCTTGGGCGAATCTATTTTCGATCCTTCTCTCGCAACTTGGCCATAATTTTGTTCTGCGCGAGCGCACTGACGTTTATCACTGACTATTTCCACCACGTACGTCCTGTCCAATGTCCCACCGACGTATGGCACAGATTCGCGTCTGAGTCTCGCATCCACAGCACTACACAGTGGTATTACTCTTATTACTCTCTC
>JAKEYF010000437.1:0-42977 GCA_021527775.1 Lactarius sanguifluus | reverse complement strand
GAATATGGGAGTAGGGTGGGTAGGATGGGGTACATGGTGGGTGTGTGGTATGTAGTAAGATGGGGATGTGAAACATGGGGTGGGTGGTTGTAGGTGGGGGATGGGGATAGGTGAGATGGGGAACACAGGGATAGGTGTGGAGATGGGGATGGGGAACATGGGGATGAGTGGGTAAGATGGGGATGGAGAACATGGGGATGGATTTGTACGGTGGGATGGGGATGGGGATGGGAATGTGGGGGTAAGTATGGGTGGGATGAGGAACCTGGGGGTGGGGGTGTAGGTGAGATGGGGATGGGGATGGGGATGGGGAATATGGGGATGGGGAACATGGGGGTGGGGGCAAGATGGGGATAGGGGTGGAAACATTGGGGTGGGGGTGCGTGAGATGGGGATGAAGAGGGGGATGGGGAACATAGGGGTGGGTATGGGGGAACATGGAGATAGGTGTAGGTGGGATGTGGATGGGGAACTTGGGGGTGGGGATGGGCATGAGACATGGGGGTGGGGATAGGGGGATGGAGAATAGGGAATGGGATCATGGATGGAGGGTGGGGGGGATGGAAAATGGGGAATGGGAAACATGGGGGGGGCATGGAAGAGAGGTATGGGTGTAGGAAACATGGGGTGTGTATGGGGGAAATGGCGAACTGTGGGGGTGGGGTGGGTGTGGGGAGATGGGAATGTAGGGGTGGGTGTGGGGAGATGGGGAATGTGGGGGTGGGTATGAGTGTGGGGGGATGCTTGGTGATAGGGATGGGGAATGGGTAGGTGGAGGATGGTGATGGGGAATAATGTGTGGGTGGGTGGGGCTGGGTGTGGGGGGGTGGGCATGGGCATGGACCATGGGTGTGGGTGTGGGGGATGGGGAATGGGAAACATGGGTGTGGGTGTAGGTGAGATGGGGATAAGGAATATGAGGATGAGGAATGGGAACATGGGGGTAGGTGGGATGGGGAATGAGGATGTGGGATGAGAAATGAGGACATGGGATGGGGAATGAGGATGTGGATGGGGATGGGGAACATGGATGGGGATGGGGAACACAGGGATGGGGGAATGGGAACATGGGGGTATGTGCAGGTGGGATGGCAGGTGGGCGCATGGGTGGGTGTGGGTGAGATAGGGAATGAGAACATTGGTGTGCATGTGGGTGGGATGGGAAATGGGAGCATGGGGGCAGGTATGTGTGGGATAGGGATGGGGACAGAGAACATGGGGGGAGGGTGTTACCATGTTGGTGGGGAATCAAGAATGGGGAATGGAAACATGTATCCATAAAAGCAGTAGGTGCTTGGAGCTATTCAGAGCTGTTCAAGGACACTTTGAACAGCTCTGAACAGCTCTAAACAGCTCTGGACACCTACCAGCCTAATACCAGGTGGGATGGGGAATGGAAACATGGGAGCAGGTGTGGGTAAGATGTGGATAGGGAACATGGGGTTGGAGATAGAGAATGTGGAGGTGGGTGTGAGTGTGGGGGAGATGGGAGATTGTATGCATGGATGTGGGTGTTAGAGGGATGAAGAAGGGGGGTATGTGCATAGGTGTGGGGGAAGATGGGAAAGGGGTATCTGCACATGGATATGAGACCATATGGGTATGGGGGGATAGGGAAGGTGATGTAGTTTTGGAGGTCCTCTTGACAAGTATTTTCTGGCAGGCCACCAATGTACACCTCATTTGGCTTCAGAGCACAGAAAGTGAATACCAGTCCAGAACACATAAAAGGGCAAACATGGAGCAGAAAAAGTAGAGTATGTGGGCCCCAAACCCAAAGACATTGAGGAAAGCTAGTCTCTACTTTCTTACCTAACAAGCTCCCTAGAACCCCTGTCTTAGGATTACATTATATGTTTGTCATGTTCAAATAGTGTGTATTTGTATAAGTTGTCAGCTGTCCTTCTACAGGGATACTTAGGACAAAGGGTTCAGTGGGTATGGAATACCTGTAAGGGTTTAGAAACATCAGCTTTGTCAGCATGGTTTGCAGGGAGTGACTGCCTTGGGCAGATGGTTGTCAAGTTGGCTCAGGGGATGCCAATGCCAATGAGTCACTTGGTATTGCCCAAGCTAACCTCAGAAGATAGTTCAAATGAAGGAGATGAGAGGGCTGTGCTGAGGGGCAAGACATTAGATTGATGAAGACTAAGCTAGGGAATACAGATGGTATAGTTATATGTTTGAGGTAGAATGATCAGAGGAAGATGTGTCATTTTGTCTTGCATTTTGTGTCTATCTTTTGAAATAAAATTTGGAAACATCTAGTGTTGCAGCAGCTTGAGCCGATGTTTTTTTCTTTTTTGCAATATAAGATTAGGAAAACTTAGGAAAAGTATGAAAATATTTGGGAAGGTAGATCTCCTCATAAGCTGAGGGGTCCTCTGCCAAGTCTAAGCGATCTGATCAGCTGGTCCTGAGCTATTTGATCACCTCTGAAATCCTGGGTTAGCTCAAGGATTTCAGAGGTGATCAAATAGCTCAGGACCAGCTGATCAGATCGCTTAGACTTGGCAGAGGACCCCTCAGCTTATGAGGAGATCTACCTTCCCAAATATTTTCATACTTTTCCTAAGTTTTCCTAATCTTATATTGCAAAAAAGAAAAAAACATCGGCTCAAGCTGCTGCAACACTAGATGTTTCCAAATTTTATTTCAAAAGATAGACACAAAATGCAAGACAAAATGACACATCTTCCTCTGATCATTCTACCTCAAACATATAACTATACCATCTGTATTCCCTAGCTTAGTCTTCATCAATCTAATGTCTTGCCCCTCAGCACAGCCCTCTCATCTCCTTCATTTGAACTATCTTCTGAGGTTAGCTTGGGCAATACCAAGTGACTCATTGGCATTGGCATCCCCTGAGCCAACTTGACAACCATCTGCCCAAGGCAGTCACTCCCTGCAAACCATGCTGACAAAGCTGATGTTTCTAAACCCTTACAGGTATTCCATACCCACTGAACCCTTTGTCCTAAGTATCCCTGTAGAAGGACAGCTGACAACTTATACAAATACACACTATTTGAACATGACAAACATATAATGTAATCCTAAGACAGGGGTTCTAGGGAGCTTGTTAGGTAAGAAAGTAGAGACTAGCTTTCCTCAATGTCTTTGGGTTTGGGGCCCACATACTCTACTTTTTCTGCTCCATGTTTGCCCTTTTATGTGTTCTGGACTGGTATTCACTTTCTGTGCTCTGAAGCCAAATGAGGTGTACATTGGTGGCCTGCCAGAAAATACTTGTCAAGAGGACCTCCAAAACTACATCACCTTCCCTATCCCCCCATACCCATATGGTCTCATATCCATGTGCAGATACCCCTTTCCCATCTTCCCCACACCTATGCACATACCCCCCTTCTTCATCCCTCTAACACCCACATCCATGCATACAATCTCCCATCTCCCCCACACTCACACCCACCTCCACATTCTCTATCTCCAACCCCATGTTCCCTATCCACATCTTACCCACACCTGCTCCCATGTTTCCATTCCCCATCCCACCTGGTATTAGGCTGGTAGGTGTCCAGAGCTGTTTAGAGCTGTTCAGAGCTGTTCAAAGTGTCCTTGAACAGCTCTGAATAGCTCCAAGCACCTACTGCTTTTATGGATACATGTTTCCATTCCCCATTCTTGATTCCCCACCAACATGGTAACACCCTCCCCCCATGTTCTCTGTCCCCATCCCTATCCCACACATACCTGCCCCCATGCTCCCATTTCCCATCCCACCCACATGCACACCAATGTTCTCATTCCCTATCTCACCCACACCCACCCATGCGCCCACCTGCCATCCCACCTGCACATACCCCCATGTTCCCATTCCCCCATCCCTGTGTTCCCCATCCCCATCCCATGTTCCCCATCCCCATCCCACATCCTCATTCCCCATCCCATGTCCTCATTTCTCATCCCACATCCTCATTCCCCATCCCACCTACCCCCATGTTCCCATTCCTCATCCTCATATTCCTTATCCCCATCTCACCTACACCCACACCCATGTTCCCATTCCCCATCCCCCACACCCACACCCATGGTCCATGCCCATGCCCACCCCCCCACACCCAGCCCCACCCACCCACACATTATTCCCCATCACCATCCTCCACCTACCCATTCCCCATCCCTATCACCATCCCCCCACACTCATACCCACCCCCACATTCCCCATCTCCCCACACCCACCCCTACATTCCCATCTCCCCACACCCACCCCCACCCCCACAGTTCCCATTTCCCCCATACACACCCCCATGTTTCCTACACCCATACCCATCTCTTCCATGCCCACCCCCATGTTTCCATTCCCCATTTTCCATCCCCCCCACCTCCATGATCCCATTCCCTATTCTCCATCCCCCTATCCCCACCCCCATGTCTCATGCCCATCCCCACCCCCAAGTTCCCCATCCACATCCCACCTACACCTATCTCCATGTTCCCCCATACCCACCCCTATGTTCCCCATCCCCCTCTTCATCCCCATCTCACGCACCCCTACCCCAATGTTTCCACCCCTATCCCCATCTTGCCCACACCCCCATGTTCCCCATCCCCATATTCCCCATCCCCATCCCCATCCCCATCTCACCTACACCCACCCCCAGGTTCCTCATCCCACCCATACTTACCCCCACATTCCCCATCCCCATCCCCATCCCACCTACATCCATCCCCATGTTCTCCATCCCCATCTTACCCACTCATCCCCATGTTCCCCATCCCCATCTCACACCTATCCCTGTGTTCCCCATCTCACCTATCCCCATCCCACCTACAGCCACCCCCATGTTTCACATCCCCATCTTACCTACACCCACCCCATGTACCCCCATCCTACCCACACCTACTCCCATATTCCCCATCCTTATCCCACCTACATCCATCCCCATGTTCCCCATCCCCATCTTACCCCCCACCCCCATGTTCCCCATCCCCATCTTACCCACCCCCACCCCCATATTCCCCATCCCCATCTTACCCACACCCACCCCCATATTTCCCATCCCCATCTTATCCACACTCACCCCCATATTCCCCATCCTCATCTTACCCACCCCCACCCCCATATTCCTCATCCTTATTCCCCACACACCTACCCCCATGTTCCCCATCCTCATCTTACCCGCACCCACCCCCATGTTCCCCATCCCCATCTTACCCACACTCACCCCCCATATTCCTCATCCCCATCCCACCTACACCCATCCTCATGTTCCCCATCCTCATCTTACATACACCCACACCCATATTCCCCATCCCCATCTTACCCACACCCATCCCCATGTTCCCCATCCTCATCTTACCTACACCCACCCCCATTCCCCACCCCCATCTTACCCACACCCATCCCCATGTTCCCCATCCTCATCTTATCACACCCACCCCCATGTTCCCCATCCCCATCTCACCTACACCCAAACCCATGTTTCCCACCTCCATCCCCATCCTGCCCACACCCACCCCCACATTCCCCATCCCTATGTTTCCCATCCCCATATCTCTCACACCCACACCCATGTCTCCCATCCCACCCACACCCACCCCTACATTCCTCATCCCCATCCCACCTACACCCATCTCCATGTTCCCCATCCCCATCCCACCTATGCCCATCCCCATATTCCCCATCCCCATCTCACCTACACCCATCCTCATGTTCCCCATCCCTATCCCACCCATACTCGTCCCCATGTCCCCCATTCTCATCCCACCCACACCCATCCTCATGTCCCCCATCCCCATCCCACCCACACCTACCCCCACACCCACCCCCACACCCATGTTTCCCATCCCACGGATTCCCACCCACACCCACCCTTACATCCCTGTTTTTCCATAATTTAATCTCTAAGTCCAACTGATCTGGCATTGACTTTGACTGACTAAGTCATGCCCTCAGATAATATCTAGTCAAGGTTTTTTTTTTGTGATTTTTTCTCTAAGTTTGAATTGACTTTGGTTGACTTCAACTTGACTTTGCCTGACTTTGTGCAAAAATATTGACTAACAGTCGACTACAGATTGACCAACGTCCTATTTTTTCAACTTTTGCTTGACTTCCTTTTTTACTGAGCATGACCACCCCTATTATTGGTGTTGCTCCATAACCTTACCACCTTGCATGTGAACTTGGCACCCAGGTTTAAGATGTTACCTGGAAAGTTGCTTGGATTGAGCTTGGAAGTGTCAATAGTGATGATGGCCACATCTTGGGTATACTGCTCAGTGCTGGCACCAGCAACAATGGGAGGGGAAAAGATCACATGACCCAAGATGCGGCTCTCCTTGGTAGCCTAAGGCTCCAACCATTTAGGTTTAAAAACAGTAAACAGTTACCTCAAGATCCTTTAGAGTCAAGAGGGACTGTTATCCACATTTGAATCAGAAGATTTAAGTGTGCTAATTAATATGTTCAACACTTTTGAACACTGTTGAATACTTTGAACTTGGCCCTGAACATGCACTGGATGGAAATTACCATTTTTATGCTGACAAAATTTTAACACTTCTGTATAAAAGGCAATTCCTTTTCCTTCCTTTTTTATGGACAAAATGTGAAGCAGATAATTATATCATATTAAGCCAAATTTATGTTAAAAATGATATCAAAATGGTATTTATATAATATAATATTTGCATAATTTATAGAGTGATATATTATTATTTAAGGATTTCATCTAGATATAGCTTTAAGAAATGAGAGCCAAACCAGTAGCCAACACCATTTACACTTGAAACACAGAAGTATCATTTGCATTTTTCTATCCTATTTCTATGTAAAAATTGTAGAAGAATATCCACTTTTCCAAACAAAAAGACTGTAACAAAATTATATCAAGTAAATATCATTTTAACATCATTTTTAAATCTGAATTTAGCCCAATAATATATATCCATCACTGATTGGAAATTTTCACACTTTTCCTATTTTATTTCTTAATAGTAGGATCCCAAAACCAAAAATGTTGGCTCAAGCTGCCACTAAGGCCATAACACAACATAGGGTTAGTTGTTGAATATATTAGTGAGAATTAATTTTCAAGTTACTATTTTCATCATATTTCATATATTTGCTACTGAGTGGACCCATTTTTCAAGAAAGTTTTGGGGTATCAATGTAAATTGTTTTATAAATAGTATTTACTGTCTATTTACTGGCTGTTGAGTAAACATAAACTAAATAGTTGGAGCCTTAAGTGTAAATGGTGTTGGCTACTGGTTTGGCTCTCATTTCTTAAAGCTATATCTAGATGAAATCCTTAAATAATAATATTTTTTCCCACTCTATAAATTATGCAAATATTATATTATATAAATACCATTTTGATATCATTTTTAACATAAATTTGGCTTAATATGATATAATTATCTGCTTCACATTTTGACCATAAAAAAGGAAGGAAAAGGAATCACCTTTTATTACAGAAGTGTTAAAATTTTGTCAGCAAAAAAATGGTAATTTCCATCCAGTGCATGTTCAGGGCCAAGTTCAAAGTATTCAACAGTGTTCAAAAGTGTTGAACATATTAATTAGCACACTTAAATCTTCTGATTCAAATGTGGATAACAGTCCCTCTTGACTCTAAAGGATCTTGAGGTAACTGTTTACTGTTTACTATTTAGTTTATTTACTTCATACCACCATGCCAGTAAATATATAGTAAAAGTAAACCATTTTAAACCTAAATGGTTGGAGCCTTATCATTGCATGACTAAAGAAGGTACTCAAGTGTGTGAGTGGGAGATAACCCACATTAGGGTCTTTCAAAGTTCCTTTATTTGCTTTTATTATCATACCATTTTTGGATCCCTTAATTCAGAAATGAACTCAATCAGAAAATCAAAAATGGGACAACTAATGCAAAATATTTTTTTAAGGACGGGTGGGGGCTCCTACATCACATAATGCAATTATTTTGATCCCTATGAAGGAAGACGACGACCAAATTGGAGTTTTATTTTGTGGAGATGCAAGTTACCAGGCTACCAGGCTATGTGTCTACCTCTTTACTCTACCCTCTGTCACTTCTTTCCACTACTTTCCTGGACTGCCACTCATGTCCTCTGGAGGACAAGCAAAAGTTACCCCTGTGGCCAAACCATCTAACACCAAGACCAAGTGTCCCATCAAGCAGGGCAAGAAACCCACAGCCATGCAGCCCATGCCTGAGGCTGATGGTGATGCCCAGGAAAAGGTGTCACGAGTCCAATGGGATGATGCGTGTACAGACCAGCTTGTCGATTGGTTGGAGGATAACCCTGAGGACCGTCAGAGACTTTTCTCGGACTCATCACACGACATAAAGAAAGAGAACTGGCCACGTTGTGTGGCCAAGGGCTCAAAGTCTGCCTTCCACATTAAGATGGCGGAGTATATTTTTTCCATTGATGCTGATCCCAAGGTTTGTGAAGAGGTGAAGGAAGACATCAAAAAATACTCAAGGCAGTTGAGAACCAGATCACTCAGTAAGTTGTCGTTTCCACAAATTGGGGCACAACTGATATCCTCAAGTTTGAAGTGCAAGTACTGAGAATTCAACACAGAACTCGGGAGAACAGGTGCAGGACTAACAGTTGAAGAGATTCAGGGTGACAAGAACCTCAGCAATATCCTAGGTGTGTCTAGTGATTTAAGGTCCAGTCTGGTCCGGTCTTTTGCCTTCCTAATAAGGCAACTGGACTGAGACTGGTCCTAATTTATTCAGAATTTTTAAAAGACTGGACTGGGACCACTATGGACCAGTCCTAGTCGGTCCATTTTCCGGTTGAACACTGGTTGCAACCAGTCTTTTGTGCAACCAGATATGATTTGTCATCATGGGGTGGATTTCGCCAGGCTGGAAGTTGCGTTGTCAATGACACGTCAACCCCATGGTCACTTTGATGTCCAACACTCCCAGTCAGCGTTCGTTGACTGCTTTGCCTTGGCCCAGGAAACTCTCAAGAAGCTAAGTACTCTTTTCTTATCCTTCTAGTTAACTCACAATTAATTATATATTTTTCTTTCTCTTTTCTAGGTCTTTATCAGAGGGTTCTGCAACATCACGACACCGCGAGACCACAACACCGATGGGGCGCTGCGACACCATGGAGTCAATGCAGCACCACGACACCATGGCATCAATGCAGCACAGTGACACCACAGGAGTCAACGCAGCGCCGCGACACCACAGCATTGACATGGCACAGCGACACCATGGCATCGACTTGGCGCAGCGAACCCACAGTGTCGACGCAACGCAGTGACACCACAGCGTCGGTACGGCGCAGCAATGCCACAGAGTCAACGCAGTGCCATGACACCATGGCATCAACACGGCAACGCGACAGCATGACATCGATGCGGCGCCGTGACAGCACAACATTGATGCGGCACTGCGACAGCACAACATCGACACGGTGCCACGACAGCACAACATCGACATGGCGCTGTGACAGCACAACATTGATGCAGCGCCGTGACAGCACAACATCAATGCAGCACCGCAACACCACAGCATCGACATGGCACTGCAACACTACGACTCTGACATGGTGTCTCAACACCATAGCATCGATGTGGCACTGCGACATGACTCCAATGCAGCGCGGTGACAGCACAATATTGATGCGGCGTGGTGACAGCACAACTGAGCGGCACGGTGACAGCACAACCAAGCAGCACAGCAACAGCACAACCAAGCGGTGTGGCGACAGCACAACCAAGCGGTGTGGCGACAGCACAACCAAGCGGTGTGGCGACAGCACAACCAAGCGGTGTGGCGACAGCACAACCAAGCGGTGTGGCGACAGCACAACCAAGTGGTGTGGCGACAGCACAACCAAGTGGTGTGGCGACAGCACAACCAAGCGGTGTGGCGACAGCACAACCAAGCGGTGTGGCGACAGCACAACCAAGCGGTGTGGCGACAGCACAACCAAGCGGTGTGGCGACAGCACAACCAAGCGTCAGGACAGCACAACCAAGCAGCGCGGCAACAGCACAACTGAGCGGCGTGGCAACAGCACAACTGAGCGGTGCAGCAACAGCACAACCCCGATGTGGCGCCTCAACACCACGGCGTTGACGTGGCACTGCGACACGACTCAGACGTGGCACAGACAGTTCTTAGATTACATGTAGTACAGTTGTTACGACTTTCCCTCTTATCTCTCCGCTTTCTTTCGCTTCTCATGACTCACATCTGATGTCTGACTTCCATTGTACTTTTACGATACGATCTGCTTCGATCTGCACCTCAGCTCTTATCTCGCGCCTAGCGCATGACCGTTACAACGCCCCGTGGCATGACTTCCAGAACCCGCTGACGACTTCTGATCCACGCGTCGCCCCATGGGATTCTCTTGTTCCCGATTCGTAGTTTCCCCTTGTTAGCTCTCTAGGACCTGGATCCTAGGATCGTGCCATATGTTTGTCTCTGACAAACATCGTGTACTAGTATATAAGTCTCATGCTACCTAGCTTGTATGGTAGACTTGACTTCTTGTGTAATACCACACCGCTGTCTCCTCTCATGACCTGAACTCTTGAGTTGCACGTTTGCTTGACTCCCCCTTTTGCTTGCCGTTGCACTTGAGCCTATCCCTGTTATTACCCTTGTGTCCACGGAGGCCAAGTGGTACTTGTTCACCATCGAACTAAGTCGTAACTGACTTACTCCCATCCCATTACTGTCCGTGACTTAACTGAAGTACGTGTCGTACTTAACGCCCCTGTGGTGGCGTTACAACAGTAGTAGCTAATATATCATGCACAAAAACACTGTTTGAATGTGTGAATTGTCTATTGGTTGGTCCCTGTAAAGACCGGTTTCAACTGGTCTTTTTTTGGTTGCAGAGAATTCATTGAAGATGGGGCAACCACAACCAGGCTAATTCCAGAAAGGGTGCAACCGCAACTGATGGTCCAGTTGCATGCGGTCCGGTCCAGTCTGGTCCTGGTCTTTTTCCGGTCCTATGGACCGGACCTTAAAACACTAGGTGTGTCGCATCTCACTCTATCTGTTCAGTGACTAATGATACTTGTAGAAAAACTTTTGTCTACTTTTCCCATTTGGGAATGTTTGCACGGGTTTTGGTGCACACTTCCTAACTTTAATTCTCATGCGGTATCATCTGAGCCCGGCCAAAATCTTGAAAGCAATGCTGTTGGAGTCCTGTTTGGGAACCAGGACAAAGGGGAAGATCCCAATGGTGTTGGAGAAGGATGTAGCGGTGCGACTGCCGCGCTACGCCAAGTCAAGTGAAAACTAAAAGTGAACTGCGAAGGTAAGCACACCCAACTCAGCGCGGAGACAAGTCACGCGCTAACGTACAGTCACTGTGGAGATACAGACGCGTGGAGTCTTTATACAAGAACTCAAGTCTGAGGTGATCACACAGTGGCACGTCTGAGTGGAGAACCAAGAGGACAAGTTAGATTGGAGAGAGGTAAGGAATACAGAGGAATGCGCACCTGAGTGGAGAACCAAGAGGACAAGTTGGTTCCACTCAGGACGCTACAGGGAGGCTTATATACACTACTGCGGCTGAGTCTAAACTGAGTTCGAACACTGTTACTAAGTGTACAGTAAGGTCCTATGACTCAAGAGCTGACGCGTCGTGTCTATTAATAGCGTTATCTATGGTGCTGACGTGGCATTCTGTCATAACGCTTACGAGCGGCTCCACTTGCTGAGTAAAACCTAATACAGCGAGTAAGCGTAAACTACTAAGCACGTTCTAGATCCTTCTAGTCCCTTCTGTCCTTATCGTCCAATCGTATGAGTCCGTACCAATGAGGGATACTTATCCCACGATCACGTGCACATGGTGGCAAACACATGTGACTGACGAGTACCTCTGTACTTCGGCCCTTCATATCTTCACCAAATAAATCCGTATAAATACAGAAAAATAGGGAAAATAATACGCGTCCATGACAAAGGAGGCATTGGTGAGGTAGAGCCTGACGGCTTGTGCAAGTTGGACAACCCTGAGCAGCTAGGGATGCCCCGGTCCGGTCCGGATTGGGGTTCGGACCCGAACCGCACCGGACCGCACCCGAGGACCGGTTCAGGTTTGGGTCCAGTTCACAGCCCGGCTAGAAGGTCCGGTTCAGGGTTCACCGTTGACCGAGGTCGATGTGAACCCAGTCCGGACCAGACTGCACCTTGAACCGCTGGCTGCAGTTACCAAAGAGCGGCCACAAACGATCAAGCAGGGGAGTACTCGCACGGTCTTAAAAATATAGAAGACATTTATTGTATGACAAAATATCTATGGGTAGCTAGCCTACTACAGGGCTAGCCATCTGCCTGCTCCACCCCTTTGTTGTCGTTGCTGCTATCGCCGTGCTGCAACTGTTGTTGTTGTTGTCGTTGCTATTGCCGCGCTGCACCATACCGTTGTCATTGTCGTAGCCATCGCCGTGCTGCACCGTCGTCATTGTCGTTGCCGCACAGTCATCCCCATCATCGTCGCAGTTGCCATACTGTAACACCACCACAGGCGTTTAGTCCGACTCAGACTGCGAAAGGGCATTTACGACTTAGCGAATATTCCTCGTTGCGATCACATGACTAGGACACGTGACTTGATGCTTGGCAGGGGTACACGGCGCTTGATCGTGGCACGTGACTTCCGAGTATACCAGGACGTCTTGGTCTCTGGATACGATCGATGACAGACGACTTGCTCAAGGGAGACAAGCGAACAATACGCGGACGATGAGGAGACAGGTGGTAATTGAAGAAGACCAGGATGGCGATCCTGGGTCTTCGACTACTACGTTTTATACATATGCGAGGTAGCTTTAAAGCTCCTCCCGAAACCGTCTACTGAATCGCGATAGTAGCTCGAACCCTACTATAGCTATACTATGAAACACGCCACATCGGCATGTGATACCTGCGCTGACTGAGATGAGAAGTCCATGACCTATTACTGCTTACGGAGGGAGTCATTGCCCGTGAGTAAGAGTCCACTTCGCTGCGACCGTAACATCACCCCCTTTTCAGCTGCGACGACCACATCGCGTCCTCATCGGCCCCAAGCCCGACATCCAACCCTCCTGCGTCTCCGTAACTCGTCCGATCGTGTCCGCCATCTCCAACCGATACTTGCTCCTCTTGAGCTCCGACTGAATGCCCCCCAACGACTGAGCCAACGAATGCAGGCATTGCTCCACCCACTCCGCCTCCTGCTGGTACTGACAGTACCTCTTCAGCTCGGCCTTCAGGCTACGGTCCTTGAGCTCGCTGACGGCCCGATCGAGACGGTGCTGGCCCGCGTGCCCGCTAACTAAAGTGTGCATGTCTTCCGGGGCGTAGTGGGGTTTGCTGTGTTCGCGGACATGGGGCTCGGCGTACAGCGGCTTGGTGTAAACCTTGTCACTATCTTCGATGAGCCCCACGACGATGGGGTCGGGGCCGTCGATGACCTGCACGTACGTGGCCTGTTGCGTGTGGCCCTGTGGTGTGGTGATGGGAAAGTGTATGAAATCCTCCCCGCGGTTGTGTTTGAAACCGTGGGGGGCGATGTGCGTGCCGCCGAGCTGGTGGCGCAGGCGCGTGGCGGTGTAGAGAGGGGTGGCCTCCACCTGAAAGGCGGCGCGGTAAAGAGGTTGGCCCGTGGTGTCACAGGCGTAGGGGGTCTCGTCGGGGTGATCAGAGTCGGCGCTAGTGAGAATGGATGGGTGCTCAGCTGGGTACCATTCCTTCAGCCTTTCTGGGAGGTTGTAGACAGCTCGCGCATCATCACGTCGAACTGTCGGCGCAGCTCGAGGTGCGTGGTTCTCCTTGTCGCTCCCGTCGTCCGTCGCTTCATGGCTAGGTCGAGCTGCTCGAGCCTCCACGTCTCCGCCGTTACCTTCCACTCCTCCCATAGCTTCGTCTTCCAGGTCTTCGACTTTCTGCAGCCGGTACTCGACTCATACTGGGCCAAGTTGAGGTGAGGAAAGCGCACGCCTTCTGAGAGTGTCACGAATCCGACCAGCTTCGGCCTCCGAGGCGGGGACGGCGTTGAGTCGGTTGCCGTTGTCGTTGAGGAGCCAGTAGGTGGGCTCTGCTGAGGGGTCGTCGAGGTCAGTGATGACTTCGATGTGCGCAATGGCGTCGCACATCTCTTCATAGGTGAGGTTGCCCGCTGCGTAGGCAGGGACAGAGGGGGAAGTGGTGCGAGCGGGAAGAGACATTGTGGATGTGAGGATGCCAGGGTGAAAAGGCGATGGGGACTTAGTGTTGGTCTGGAGGGCCTTTATAGCTGTGGGATGAGTTGTTTCGTACTCCGCTATGGCGTCTTCTGCAAATAGGTCTGCCTTGTTGACCCACTGATTGTCCGAGTCGGGGTATCCCCTCCACTTTACGAGATACTGGAGCTTCCGTCCCCTTCCGAAGCGCCTCGAGTCCAAGATCCGTTCGATTTCATATTCCTCCTGTCCGTCAACTAGATCCGGTGGAGGGCGTTGAAAGTTTTCTCCGTGCATGAGCGTATCTCGATATGGCGTGAGAAGATCGATGTGGAAGACTGGATGGATGCTCCACTGCGTGGGAAGTTCAAGGCGATAATTGACAGGGGACATCACCTGGATGATCCGAAAAGGCCCATGTCTCCGCACGGCAAGCTTGGCAGTCGGCTGGTTCGTACATAAGTGGCGTCCTTCTAACCATACTAGGTCCCCTTCTTGATATTTGGGCGTGTCTCGATGTTTGACCCACATGGATTGGGCTTTTCTTATCTGTTCTTGAGCGTGCTGCCGTGCTTCTTGGAATTGTTGGAGCCTCGTGTTCACTGCCGGTATCGGGGAAGTTTTATTCATCCAATCGGCGCATGGGTCGTATCCCATCATTAGTGCAAATGGGGATGTTCGGGTTGCTTCATGGGGCCAGCTGTTATGCGCGAACTCCGCCATTGGTAGGAAGTGCGCCCAGTTATCTTGCCGCTCGTTGGTCCAGAACCTAAGATACTGCTCCAGCCACTGATTGGTTCGCTCGGATTGTCCGTCCGTGCGTGGGTGATACGCTGTGGATATGTTCTGATAGATGCCTAGAATTTTGCATAACTCCCGGGTAAACTTGGATGCGAACTGGGGGTCTCGGTCGCTGATGATCTTTGCTGGTAATCTGAACCTCTGAAAGACATGAGTGACGTACAGGGCGGCCGTTTCCTCTGCGGTTATCTCCTCGATGCAGGGTATGAATATGGACGCTTTGGTGCAGTCGTGGTCTGTGACTGTAAGGATCGAGTCGTACCCCTGTGAAATCGGCAACTTAGTGATGAAGTCGAGTGCTATGGTCTCGAAGGGCTTAGCGTCGGGGATTGGAAGTATGGGTGCCAGTGGTGCTTTTGTTGGCCGGTTGTTGACTTTGTGGTGTTGACATTCCACGCATCCTTTAACGTACTCGGTGACGTGTTCCAGCATCCTCGGCCACCAGTAGTGTCTTTCGATGATCCTCGCCGTT
Source organism: Lactarius sanguifluus (assembly GCA_021527775.1). Lineage (NCBI taxonomy): Eukaryota > Fungi > Basidiomycota > Agaricomycetes > Russulales > Russulaceae > Lactarius > Lactarius sanguifluus. Next base: position 27,513 of record JAKEYF010000437.1, on the reverse strand, counting down.
CACTTGATTCCGGGGTGTCCATACGTAGGGGTGTCATGGTGGTTTCGTATGATCGTACGGATGTCGTCTGTTTCTCCAGTGATAACTCTCGCTCCCTGTCGGTACCATACTATCTTGAGTTGGTGGGGATCTACCCATGGGCGCAGTTGCTCTTCGTTTTGTATGCGCGTTTCGGGGAGTTGGGTGATGGTGGTTCGTGCAAACACCTTGTCGGGGAGTACCACTATACCTTCGTTATCTCTTTCTCCTTGGTCGTAGTCGGGCCTTCGGGATAGTGCGTCTGCGCGTCCGTTACTGGTTCCTTTGATGTGATGGATCTCGAAGTCGTATTCCATAAGTTCCAGTACTTCCCGGGCTACATGCTGACTTATCTTTTGTGCTGACCTCCAGTGTGTAAGGTTGAGGTGGTCCGAAAAGATTTTGATCTTGTGTGGTGACCCTGCTAGTAGTGGCCTCCAGTGTCTGAGTGCTTTGACGATTGCGAGCAGTTCTAGGTCGTATATGTCGTAGTTATGTTCTGCTTCATTGAGTGTCGCCGAGTAGTAACTGACCAGGTGTCGCTTTCCGTCTTTCTTCTTCTGCAATAGCACGCCTCCTACTGTGAAGCCCGACGCGTCTACTTCGAGTTCGAACTGGTCCGTGAGGCAAGGGTGTGCCAATACTGGCTCTTGGGTGACGAGTGATTTGAGCTTTTGGAACGCGCGTTCCTCCTCTGTACCCCATTGCCACTCTGTGTCCTTTCGTGTGAGTTTGTTGAGTGCTCGCGCGTGTGTGGCAAAACCGCGAATGAAGAGACGGTAAAAATTACAGAAGCCTAGGAATGAACGGACGTCTCTGACCTTCGTTGGGCGCGGCCAGTCCTTGATGCCCGAAATTTTTACCGGGTCCATACGTGTTACCCCCCTTTTCAAGGATTACCCCCAGGTAATCCATTTGCGGTTGGTGGAAAAGACACTTCTCTGGTTTAAAGTACAGGTCGTGATCCATCGCTACTTGAAGGACGTCGCAGACTGCGTCAATATGCGCTTGAAGTCCGGCACCCTTGTGGGTCGCTATACCGATGTCGTCCATGTATACTCGTATTATGGTGCCCCTTTTCTCGTGTTTTGCGATAGTGGGTTTCAGAATCTCGTTCATCATCGTTTGGAAAGTGGCTGGCGAATTAGTGAGTCCGAAGTACATCACCAAAGGTTCGAAGAGTCCGTACCGCGTTTTAAAGGCTGCTTTGGGTTCATCTCCGGACTTGACACGGATGTTGTTATATCCCCATCTGACGTCAAGTTTGGTATATATGTGGCCGTTTCCCAAATCGTTGATGAGTTCTGATATGAGTGGTAGCGGATACTGATTGCGGATAGTGCACGTTGATCTTTCGGTAGTCTTGAACCGGACGTAGCTTCCCGTCTTTCTTCTTGATGAAAAAGAATGACGATGCGTAGGGTGATTTGGAGGGGCGTATGTATCCCATCTTGAGTTGCTCTTCGAGCCATATTTTGAGATGTTTGTCTTCTTCTTGCGTCATAGGGTATACTTTGCAGTCGATGGTCGCTGGTGTGCCTTGTTTGAACTCGATAGCGTGGTCCCATGGTTGTGAAGGAGGGAATCGGTGGGACGCTTTCTTCGCTAAAGATTTTTGCAAAGCGCTGGTACGGGGCCAGTATCGCGGCGGCTGTCGTGTTCTGATTAGCCGCGATTGCTAGTTCCGTGGCCGTGGTACGTAGCTGGCATTCTTCCTCTAGCTCTTGGACTATGTGTTCACGTTCGTCTTCCATGAACGCTCTACCGATACCCTCCCTCGTCTTGTGTGGATGCTTCGGCGATTACTGTGCACTCCCCTTCCGGGTTGATGGACCGTATGACGACTGGAAGCATGTCTTCGTGTATCGTGGCATGAGTCCAACTGATGGTGGGTTTGTATGTTGCTAGCCAGGGATATCCTAGTACGAGGTCTTCATTTCCGATGTCCGTGACAAGGAATCTCATGGTTCTGTGGTTTCCTTTGGTCTGTACGTCTAGGTCTGTGAAGTGCGTGATGGACCCAGCTTTGTTTTCGGTGTTGTCGATGTTCCATATTTTCTTTGGGCGTTCCAAAGTTTGTAGCCCGAGTCCCATGCGTTTAGCGAACGTGGGTCTTATGAAATTGTCGGTGGCTCCTGAGTCAACGAGCCCTTTTATGTCGGCCATTGAGTAACTTGTTCGAATCGAGACTGGAATTCTGAGCGAACGGAAGCGAGTCATGATTACAGAGTTACAATTGATTGCCCTCACCCAGGCCGATGGGTTTAGGCGTCCGGAAAATCCCCCTGATTCCACATATCTTGGAGTATCAGGTCCTTTACTTCATTGCTAGCCCCCCTTACTCCATCCAACCATTCCTTCGCCGTTTGCTGGGGGGTGGAGGTATTGGCTACGCGCGCCTCCGGTTGTTCTTGACTATAGTAGTCGGTGTCTGCCTTTCGGCTCGTTGACGGCTGCCATTGCTGCTGACGGGGTTTCTTTGGACGGGTACAGTTTTGTGAGAAGTGGCCTGGGTTATTGCAATTATAACAGATGACTTCCCGCATGTTTTGGTGTTGGCCACCTCCTCTGCCCTGTCCCGGTCCTCCTCGTGGTGAGAACGGGGGCCTCTGTTGATATTGACCTCTGTTCGGGTCTCCTACCTCCGCCAGTCGGGCGCGCGATCGATCCGCTGATGTATCCATTGCGTTTGGATCGTATCGTGGTATGGGATTATGGGGTGTGTTCCATGGGGTTCCCCCAAATCTGGGTTGTGGGGTGAATCGCGGCGGGGCATTCCTTGTTGGCATGGTGATATTGAGTCGTGCTTTGAGGTGGATGTACTGCTTCTGGCGTCGTAGCGCTGCGTCTTTCCACTCGGTGAACGTACGAGGTTCGTCCATCTCGTATACCTTGGTGAACAGTTTTCCCGGTAGTCCCGCCATGAACCGGTCAATCGTTTGTTGGTCGTTTAGGTGGTAGTTAGCCTTCCGTGCTAGCTGTTCGAAGGTCGTGATGTACGTATCAATATCGTCTCCACTCATCCTAAACCCTTTGGCTAGAGTGGCCTGGGCCTGTTCTTGTTCTAGTGTATTGGAAAACCGATCGGCAAATCCAGCCGTTAGCGTGTCCCATAGGTACTCATCGTATCAGTCCGTCCCTCCTCGGACTTCGTTGTTTAACCACTGGAGGAATCCCAGCGTCCAGTTGCTGACTAGGGGCCCTTTTATATAGCCCAGAAATAGCAGACATTTCTTGTAGACGTTGCTCATGATGGGGGCGTCGAAATTGAGGCCCATGTACGCGTGCCATTGGGTAAGGAAGGACTCGTAATCAGCACGGTCTCCTTTAAACACCGACGGCGGTTCACCTTCGAGTCTAGGCATCGGTCCTCCTCCTCCGATTGGTCCTCCTCCGGGTGGTCCTCCTCCGGGTGGTCCTCCTCCGAAGATTCCTCCAAAGTTGCATCTTGGTGGTCCTCCTCCTCCACCTCCAGCTCCACCTCCGCCGGGCGGCTCTCCTGGTCCAGATCCTGGTGGTGGATTGTGTCTTCTTCCTGGTGGTGGATCGGGAACGTCTGGTCCTACTGCCCTAAATATTGCAGCGTCGTCAGCGGTCATTTGATGACCCGTACTTGGATTGATGGGTTGTAGCTGGGCTTCGGCTTCTTCGGCAATTCTTCGAATCTCCTCATCGATTGCGGTGTGTCGAAGTTGTTCGGTGATAGTTTCAGTGGCAGTGGCCATTTCTTCGGCTATGGCGGGGGACAATACTTGAATCTGTTCGGGTTCATGTATATGGAGGGACTCAGCTGTCTGTACTATAGCCTCCGCTTCTTCGTCGCTTTGACTCTCCTCTTCTCTGCTCGTTTCTGATGGTGCGGGTGTTCGTGGTTCGGACGTACTTGGTTCTTCTTCTGGTTGTCCATCAATGCGGCCGTATTGTTCTCTGGTGGGTAATCCCCTAGTGTCTATGTCGCAGTTGTAGTTTCTCCCAGCTGGTCTTACCGCGTCGTATCGGCTGTCAATGGGGTTCCACGTAACCTCCACCCAACACAGATTTTCGAAGTTGAACTCAACTGGCCTATACCGCGTGGGTCCTGATGCGAAGTCTACAAAGTACCCAGTTTCTCCTCTGAATTCTCTCCACCTAGCGGCTCCTAGAAATTGGACGGGTACGTTGCGGTCTCCTCTTCTGTCGAGGGAATATGGCCTGAATTGGGTCCAATGGTCTCGAGTTGTGAACGCCACGGTGAGGGATCCTGGTCTTAATGTAACGCCGCCACAGGCGTTTAGTCCGACTCGGACTGCGAAAGGGCATTTACGACTTAGCGAATATTCCTCGTTGCGATCACGTGACTAGGACACGTGACTTGATGCTTGGCAGGGGTACATGGCGCTTGATCATGGCACGTGACTTCCGAGTATACCAGGACGTCTTGGTCTCTGGATACGATCGATGACAGACGACTTGCTCAAGGGAGACAAGCGAACAATATGCGGACGATGAGGAGACAGGTGGTAATTGAAGAAGACCAGGATGGCGATCCTGGGTCTTCGACTACTACATTTTATACATATGCGAGGTAGCTTTAAAGCTCCTCCCGAAACCGTCTACCGAATCGCGATAGTAGCTCGAACCCTACTATAGCTATACTATGAAACACGCCACATCGGCATGTGATACCTGCGCTGACTGAGATGAGAAGTCCATGACCTATTACTGCTTACGGAGGGAGTCATTGCCTGTGAGTAAGAGTCCACTTCGCCGCGACCGTAACACATACGGTTGTCCCTATCGTCGTCGACTCGTCATTGTCCCTGCACGGTTGTCCCTGTCATCATCGCTGCTGTCACCGCATCGCCATTGTGGCACCACCCAACTGTCCTTGTCGGTGTCACGATGTCGCGCTGCCGTCGTCACATTGCTGTTATTGCTTCAATGTCACCGCCCTGACTCACCATGGCTGTCGCCATCGTCACCTCACCGTCATCGCTTGCAGCCTGCGTTGGCGCACGATACTGCAGTGGGTGTGTTGTTTTGATGGGGGTGCAGGGCGTGGAGGGTCCACATGGGGCAGTGGCTTCGGTGATGTCAACAACAGCGGGTAGAAGCTGTGATAAATGTCAGCGCATTGTAGATTGAATGAACAATAATCATCTATTTGGGATCTGAGGGATGGCACAGTTGTTGATGCATTGATATCTTGTGAACACCCGTGGCAGGCGCACGCTGGTTTGTGTAAGAGCAGCTGCTCATTAGTGGGGATGCAAGGGGCGGACGAGTTCGGACTTACAACCTTGGTTGATGACGTAGCAACAACTGGGGTGGGACGGTAGCAGTAAGGGTGGTGTCCTTTATGAGGAAAGAATCAGTGTGTGGTGAGTGGGGTCAAAAAAGGGTGAACTGTTAGTGTAAGTTACTACACCCGCCACTCTGGCTGAAGCGTTCCCTCTGAATTCAAACTGTAGAGGGCGTTGTCGAAGAATGTGGGAAACACTTCAACGCTTCCCACACCTGCCCACGCCACGCAATCAACAAAATGAACGTGACTTGTGTATTTTTTTTTGAATTTTCAAATTGACTCACCACCGCTCTTTAGTTTACCTCTCCACTCCCTTTCCCCACTGTAGCAAGTCACGATCCGCTCAGCACCGGGGGCCACACCTCCATGCAGAGGTGAAGACGACGGGCTACGTCAGGCACCTTCTTTGGTGCCATTGTGCTCGCCATCTCCTCGCTGCTGTGGAACATGCGATGACGATGATGCCTCAGCCGCGAGTGATCTCGACCGTGACAGTCCCGACTTGGCCACGTATTATCCTGTTGGGAGTACTTCCTCCACTCCATCTCCAAGCCCTTCCCCCTCGCCAACACCCTTGCCACAAGTTTCCTTGGACTCTAATTTAATCGCCTCTAGTTCTTCCTTGATTTCGAACTCCTTGGTGAGAGATATTTGCTTCAATAATAATTTTATGGGGAGCTTGACCTCATCCTACAGACCTCATCCAGTTCCACCATGTCAAGTGCTACTTCAGCGAGCTCAATGAGTTTGACCAGCTCATCGCCCACGACGGCCAGCTCATCTACTCCGTCATCGTCTTCTTCCACCCCAAATACCCCAGTTTTAACACCTGACACTAAGCTGTCGTCCACCACCAGTAACTTAGCGACATTGGTCAATTCGGTAACAATGAGGAGGGAACACGGGCTACGACGATGGCCCACCGTGGTGGCAACAGCTATGCGACGATGAACCGCAACGATGACGGCAACCATGTCAATGTGGGGTGGCAAAGGCAGGGACGAAGACAACCGGTGCAACGAAGCGGCGACAACCTGACCACGACTGCGACCATGATGACCGCAAGGAGACAACAATGAAGACGACTGCGACCGCAACGTGACAACAGTGGCGAGGACTACGACTGCAATGACAGCGTGGCAAGGACCCGACCATGAGCAACTCGGCGACCACAATGTGGAAGGAGGGACGAAAGGGTGACACCGAACAAGTAAGCCGACTTGGACTCACTGCAACCCAACTTCTAACTCATATTTCCTTCTATAGCTCGAGCAGACTATGACCAAACTCCAAACCACACTGACGATTTCTTCAGGACGATCACTGCGCTGCTACCACTGACCCTGTGCATCTGCCAGCTTTTTTCCCCCTTTGTATTGCATTCAGGTGTACGCGCGTCCCCAGCCAGGTTCCGACTCTGCTCGTCGCTACTACCACACGGTGGCTAACCACCTCATCGAGCACCACCACATTGGCACACGCACATGCAAGAGTCACTGCTGAGTTGGTCGTCAAGATTGGAACGGAGTGGCCCAGGGCTGCAAAGTGGGGAGGGAAAGGGAGAGGGCCTCACAGTGGAACAAATACCCATGACTGTGAGCACGGGGATGGGTTTCGCATGGGTGCAGGTGCAGGTAGAGTAGCTGTAGGACTCCTGTAAATCTATTTAGAATTTTAGACAATTTTCTGTACACATTCGGGGTCCGGTTCGGGGTTCGGCCCCCTCTGAGCCCCAAACCGGACCCAAACCGGACCGGACCTCTCAGAGGTTCAAGGTTCGGCCTGAGAGCCTGAACTAGACCCGGGTCTGGTTCAGGGTTCGGAAAAAATGGTTTCCGAACCAGACCGCACCAGACCATGGCAACCCTATGAGCAGTGTACTGGTGAGGAGGGGCACACTGGTTCTCCCAGTGACTTTGAAGTTGACAACATGAAGGCACATAACTGTTTGTCTCTGTCAGATCAATTTTAACTCTACGCCACGTTACAGGATCTCACTCTAGCAACAGAAAATGAGCCCAAGTGACAACTTGCTGATGCTCCTGTTGCCCACAACCCATGCCTCTGGACCTACTTTCATCAGACACCGTCTGTTTCCAGCTCAGCTGGCCAAAGTTCAAGTGTGGGGCCAGTGAAATCATCTTCCAGCAAGCATACATGTGTCAAAAACTCCTAGGGGACATCAATTAGTGAGAACGCCAAACTGTTTGAACTTGCAAGGGGCTCATACAAATTCAAGACCACACACATCACCACAAAGTGCCAGAAGATGGAGCTCAAGGCTGAGCAAGAGTGCAAAAGCCAGTGGTTGGCTGCTGAAGAGAGGAGCCTGGTGATCCAGGAGAGGATACAGGATAAGGCATTCACGCACCAGGAGCAGATGATCAAGTATGAGATTGAGCTTGCTCAAGTCAGGGCTCAGACTGCATCTCAACCTGCGCTTGGCAGCGCTTCCTTTGCTCCAGAGTCTGACAGTTTTGGGCAAACAACTCAAGTGGGCATATACCCAACGCCAACATCAGACAACTCATCCTTCCAGAACTTTTCATTTCCCACTACTTCACCCTTTGACCAGAGTTCTGAGTGGGGATCTACCAGTATTCCCAAGTCATCAGGTCTTTGATAACTCACTACGCTATTTCATTTCAACACTACAAATACCGTTGTAGAAACATGTCTTTTACATGTATAAAGTTACTGTTGCCTCTGCTGTGCCCCACTAGTAGGACTGTCAAATAAGTGTGCCATAAGATGACGACAAAAGCATTGACCCTCAGTCTCAACATGTCAATGTGCCTGCTGCAGTTCATTGTTGCTTCCCTCATCTGTAAAAGTGGGACCTGTCAAAAGCTGTCAAAAGTGGTCAGAGACTGGTCTCTGACCACTTTTGACAGCTTTTGACAGGTCCTGCATTTACAGATGCTCTGGGATGCCATCATTGTAGTTTGGCACATGGCACCTTCCAGCTTTGTAGAGGTGTTCACAGAATACAGTATCAAAATTACCTTCTTCAAGGCAGAGTATGAGGTTATGGAGGATGATGCAGGAGCAGACAAAAATGATGGCCCATTTATGAAACTTTGGTGAAGAAATTTGAATCTGGAGTTCGCATAGAGCTTGAAAGCGGCCCTTGAGGAGCCCGATGGTGTGTTTGGAGTGAATGTGAATCTAACCTTTATGAGAACTTGTTTAGGAGATGGGAGGTGTTTGACATACCCTAGATACATGAGAATTGTATGTTCATTGATCTGGGGTCAATTTTCCCCTCCAATCTCTTTCTTGAATGGCAAGACACACCAGGTCTTGGATGGATATGCAGAATCTGCCCACATCCACTCATTGGGGGCAAGGACACATTCATGTTCCTTGAAGATGTGAGTGCTCCAGAATGACCAGGAATCATGAATGCTACTGGTGTGTCCCACAGCATAGTTGACAATGCGCAGGGAGTCCAGAAGCGTCATGAGCTACACAAAGTTAGCTCAGCAAGTCCTCAAACAAAATGGTACTCACCTGACAGTCAAGCAAATAGTCTTTGTTTTTGTCGAACCAGGCATCACCATGGAGTCCCAGACATTGGAACAGTGGAAACTTTGTACTGTCCACCATAAGGTGCCCACCACTCCACTCCAGGCAAACCTGCATGGCCACCCAAGCTTTGGCACTCTCCCTCTCCTCCAAAGTCAGCAGATGAACAGCTTAGTTGTGGAGTGAGAGCAATGCAAGCATGACTCTATTCATGCAGTTGGTAACTGTCCCTGGACTGACACCAGCCCAGTGGCCAATTGCTTCAGGGCTTGCAGCATCGCTGTAGTGACCAGCACGGTAGAGGAAGATGGCGAGTTGAGTTGAAACAGGCTTCTGGGGGACATTGGAGTTGTTGTGAAAAACCAGGTGTTTGTGGATTTTTTCAACGAGTTGGTTGAATGTGTGGGGGTCAACGCGGACCTTGTGTCGGTACTGGTTAAGGTTACCCTCATGCCAGTGGTCAAGGAGATGGAGTTGGGTGGCCTTCTTGACTTTGGGGTTGTCACACAAAACCCTTGATGTGAGGATCTCTTGTTGTAGTCGATTGAGCTCAGCTTGTGTATTCAAATAAAAAGCATCCTCCACCTCAGAAAGGGAAAGGGAAAAGTGAGACAATTGATCATCATCATCTGATGCCAACAATGAGATGCTGCTGAGGCTGGAGATAGATGAGAGCTCTGGATCTGAGTCTGGGTCAGCATCAGAACTTTGGGCAAGTGCAACACTGGAGTCTTCAAGATACTTTTGAAGGTGTGCTCTTTTGAATGAGTGGTCAACATCATCCAGATTGTTGAGCAGCTTGTAGTGAAGGGGAGCAGATGGACGTTATAATCAGTCTAATCAGGGTCCAAAATAAGTTAACTTTGAAAGACCCTATTGCCTTGGTTGTTACGTTCCTTCTGGACATATCAATCCGACTTGGATTTGGGACCGGTTTGCTGAGTATATGCGTCGTCACTCTTCAGTATCCCGTAGGCAACGGCTAGGGCGATATGCAAGGCAAAGGACAATGCAGGTGAAGTCGAGTATGATGAAGGAGAAGTCGGCGGTATGCACGACTTATAGCAGGGAGCTGATGACGACGAAGAGTATGCACACAGGACAAGGAGCTAAGGCGCAGGAAAGGGAAGGTATTCCTCAAGATATCAAAGCTAAGGGGTTCATATGCGAACGCCCCTCTACTTATACTACAGGGGATGGAGCTTTCAAGCTCAGCAACCCTAATACACAGCCGCGAACCCTAATATCACTACCCAATCACAGGCCATGCAGGTCGGCAGTCACATCAATCACATGTTTATGATCCGATCCAGGCACAAGCTCATCTGGACCCTTCTGGACCAGCTCTGGGCAGGTCATGTGCCAGGTCACGTGATGGCCAGCCCTCGCTCCTCTAAGCAGACGGGAAACTCGCCTCGATGTGCCTCCAAGCCTCCCAATGCTCCTGAGTCATCGCGCCGAACGCACGGACATCGTCCTCTTGAAGGAACTCCTCGGGCATCTTGGGCACAAACGCAACATTGGTTGCAAATAGGGCTGAACACGAGTGCACCCTTGAGTAACCTGCACCCTTGCTCATGAGTATTTTGCATCATTGAAGTGATACCTGGATCCTTATGAGTATTGACTCATGAGTACCAAATACCCATGAGTATACTCATGAGTACTCACAGACCCATAAGTACTTGTAAGTACCTGCAAGTACTTGTGAGGATGAAGCAGAAAAGTAACAGAAATCATAATATAATCAACCAATATATCAGTAACCCTCAGACTTCCACAAGTACATGTAGGACCTGTCACAAGTACTTGTGCAAGTACTCATAGTTTATGTTGAAATCAATACCTGCACCCTTGGAAAACCCTTGACCATGAGTACTTGTAACTCATGAGTGTGACCCTTGTGAGTATTCCCACGAGTAAACCCATAGCCACCCATGATGTCATGGCGCAGCTGGGACGGGACCCACACAGCAACCAGAAGTACATGCAAGATGACCCGCAATGGGAGAAAGAAGTCCGCGGAGCCACAGCAGTGCTCGAAGACTTACTGGAGAAGTGGAAGATGGAATCGCCCGCGCAAGATCACGTGCGAGTTGGACGCGCGGTGAGCACATGTGACCCTTACCCGCCATCACGTGACTATCAGGAGGCGTGGGAATAGGTCGGAGTTATTGGCCGTCACGTGACCCCGGCACGTGACCTGCCTCGAACGGTCCAGAAGAGCCTAGATGAGCTTGCACCTAGGTTGAGGCTGGAATGTGAGTCCGGATGAGCTTGAGCCCAGACGCGGTCTAGATGGTGACCCCATGACTGTATGGCTGACTGATGCGAATCGAAAGCGAGTTATGCTATTGGATAGGTATATTAGGGTTTTGGATTCAGGCTAAGCAGAGATGTCAACGAGTTGTTGACAAACGAGTCAACTCACAAGTGTGACTCGCACGTGACGAGTACTCGCGCCCGTGAGTACTCGTGCCTGGACCCTCGTGCGAGTACGAGTTCGACTTTTTCTGAGCACGAGTACTCGCAAGTACTCGTGGTACACCGGGTCATAACAATACTATCCACCTTTGTTCAAGTTGATTACAGTTTCCATAATTTATCTTGTACTATCAAGTTACAATCTATCTATCTGCTAGTTAAGAGCCGCAGGGCTCGCCTTCCGAATCGTCAGCGCTGTCGTTGCCGTCGCCCATCGTCGTGCGGCGGTGTTGTTGTCGTCGTTGTCTGGTCGTTGTTGCCCCTATCGTCATCGACGACGCGTCGCCTTCTTGATTCTTGGTCGTCTTGGTCGCCTTGCGGGTCACCCGTTGTTGTGGTCGAGTCGGGTTGATGGGCATCGCCCCGTTGCCGTGGTCGACGGATATCACTCCATCGTCGTTGCATCGTCCAATGCGTAATCGATACTGTTGCCGTCTTGCTGTTGCTGGTGGTGGCAAGGGTGGTAGTGTTGCAACCCGCGGGCCGGTCCGCATGTAGCTAGCGAAACTGGCAATCACCGAGGGCGTGGGAAGCTCGGCGTCTGGCGCTGATGAGTTGCTTACACCACGTGAGTTGCTTATCACTTATCATCAACCACGACATACACCTGGACGATGACGACGGCAGTGGCCACCCACACGACGACAACCCCCGCCGGTCGACCCATCGACAATGGGTCGACCACAATGATACTTCGGCAACAGCAAGGCAGGCAGGTCGAACGCTGGCACGACAACAACGACGGTCCACGACGGCGACGGTCCATGACGGCGACGGTCCACGACGACTCGGACAACATCCCACGATGACAACGGCCCATGACGACAACCACCCACGATGACAACCACCCACGACGACAGCGGCCTGCGACGACAAAGGCCTACGACGATACGGACGACGACCACCGCACTGGCAACGACACAACGACGCTATTACGCGACTGCGGCAGCGGGCAGCAATAGGGCGGCGGGAGTTGTGGGCTTTGTAGCTAGTGTTTAGAGTACATGTCTGTAGCTAGTTCTAGCAAAAAGTGAAATATCTTTAGAGTACTCGTTTCAGACAAGTACTCAAACTATGTGAACGAATACGAGTACTCGGGGCTCAGACGGGTACTCGCGCCGCGAGTATGAGTATTACTCCTGAGAATTCGGCGAGTACTTGCGCCTACGAGTACTCGCACCGACGAGTACGAGTCGAGTACGAGTTGCTCATCGGAAATTTCCGACGAGTACTCATACTCGCGAGTGTCACTCGTTGACACTCTCTAAGGCTAAGCTTGAAAGCTCCCCTCTGTAGTATAAGTAGAGGGCTGAGGACGCGTTGTAGTCCTTAGCTTTGATATCTTGTGTCAATCCTTCCCTGTGTGGAGATTGTATAAAGCTAGATTGCCTCATTGACCATCCCTTCCTTTGTCATCTGTGCTAGTGTGCCGGTTATCGCCACTAAGCGTTCCGCTTGCCGTCGTGCTTAGTCGTCACCGACGCCTCGTATCTTATCATTATCACCTTCAACATTGTCATTGCCTTGGTTGGCCACGCCCTGTGTATCGCCCTAGCTGTTGCCTACGGGATACTGAAGACGTTCAAGCACGTGCAGCAGCAGCAAACAGGCATTTAGAGAAACGTCTGAAGGAACGTAACACATGAGTTACCTGGACTTGTGTTCAGCCCTAGTCGCAAACAGACATTGTCCAAAAGTTCTACCTAGCTCCTTCATTGCATCATCAATATGTGGACTAGACTGCCCTCCTACTATGTTCCCAACAGTACCAGAAGCTCGTTAGTGATGTATTCCAGGTAATAACAAATTGTGATTAGTGATTTGCCAGCCTGGCTCACAAGCCAGATCATCATGCCATGCCAGCCAAAGCCAGCTGTGGAAAGCCATTCCCATGAGTGCCACTGGCCCAGCTTTTGACAGTAGTGTTAGGGAAGTTCAGTTCAGTTCGGTTTGGGCCAGTTTGGGCCAAACTGGAAACCGAACCATTTAATTTTCACCAAACCAAACCAAACCATTCCAAACTGATTCAAACCAATTAAAAAAGGCATTTTAAATTCCTTCTTAATCAGTTCAGTTTAGTTCAGACTGAGTTCAAACCAAGTTCAAACCAGTTAACAGATCAAAAACATGAATATTTTTTTATAATAATAAAATTAACCATTTTTTTTTTGTTCAAACTGAGTTTGAACTGAGTTTGAACCAAAACAAACCATTTATTGGGCAATTATTCAACAATTTTAAATAATTTTAAATAATTTTTCTTAATCGGTTTGGAATGGTTTGGCATTGGTTTGGGGGTCCCAAACCCCAAACTGAACCATTCAGTTTATTTTTAGAATTTTCCAAACCCAAACTGATTAATCGGTTTGGGTTTGGTTCAAACCGAGTTTGGATTGGTCTGAGACTGAACTTCCCCAACACTATTTGACAGCCCACATCTTGAGCTTCAGATTTGGCAGGATGGCAGCCTGGCCCACAGCCTCAGCTCCATGATATGTGGTCCAGCCTAATTGCCACAGGTTGGTTTTGTCTCACAGTTCAGCACCATTGTTACACCCACTTGCTGTGACCCCCCTCTGGCATTCCTAATGCCTTTCACTATCCACACTCTCCTGCACTTTTACAGTCTTTCTATAATAAGCACCACATTCCCACGCTCTATGCAAGCTCAACTTCCCACTCATCCCAGACATTTCCCCAGACATTTTTGCATTCCCCTTGGTCCCCTGGTTATTTGACACACCTTCTTTCCTTAACACATACCCCATTATATAGCTCATGTAATACAACCTTACATTGAGCAGGAGAATAGACTTCCCCCCTCACTGTCCCTCAGACATTGCGGGCTTTTAAGCTCAGTGTGGCCCATTCCTTGCATTCCTTAGTGTGCTGCACATCAGGAAAATCTCTGTTTTTATTAATTGCACTTAAGTGTGCTTATTTGTACTTAACAACACCTCTAAGCACTGCTAAGCCCAAGGCCACTAAGCACAACCATGCTTAGTCTAAGCTCAGTTGATTCATTAAAATGACTTAGCCAAGGCTTTTTCCAGCTTATTCTGGACTTGAGGTACCAAGCAGAGGTCTATGGACCAAATTTCCATGGGAGGAAGACAAGAACTAAGTGACTTAAGCTTGGACTTAAGTTCAATAAGGAGATGAATCACCACACATACAGAAAAAAATCAGAAAAACATATTTATTCCATAGAATATGACAGCATAAGTTAGTACACAATAGAAGTAATTTGTACTACAGTAGGAGCCCTGCCACTGCCACCACGTCCCTGCCATTGTCGCCCTCGCTGCCATTGTTCCCACCTCCGTGTCGTTCCCATTGTTGCGTCACCGCCACCATCACCACCCCTCATTCCATGTACCCCCTTTGCATGTGTGCGTGCATGTGGCCCTCCCCCTTGCACACACGTCTTCTTGGGCACAGCGTGTAGCCCAGGAGGGCTGGGGTAACACCCTCCACGCCGTTGCCCTCTGCATTGCTGTTGACCTGGTTGCCATCAGCATTGGCGTTGTAGTGGCAGGGGTTGTAGTGTGGGGGTGGCGTTGTGGTGGCTCTTGTGTGCTAAAAGGGGCAGTGGTGATGGCGGACTTGCTCATGGCGATGGGTTGGAGGCCACGGCCATGGGCTTGCATGCTGCAAGGCAGAGGCAGCGACGATGGGGACTTGTGAGAGAGTTGAGGGCTCTGTAACACCAATGATAAACGGAACAAAAGAAAACAAAAAAAAACATATCTTAATATACTGGGCTGAAGCCCAGTGTCGTCAGTTGCAGGGGGGTGGGGGCCAAGGGACAGGGCGATGGCATGGTGGATTGCATGCCCCCGATGGTGTCACCTGTGCCAGTGGGGGGTGGTCCACGTGCAATGGCCGACGGGTGTAACCTGGAAGAGTCTGTTGAATGAATAGTTGAAGGGAAAAAAAAGAAAAGGAAACTGAACCAGTTGAAGCTTGTTGAAGCATTGAAGTGTAGAAGGTGGCAAGGGTGTCAACATGTCAATGCGCATGTGTGAACGTACACGGCACACTTTCCCACACCTCAGATTCAGCCTCTGCTAGACTTTTTTTTTTTCTAAGTCAAGTGTGCCTCACTCAGGCTCTGACGCCACCACTCGTGACTGCCCCAGCCCTACCGATGTCACCACACACTGACGACTGTCACACCTGAACTTAGACTGCAAGCCACCACCACTGTCACCACTCTGATGCGAGCCCCACATGACAACACACACAGCAGGGCGCAAGCTGCATGATGACGACTGCCATGACCTCTGGTGCGACGATGGTGTGACGACAGTGCAACGATGGTGTGATGACAGCGCAACGATGGTGTGATGATGGCGTGATGACAGTGCAACGATGGTGTAGCGACAGCATGACAATGGCACAATGACAGCGTGGCGACAGTGTGACAGCACAACAACAGTGTGATGACAGCACGATGACAGCACAACAGCACAACAATGGCGCAATAACGGTGCGAGTCAGCGGTGCCAACGGCCGTGCAATGACGGCGCGACCATATCCACAACCACAACCACAACCACAAAGCGGCTGGTGACGAGTGGCGGCAGAGGGGGGCGGTAGGGACAGTGGGGGTGACAGGAACGGCAAAGGGGGGGATTGGTGATGGTGGTGATGGGAATGGTGACACAGCCGCTGGCGGTGTGGGGGATGGGGATGGCAGACATTGCAGTTCAAGCTGCAGTTCTGCTTGATATTTGTACTTTTTAAATACTTGATGAGCTTATGCATACTTAGAATTTACTCACCCTTAATGACTAGTTCACTAAGCAGAAAATAAGCAGCTTGAGGAGCTTAGAAAGGGCTTAGAGTAAATAAGCACTCTAAGCCCACTAAGATTTTGTGACATTTTCCTGATGCATTTGTGTGTGGCCTTAGAAACTCAACCCTGACCTGTTCCCAACACAGGCTACCCACACTTACAAAGTTTCGCATTGCATGCAAGCGTGTGTGACTGTTTCTGACCACCTGCAACCAACCAACACTGCTTTCGCTCCCAACCCTTCCACACTCACATGCAGCTTTAGCAACTCAAACCCAACATGTTACCAACCCAGGTGGCCACACCTACGAAGTTTTGCATTGTGTACAACCATTTCCAACTAGTGTTTTAAGGTCTGGTCCAGTCCGGTCTTTTACCTTCCTAATAAGGCAACTGGACCGAGACTGGTCCTAATTAGTCAGGATTATTCAAAGACTGGACTGGGACCACTATGGACCAGTCCAGGTCGGTCCTGCTGCTGGTTAAACACCAGTTGCAACTGGTCTTTTGTGCAACCAGATTTGTCATCATGGGTTTCACCAGACCGGAAGTTAGTGTTTTAAAGTCCGGTCCGGTCCGGTTTTTTTACCTATTTTGGATAGGACCGGGACTGCAACCGGTCCATAGTTTCTTAGCACAGCAAAAAAACTGGACCGGACTGCGTAAGACCGGTCTACATTGGTTGGGTTGCAGTGTTTAGACCGGTCTTAACCGGTCTACCAACGGTCTATAACAAGTCGAAACACTTTTATTTCTTCTAAATAGCTACAACTAATTACATGTACATTGTCTAATCTATCTCAGTTGCAGCGCCGTATTGCTGCAGCGCGGCGTCGGAGTCGTTGGCACTTGTTGCCAGTGGCGTGTCGCTGTCACAGCGTGACCACGCGGCATCCGAGTTAGCGTGCCGGCGCCGAGTTGCTGCGGCGCGGCGTCGGTGTCGTAGTGGCTCGGCGCCGAGTTGCTGTCGTAGCATGACCATACGGCGTCATAGCGTGTTGCTGCGCCGTGGCGTCGGTGTTGTAGCGCCAAGTCGCTGTCATAGCGTGACCATACGGCATTGGCGTCGTAGCGTACCAGCACCATGCTGCTGTGGCGCGGCGTTGGTGTGGTAGCGTGGTGCCGTGTGGCTGTCGCAGCACCAGGGTGCCGCGTCGGTGTCGTAGCATGCTGGTGCTATGTTGGCGTGTCGCTGTCAAAGCGCCATGGCGCCGTTGTAGTGCAACGGCGCCGTCTCGCCGTCGTAGCGTCACAGGGTGGTGTCCTTGCACGCCAAATGGGCCTGCACGTGGCGCGGTGGAACCTATAACCTGGAAAAGATATATATATAGTTAGTTAGTAAAGGGATAAGGAAAAAAAACTTGACTTGTTGGAGGCACTACAACGCAGTCAACGACCCAAGCAATGCCATGGGGGTTGAGGTCATGTGTCAGCTGGACATGTTGCACCAGTGTCCGGTCCGGCAATGTGCGTCCCACAAAAACCCGTGAACCTGGGCCGTGACAAGGTTCAGACTGGCAGCTGGGCCAAGAGCTGGGCACAACTTCTGCATAAGGCTGGGCAACTAAAAGTCCTGTCAAAGACTGGTTGCAACTGGTTGCAACTGGTCTTTTGGCAGTCTTTTAATGAATCAAATTGTTGATGGACTGCAACTGGACCATGCTGGAACTACATGCAACTGCAACTGGAAGTCCAGTTGCCACCAGTTGGGTCCAGTTGGGTCCATGGTCTTTTTTCAGTCCATAGGACAGGACTTCGAAACACTACCGGAAGTCATGTTGTCAACGATGGTCAACATCAACAATGCGTCAACCACCATAGTCGCTTTGACATCCAACACTCCCAGTCAGCGTTCATTGACTGCTTTACTTTGGCCCAGGAAACTCTCAAGAAGCTAAGTACTCCTTCTAGCTAACTTATTAATTCTTTCTTATTTTATTTTCTAGGTTTTAATTGTGGTGCTGCAACATCACAACACTGCAAGACCATGGTGTCAATGTGGCGCTGCAAGACCATGACTCCAACCTGATGCTGCTACAGGACCATGGAGTCAACACAGCACAGTGACACTGTTACGTTCGGCCCGGAAGTGGACACTGACGTCAAGGGTATGACACCGCGTCAGCAGTATATTGTCATGGACTTGTGAGATCAGTCAGCCGGGTAAGCTCCGGCGCATGTGATTGTGTACGATAACAGATCGGATCATGAGTTGGAATGTGACTCATACTAGGATAGCTGTACTAGGGTTCACGGTACTTACGCTATTGGCTAGTACGGATTGAAGCGGTGCTTGAAAGCCCGCGCGTAACTGTATAAGTAGAGAGCTGCGAAGACCAAGAATGGTATCTTGGTCTTCTTCCAATACCACTATCAGTTCTTCGCTCTACAGGGATCTCCCCCTTTAAGTGAGTCGTCCAGCATACCCCAGAGACCAAGGGGTCCCCTGTGACTTATCCCGACGTTCCCTTCGTGGACAGTGGATTATCCTTTCGACGCTATCTACCACAAGGTCTTCCTATACCTCAACGAACACGTGGCATCCCCTTATTGCACTCTCTACATCATCGATCACAACACTTGGGACGAGCTTGAGATCTCCGACACCATTCCTATCGGCGTACAACAAGGAGACGATCTCCACGCATATCGAGGACTAGCAGGAGAGTTATTCCCACATCCTCAGTTCTACCCGCAGAGCAGAGTCAACCATCTATTCTATCCTCTCGTTAGATTCGCCACAACCTGAGAAGCCTAAGTCAGGCAAACGTCCGTGGTAGACGTTACATTAAGACCAAGATCCACTGTGGCCAATCTTCAGACAACCAAAGACTACTGGGTACCATTCAGACCCTACCATATCGACAGAAGAGGAGAAAGGAACGTACCCAAAAGATACCTACAATCCGCATTTTGGAAAGACAACGCGGAAGATCCAGGCTACGTCACCTATTACTATAACCGACAGAATCAGCAACAGATCATCCCAGTAGAGTTCAACTTCGAGAACACCTGTTGGACCGAAATCAAGTGGGACGACCTCCACAACAAATACCAAATAACACGACCCGCAACCTCCAGTCTCAACCTCGATATCACAGTCGACAACGTAGTAACCAGAGACCAGTGGGGTATCATCGACGGACAAAAAGAAGAACCAGCCCGATCTCCTACACCTAAAACACCAGCACCATCTCCCTCACTCGCAAGCAACCCCGAAGAAATTCGGATCATCAAAAACGAAGCAGAAGAAACTACCCTAGAGGAAATTGCTAAGTCCATTCCCACCAACATGTCTCAAACAATCACCCAAGAGACCCATGCCAGGACAGCACTGTTCAAGGAACCAGAAAATCGCGGACCTCCGGGAGGAGACCCGGAGGATGGAGACCAAGGAGGAGGAGGAGGAGACGACGGAGGACAACCCATCAACATCGCTCAGATCCCCAACAACGCAACCACCGACAAATTTATAGGAAAAGAACCGGTAGTATTCACCGGAGATCGCGACAAGGCGGAAGCATTCCTCACCCAGTGGAAACGATACGTAGGAGTCAACTTCGCAAATCGAAGCCTACAAATCCCCTACGTCAAAGCAATGATGTTCCTCACATACATCCAAGGACCACTAGTCGACGAATGGACCACAGAAACCCAGAAATGGCTCGACGGTCACATCGACCGCCACGACACATGGCTATGGGCCGGAGTGGAACTGGCTTTCAAACGACAATTCCGCGACAACATGGAACAAGAAAGGGCTCGACTAGAACTAGACAGAGGATTCCAAATGACGGGAACCGACATAGACGGCTACGTCACTAAATTCGAGAAACTGGTCCGACAGGCTGACTACCGTCTAGACGAACCCCTAGTCCTGGACAAATTCACCAGGGGATTACCGATGGACCTCTATCGAAACGCATACCAGTTCCACAGCCCCCACACCTACCAACAGTGGAAGAACGCAGCCATCGAGCAACAAAAGCGTTATATCCACATGAAGGCCAGAATGGACGGATTTGGAAGACAGCCCCAAGTCAACGCACGCCCCAAACAAGGGCAACCAGCGCGATTCCAACCCCCCACGAGGCAGCAAGGATGGCAGCAATACCGCAACCACCCAGACACAATGGACACCACCCCAGGAAGAATTCGCGCCAGAGTCGCAGGCTCGGAAGAAGCAAACCCTAACAACCCCCAGGAATGGAGGGATTACACTCAAGGACGACCACCATTTGCACCCCGAGGAGGATTCATGAACAGAGGACGTGGAGGACGAGGAATATTTAACAGCAGGGACGTCACCTGCTATAACTGCAACCAGAAGGGTCACTTCTCACGAGAATGCACACAGCCATGCCAACCGCGCAACCGCGGAACGCTCCAAGGGAGAACCGCCTACATCGAGGAAGTACCCTCCGCTCCACAAAGCGTAGTAGGGGAACCACTCATTAACCTCGACGAACCCGCACAAGCAAACAGCGGCACCACCTCCCAACAACGAGTAGAGGACATAATGGGAAGGATCGCAAACCTGGAAGAGGAAGGGAGAGAAATGTTCGCCAGAAATATGGCAGGGAATCCGGATTTTCAGGACACCTGAACCCAACGGCCTGGGTGAGGGCAGTCAATTGTAACTCGTCGTTCATAACGCGCTATCGATCTATGCATGTTCCAGTTTCGATCCGCATGAGTTACTTTATGGCCGAAAAGAAAGCACTAGTCGACTCCGGGGCAACAGACAACTTCATACACCCGGACTTTATCAAAAGAATGCGTCTAGGAACCAAGGAACTAGAACGCCCACGAAACATTTGGAACATAGACGGAACACACAACAAAGGGGGGAAAATCACCCATTATATAGACCTAAACATCCAAACTGACGGGAAACAAAAGGACATCAGATTCCTAGTCACCAACGTCAGAGGAGAAGACCTCATACTGGGATACCCCTGGCTGGCCATGTTCCAACCCAGGATCCAATGGGCAACGGCTACCCTAGACACCAAGCAGTACCCCATCATACTACGAACCACAAATCCCCGACACCTAAACCTCACAGAAATACGACGACTTATTACCCAATACACAGACGAAACGGCAAACCAAAAATACCAGGAACTAGAGGAAGAATCACTTCCGACACACCTCCGAACTACGGCAACGGAAATGGCAATATTAGCACAACAATACACGGAAAAGAAGGAAATACCCGCAGAATACCAAAGACACGCAAAAGGTGATTCAGCGAAGAAGAATCCCACCGACTTCCCCCCTTCACGACCATGGGACCACGCCATAGAACTCAAACCTGACGCACCAGACACTATCGACTGCAAAATATACCCGGTAAACCAAGCAGAGGACAAAGCATTAAAGGAATTCCTAGACGAACAACTGGCAAAAGGATACATACGACCCTCCAAATCTCCGTACGCATCCCCTTTCTTCTTCGTCAAAAAGAAGGACGGAAAACTACGCCCGGTACAGGACTATCGAACCCTGAACAAATGGACCATACGCAACCAATACCCACTCCCACTAATCCCCGAACTAATCGCAGACCTAAGCGGCGGATGGATATTCTCCAAATTCGACGTACGATGGGGGTACAACAACATACTGATCAAAGACAGGAGACCAGGGAAAGGCAGCGTTCAAAACCAAACACGGGTTCTTCGAACCACTGGTAATGTACTTCGGAATGACCAACTCTCCATCCACGTTCCAAACGATGATGAATCACATATTCAAACCCCTCATCGAATACCACGAAACCAAAGGGACAATAATCCGAGTATACATGGATGACATTGGAGTTGCAACAGCCTCAACGGAACAAGCGCATACCGAAGCGGTACACGACATACTGGACCTACTAGAACAACACGACCTATACCTGAAACCAGAAAAATGCACTTTTCACTCCTCTTCCCTCGATTACCTGGGGGTAATCATTGAAAAGGGGGTGATCCGCATGGACCCCGTCAAAATTTCAGGCATCAAAGAATGGCCAACCCCAAAAACCGTAAAGCAAGTACGATCATTCCTGGGCTTCTGTAATTTCTACCGTGCCTTCATCAGAAATTTTGCCACGCATGCACGACCCCTCAACAAACTAACTCGAAAAGACACGGAATGGCAATGGGGAACGGAACAACAGCAAGCATTCAACAAACTCAAGAGCCTAGTAACGAACGAACCGGTACTCAAACACCCGGAACTAGACAAACAGTTCGAAATGGAAGTAGACGCCTCAGGATATGCAGTAGGAGCGGTACTCCTCCAACGAGATGAGAACAACAAACGGCACCCAATCGCGTTCTACTCAAACACCCTGAATGCAGCCAAACGAAACTATGACATCTACGACCTGGAACTCCTTGCCATCGTAAAAGCTCTACGCAACTGGTGACAATACCTCGCTGGATCACCACACAAGATCAAAGTCTTCTCCGACCATATGAACTTATTATACTGGAGATCCCCACAAAAGATTAGCAGACGAGTAGCAAGGGAAGTACTGGAACTGTCGGAATACGACATCGAAATTCACCACATTAAAGGCACAGCAAACGGACGAGCAGACGTGCTGTCACGACGACCGGACTACAACCAAGGGGAAAATGACAACGAGCACGTCACGGTGCTACCAGACCACATCTTCGTCTGAGCAAACGCCATCGACACCACAGAAAATCCCACTCGCACAAGAACAACGATCGACACCATAGAAATGGGAACAACATATCCGGTGTACACCCAGGAAGAACAAACGATCAAGAAATGGGTAGACCCGCACAAACTCAAAAGGATCGAAGGGACATGGTACAAAGATGGAAGACGTGTAGTAACAGGAGACCTACACGAACGACGACGTATCATTCAAGTACACCATGACCCACCGGTACACGGACACCCAGGGATCAACCGAACAATCAAAATGGTGGAACGATACTACTGGTGGCCGGGTCTGCGACAAGAAACCCAGGATTACGTCAAGGGATGCGCCGACTGCCAGCGGATCAAGGTCAATAC
Source organism: Lactarius sanguifluus (assembly GCA_021527775.1). NCBI lineage: Eukaryota > Fungi > Basidiomycota > Agaricomycetes > Russulales > Russulaceae > Lactarius > Lactarius sanguifluus. The sequence goes on along the minus strand of JAKEYF010000437.1, from coordinate 4,354 downwards.
CCGACCCACGCGAGCCCCGCTACAACCGATATTCCCAAAACCAGAAGCAACCCTGTTCCAAACCATAGCGCTCGACTTCATCACCAAATTACCACAATCGGAGGGATGTGACTCGATACTGACAGTAACAGACCACGACTGCTCCAAAGCAGCCATATTCATCCCGTGCCTGGAAGAAATCACGGCAGAAGAAACCGCAGCCCTGTACGTAAAACACGTGTTCACCCAATTCGGACTACCGTCACACATCATCAGTGATCGGGACCCCCGATTCGCCTCCAAGTTCGTAAGAGAACTATGCAAGATACTGGGCATCGAACAGAACATCTCCACGGCTTATCACCCTTGCACAGATGGCCAATCAGAACGTACAAACCAGTGGCTGGAACAGTACCTCAGGTTCTGGGTCAACGAACGACAGGACGACTGGACCAGATACCTCCCAATGGCAGAATTCACGCACAATAATTGGCCCAACGAAGCGACAAAGGAATCACCCTTCAACCTCCTTATGGGATACAACCTGCGAGCCGACTGGACGGACCGCCCCTCACCAATCCCTCAAGTAGCACTACGCCTGAAACAATTCAGAGAGGCTAGAGCACGCGCCCAGGAACTGATGATCAAAGCGCAGCAGGGGTGGATCAAACACAAAGATACGCCCAAATACCAAATTGGAGACTTGGTATGGCTAGAAGGACGCCACCTACGTACCAACCAACCAACCACCAAGCTTGCGCCCAGAAGACACGGCCCGTTCAGGGTTACTCAGGTGATGTCCGCAGTCAATTATCGCCTAGAACTTCCCACGCAGTGGAGCATCCACCCCGTATTCCATACAGATCTTCTGACGCCATACAAAGAAACTCCCACACATGGCCCCAACTATCAGCGCCCACCACCGGAATTGGTAGGGGGAGAAGAAGAATACAAAGTCGAGAAGATTCTAGACTCTCGGCGGTTCGGCAGAACCAAGAAACTGCAATATTTGGTAAAGTGGCGCGGATACCCGGACTCCGATAATCAATGGGTCTCGAAGGATGACGTATTTGCCGATGAAGCGATAAGGGAGTTCAAACATTTGAACCCCGCCAGGGAGGTGCATATAAGCACGGGGAAAACCCAAGAGACGTCCCCATCTCCTTCCCTCTCCATTCCCCACACTCATGTCCCAATCGCCAGTCCAAGTCCACTATGTTCTCGACGACCTGCTCCCTATCTCAGTCCAGCCAACCCTCATCATACAGGACGCCGCAACACTATCACCCGTGTTGGTTCCCGAGCCCCTTCAACCAACAATCAGTTGTCACAGTTCCCCCGTCCCATCCCTTCTTCCTTCGCCAAGCCCTACAGCCGTACATTCACAGTCCTCTTCGGCGCAGGGTTACATCCCGACGCGACCTCCGTCCCGTCAAGACCAGACTACGGTACAAGAAGATCGAGAGTATCACAGGTACTTGTCGGAGGAGCATTGTCCTCTCAATCGCCACATCACGTATGGGAATCACCTCACCATTACTCACGACGAAACCCCGCCGGTATGCAACACCGACGGGAGACCAATGCGTGCTCCGAAAGCTTCTCGACCCGCGCTCCGCCGATATCAGGCGGAGGAACACAGTCCAGTTTCCCGATCTCAGGTGGAAACTCCGCCACCCCACAGGTACCAACACAACAGGGGAGTCCATTACATCCCTTTCCAGATACGCGACGCTCAGGGGAGGCTGCACCCAGCTCGCTATACGCAGCTCGTCATTACGGCGGACCCCTTCGTCCTCGCCTACCGACAGGGCAGCGACCAGCAGTACGGGAAATCCGTACATGCCGCGCCCGACTACGACAACCCCAGCTCCGCGCCCTACACCGACGGCGACTTGATCTTCCTAGATCAAGACAGCAGCTATCGCGAATCCGTCGACGCCGCCCTCTTGGGCATGAAAGACCTCTCGGTGACAGCGGAGATACACCGCTACCGATGTCTCCAGGCGGGGTATGCCGCCAAGGAGGAGGAGCTGCGCAAGAAGGTAGAGGAGCTCGAGAGGATCGGCATCACCCGACGACAGTGCGTGCTGCGCCTAGAACGCGCAAACGCCATCAAGCACATCGAGGACGAGAGGGACTCTTACCGTCCCAGAGCGGAGGAAGGGCAGCGGATCGCGACGATAAGGGAAGTCTTGGAGCGTGGTCGGTCTGGGGCCCGATCCTGAAAAGGGGGTGATGTTACGTTCGGCCCGGAAGTGGACACTGACGTCAAGGGTATGACACCGCGTCAGCAGTATATCGTCATGGACTTGTGAGATCAGTCAGCCGGGTAAGCTCCGGCGCATGTGATTGTGTACGATAACGGATTGGATCATGAGTTGGAATGTGACTCATACTAGGATAGCTGTACTAGGGTTCACGGTACTTACGCTATTGGCTAGTACGGATTGAAGCGGCGCTTGAAAGCCCGCGCGTAACTGTATAAGTAGAGAGCTGCGAAGACCAAGAACGGTATCTTGGTCTTCTTCCAATACCACTATCAGTTCTTCGCTCTACAGGGATCTCCCCCTTTAAGTGAGTCGTCCAGCATACCCCAGAGACCAAGGGGTCCCCTGTGACTTATCCCGACGTTCCCTTCGTGGACAGTGGATTATCCTTTCGACGCTATCTACCACAAGGTCTTCCTATACCTCAACGAACGCGTGGCATCCCCTTATTGCACTCTCTACATCATCGATCACAACACTTGGGACGAGCTTGAGATCTCCGACACCATTCCTATCGGCGTACAACAAGGAGACGATCTCCACGCATATCGAGGACTAGCAGGAGAGTTATTCCCACATCCTCAGTTCTACCCGCAGAGCAGAGTCAACCGTCTATTCTATCCTCTCGTTAGATTCGCCACAACCCGAGAAGCCTAAGTCAGGCAAACGTCCGTGGTAGACGTTACAGACACCACGACATCGACACAGTGCTGCGACACCACAACACCAACACAGTGCTGCGACACCACAACACCAACACCATGACACTGACCTGGTGCTGCAACACCATAACACTGACATGGCGCCGCGATACCACGATACTGACATGGCACTGTGACACCACAACATCAACCTGGCACTGTGATGCCATGACACTGCAACGCCAACCTGGTGCCGCAACACCACAACACAGCAACACCACAACACCAACATGGCAGGGCAACACCACGATACCAACATGGCATGGCAACACAACTTCAATGTGGCACAGCAACACCACAACACTCCAACATTGACCTGGCATGGCAACACCACAACACAAACACGGCACCATGACATGGCAACACCACAACACTGACACAGCATGGAGACCGACGCAGTGTGGCAACATGACATTGACACAGCACAGCAACACCATGGCATCAACACGGTGCCATGGCAGTTCTTAGATTACAGTAGTACAGTAGTAGCTAATATATTATGGATGAAAATGTGATCTAAATGTGTGAAAAAACCATTGGGTCAGTTGCAGTAAAGACCAGTTTCAACCAGTCTTTTGTTGGTTGCAGAGGATTGTTAAAAATTGAGCAACCACAACTGGGCTGGGTCCAAACAAGGTGCAACCACAACCAATGGTCCGGTTGCAAGCTGGTCCAGCCCAGTTGGGTCCTGGTCTTTTTCTGGTCCTATGGACTGGACCTTAAAACACTAGCTGAGCCAGGCTGGCAAATCACTAATCATGATAAGGAATAATGCCATGGTCATCAAAAGCAAGATCACTGATCAAGTTAAGAGCTGTGTCCCAATACAATCTTTGCGTTGTCTCCAGCTGGATGTGATGGCTCTGAATGTTCCAATGTAAAACACGGAGTATGTGTCCTGTGACCATGTCATGCCAGTGGATACTAGTCATTCAAGCACAAGTAAGCAAAGTTCAACCAAAAATCTGAACCTGCCAGCATCATGGAGATCAAGCAGGTGCCATAGCTGTAGGGCTCCAACTATTTCTATTTATAAACTATTTATGAGGGTTTATAGGGTTTACTATTTATGTTTATTTACAGCTGACTGTGTATACACTTCATAAAGGTTTATAAACAGTTTACAAGCCTTGAGTGGTTTTGGCAAGAGGATGGATGCTATTGGCTCACAATAGCCCCATATTGTCACAGTGCAACTGGCATGTGACCAAATCCTGGACTGGAAGGATGAGGAAGACAACCCACACATGGAAGGCAAAGTATGCACAGCCACAGCAGTGCTTGAACACCTGCTGGAGTCTTGGAATTACAAGACAGATCATGTGCAAGTGGGATGTTTGGTAAGTGCCAACACCTATCCCATGTTGCAGAGCTACCATGTAACGCCACCACAGGGGCGTTAAG
>JAKEYF010000436.1:0-43023 GCA_021527775.1 Lactarius sanguifluus | reverse complement strand
AGATGCATCCAAGCGCGGACCTCCCGACCATCTTCTATGTGTGACACGTCCAACCAATTAAATACGCCTGGTATTGATGGGAATATTTATGAGTTCAAGGGACCTAACACGGACAGGCGCTGCATTAGTGTAGCCATGTATATATTTCTATCTATCTGAAGAGATCACAGATGAATCCGAGCGCAGGACCTCCCGACCATCTTCTATGGGTGACATGTCCAACAATTAAATACGCCTGGTATTGATGGGAATATTTATGAGTTCAAGGGACCTAACACGGACAGGCGCTGCATTAGTGTAGCCATGTATATATTTCTATCTATCTGAAGAGATCACAGATGAATCTGAGTGCGGACCTCCGACCATCTTCTATGGGGGACATGTCAACCAATTAAATACACCTCGGATTGAGAGTATCCATATGAGTTCATGGACCTAACATGGACAGGTGCTGCATCGTGTAGCCATGGTATATATTTCTATCTATATGAAGATATAAGATGAATCCAGCGCGGAACTCCGGACAATCTTCTATGGGTGACAGTCCAACCAATTAAATACGCCTGGTATTGATGGGAATATTTATGAGTTCAAGGGACCTAACACGGACAGGCGCTGCATTAGTGTAGCCATGTATATATTTCTATCTATCTGAAGAGATCACAGATGAATCCGAGCGCGGACCTCCCGACCATCTTCTATGGGTGACATGTCCAACCAATTAAATACGCCTGGTATTGATGGGAATATTTATGAGTTCAAGGGACCTAACACGGACAGGCGCTGCATTAGTGTAGCCATGTATATATTTCTATCTATCTGAAGAGATCACAGATGAATCTGAGTGCGGACCTCCCGACCATCTTCTATGTGTGACACTGTCCAACCAATTAAATACGCCTGGTATTGATGGGAATATTATGAGTTCAAGGGACCTAACACGGACAGGCGCTGCATTAGTGTAGCCATGTATATATTTCTATCTATCTGAAGAGATCACAGATGAATCCGAGCGCGGACCTCCCGACCATCTTCTATGGGTGACATGTCCAACCAATTAAATACGCCTGGTATTGATGGGAATATTTATGAGTTCAAGGGACCTAACACGGACAGGCGCTGCATTAGTGTAGCCATGTATATATTTCTATCTATCTGAAGAGATCACAGATGAATCTGAGTGCGGACCTCCCGACCATCTTCTATGGGTGACATGTCCAACCAATTAAATACACCTCGGATTGACTGAGTATCCATATGAGTTCATGGGACCTAACATGGACAGGTGCTGCATCAGTGTAGCCATGTATATATTTCTATCTATCTGAAGAGATCAAAGATGCATCCAAGTGCGGACCTCCCGACCATCTTCTATGGGTGACATGTCCAACCAATTAAATACGCCTGGTATTGATGGGAATATTTATGAGTTCAAGGGACCTAACACGGACAGGCGCTGCATTAGTGTAGCCATGTATATATTTCTATCTATCTGAAGAGATCACAGATGAATCCAAGCGCGGACCTCCCGACCATCTTCTATGGGTGACATGTCCAACCAATTAAATACACCTCGGATTGACTGAGTATCCATATGAGTTCATGGGACCTAACATGGACAGGTGCTGCATCAGTGTAGCCATGTATATATTTCTATCTATCTGAAGAGATCACAGATGAATCCAAGCGCGGACCTCCCGACCATCTTCTATGGGTGACATGTCCAACCAATTAAATACGCCTGGTATTGATGGGAATATTTATGAGTTCAAGGGACCTAACACGGACAGGCGCTGCATTAGTGTAGCCATGTATATATTTCTATCTATCTGAAGAGATCACAGATGAATCCAAGCGCGGACCTCCCGACCATCTTCTATGGGTGACATGTCCAACCAATTAAATACACCTCGGATTGACTGAGTATCTATATGAGTTCATGGGACCTAACATGGACAGGTGCTGCATTAGTGTAGCCATGTATATATTTCTATCTATCTGAAGAGATCAAAGATGAATCCAAGCGCGGACCTCCCGACCATCTTCTATGTGTGACACGTCCAACCAATTAAATACGCCTGGTATTGATGGGAATATTTATGAGTTCAAGGGACCTAACACGGACAGGCGCTGCATTAGTGTAGCCATGTATATATTTCTATCTATCTGAAGAGATCACAGATGAATCCAAGCGCGGACCTCCCGACCATCTTCTATGGGTGACATGTCCAACCAATTAAATACGCCTGGTATTGATGGGAATATTTATGAGTTCAAGGGACCTAACACGGACAGGCGCTGCATTAGTGTAGCCATGTATATATTTCTATCTATCTGAAGAGATCACAGATGAATCCAAGCGCGGACCTCCCGATCATCTTCTATGGGTGACATGTCCAACCAATTAAATACGCCTGGTATTGATGGGAATATTTATGAGTTCAAGGGACCTAACACGGACAGGCGCTGCATTAGTGTAGCCATGTATATATTTCTATCTATCTGAAGAGATCACAGATGAATCCAAGCGCGGACCTCCCGACCATCTTCTATGGGTGACATGTCCAACCAATTAAATACACCTCGGATTGACTGAGTATCCATATGAGTTCATGGGACCTAACATGGACAGGTGCTGCATCAGTGTAGCCATGTATATATTTCTATCTATCTGAAGAGATCAAAGATGCATCCAAGTGCGGACCTCCCGACCATCTTGAATGGGTGACATGTCCAGCCAGTCAATACACTTCCTCAGATTGACTGGGCATCCAGATGCATTCAGGGGACATATATCAATACTCTCTCTACATAGCCACATTCAAAAAGAATAGTATATGAACACATTGTGGGCCAGCACAGATACCCTATTGCTCATAACTGGATAGGATATCCAACTGGAAAATACATCTCGCATCAGTTGGTATCCATATGCATGGCCTATTATTGTAGACATAGATGGACACTCCGTCAGCATAGCCATGGACACATTTCTATCTATCTGTTCTGGGTCCAGATGTCTGGATGAATTTTAGCAGCACCCCTACCAGTGTCCATATTCCTATAGAATGGTTAGAATCCTGAGAATGGGTGTATTAAAAACCACTTACCTGACCTTCTCTGACACCTTGACAGCTCGTTTCGCTTCCTCAAGAACTTCCTTCCCTTTCCCTATACGAAGCGGATGGCCACCTTGCATCCCTTGCCATCGCACCTGAGGTCGTGATGGACCAGCCATGGCTGGATGGTGATGAATGAGTGGAAGTGTAGGGTGTGATGTGGATGAGATGCAGACCTGGTGACGATCTATCCATACCCAGACCTTCGCTTCCAGTAGAGGCAGAGCCTCTGTCATCATCTACATACAATGTTAACACTTGGATCAGTTGAGGGGGACATAATAACAATCACACATACCAGAACAGGCTTCATCATACACATGAGACATATGCAGGGGTGGAGAGCCCATAGCCATTTCATTCTCAGGTGGATCATCATCAGAGTCATCAGACTTGGTGGGATCAGTCTTGTCAGATGAATCATCATTGCTGGAGTCTTCTGAAGGCTCAACAGAACCAGTCTTGTTGTCCTCCTGATCAGAGTCCTGACTATTTGGAAGAACAAAATACTCTTCATCAGATCCTTGTGATTGCAGCGTTCTAGCATTTCGGACACTCCGCTGATGCCTCGGGGGATCCTCTATATTGTCAAAGAGTGGGGAGGTTGGCACCCACATCAGGGGACCAATTCCCCGATCTTGTCTGTGCCTCCAGTGGTCCAGAATACGGAAGACCTCTCCAATCTGGATCTTGGATGGGTCCTTCCACTCAAAGCGATCTGGAGTGCATTCATCAATGATCCAGGACGATGGGTCCTTTACCAAGGCTCCCCATGGAATGATCAGCTTGGGCTTTCTGGTAACATATCCTAAGTCACATGTATCATATATTGCTGCACAGTGATTGAGAGAACGGCTTACGGATATGTGCAGTGCAATAATCCCTGAGCAATGACTGAACTACCTTGGCTTTATATCCATCAGACATGGCAACTGTGGGAAGTTCGGGGCATCCGTCTGTATTGCATATAATAGGGATTGGGGTTTTGATTGTCCTTGAGAGGTCCTTTTTTGGAGTATCAACAGTCTCTGGAATTTATATGAATGGTATTCAATCAATTTGACAAGAAGCTTGCCAAACCTTTTGCAAAGCACTTCTTTCCAAATTGAGCCCACTGCTCCCAGAGGGCGGCACTCTTCCAGTCTGTGCAGAATGTCCTAAAGTCCATTCCATCCTGCAACACACTGCTGACATCATTACTGAAATCAGATTACATCAATCCACAGTCAGCAAGTAATATTAATGCATCATTGGATGGCTTACAAGCCAACCTTGAGGTTGTTGTCTTCACCCTCATATGCTGTGAGAACGATGGAACGAATACCACATGTCCTATAGAGTTGACTTTGAAAGTCTTGGATGATCCGCTCTCGCATAGAGGATGCCATTCTGTATAGGAGCATGAGGGAAATTGATCAGAGGTGATGCATGTTCCCATACCTGGACTGAATGTGCTTTGGTGGTGTCTTCTCCGACCATTCCTTGGCAGCATTCACATACTCCTCTTGATCCTCAACAGATAGTTCATTCCATAAAGTAGTGGTTGCGTCTTGGAGGGCCCCCAAGAAAGCAGAGTGTCCTGGTTCTGTCCCAGACTCCTCTTTTGCAAGCTCCAAGACCTCATCACGGTGCAGGTGATAGAAAGCATTCCTGGCAGACCATTTGCGAGTGAACTTGATGTATTCACGCCTGGGGCGGACATAGTGGTTATAAAACCATTTCTGAATTCTCTGAAATGTAAAAGAAGCAATATATTCTTTGCTGTCTAAATCTAAATGGAGCCTACCTTAGTGGCGACCTTCTTATCAAATGGTGCACTTGCAGGGCGGAGCAGATACAGCTGAGCCATGGCTTTCTCAATTATCCTAGTGCGAAGACTTGTATCGGCAACCTGGAATTCTTGAAGATACTCCTGTAATATATCTGCGTCTCGAGGAGTAATAGAAAAGCCTGGGTCAGTAGACTGCTCTCTCTGATTCTGTGATACCTCGGACTCTCCACCATTGTCAGAGGAGCTGGTCTCATCAGTCTGCATGGTATAGGGACATACACAAGGGTGGTGGGAAGACTGGAAATGTGTGGACAATTATGCTGAGTGCGCAGGTACCTAAATACATTCCAGTAGTATTGTCAGAAAGCATGCCCATACACGCCATGTCTCGGGATACCCCGAGGATAGAACAGGTATACACAGGTAGATACGTGTGGAAAGATGATGTGACAAGCCAAGATGGGTGTACAGTGTGTATCCGATTGATACTAGTAGATGCAAAACAGATGCAACACAGATGGGAGATATATGTCTCATACTTGGATCGTGCTTCGAGAATGGACCTCCTGATCTTGATGAATCATGTCGTAGATATCTAGACAGAACACAATGTTCATACCGTCATGAAACATAAATTGCCAGTATGGATATGATGTACAGAACACCAAACGTTTCATGCTTGGCTACATGTGATTGTGCATCGAGTGCGGACCTCCCGATCATGATAGATCATGTCATAGATGTCTACACAGAGTACAACATATATACTGACATGATACATACATTGCACAATGGATGGCTGATACGGATATGATGAATACCACATGTTTCATGCTCTGCTACATATGATTGTGCATCGACTGCGGACCTCCCGATCGTGATAGATGATGTAATATATAAAGAGTACAGCAAATATACTGTCATGAAACATACATGATGATACACTGCACAATGGATGGCCGATATGAATATGATGTACAGAATACCACATGTCTCATGCGTTGCCACATATGATTGTGCATCAAGTGCGGACCTCCCGATCATGGTGGATTATGTCATATATATCGAAACAGAGAAACATACACTACACAAGTGATGGCTAATACGAATATGATGTACAGAATACCACATGTCTCATGCATTGCTACATATGATTGTGCATCGGGTGCGGACCTCCCGATCATGGTGGAATATGTCATTGATATCTATACGAAGCACACCATATATATAGCTATGATGCAAACACTGCATACAATGGATGAAGGATATGGACGTGACTGGTATGACATATAGACTTAGGGGGGATGTGGGACGTCTCCTTTATAAGGGCAGATGAGTATCAATGTCTTTGGTGATGTGGGGCACTCCGATATCGCAGACAAATGAGGCTACAACTTGTTATAACGTTTGGAACACATTCAGGCAAGCAGAGTACAATACATGTGTGTGCTACGGAGTCTGAGATCCCTTTGCAAATAAGTCTTTCCCTTCCAAATACTTACCCATGCTCTCCAGATCAAGCAGTGCCCTGTAGATGCCATCATCGAAAAGTTGGAGCCGACCCCGCAGATCTCTCAGGTCATCCCATGCATCTGTGAGGATCAGCTTGCATCGTTCAAGTCGGGACTCGATGCTGCCTAGATCGTCAGCCATGGGGGACGCAGGGAGGGTGACGCCTATAGGGTGGATGACAGTGCGTGAGGGAGCTGAACGAGAAGGCCGTGCACGAGGGGCGGAATGCCCGAGCTTCTTAACATATCGTAGAGATTAATTGAATAGTTGCAGAAGCATAACAGATGCGTACCTGGCGTTTCGGAGTTCCCCCCTCAGAGGGAATGGGGACAGGGCCTATGCCACTACCTCCGTCATCAACGTCCATGGTGTCATGTATCTAGAAGCGTGATAATATGTGTCAATCGAGGCATTAATAAGAGTTGAAGTGACGTACACTCAAAGCGAGAGATGAGGTCGGGGCACCCGCGGAGGGCGTCTCAGTGGTCTGGTCATCTACGGATATTATCTCTGGATGATGCGTGGGGGCCTCCGAGACCTCAGAGGGGTTGTGGGCGATCCTCTGCGAAGCTGGGATACGGTCCATAAAGCTGCCAAGTGGGGATGGAGAGCGCTTCTTCCGGCGCTTAGCATCCTCCTACCGTGTGCAAAAATATGTCGGAATATCATTCCAGTGGCACATTTAAATACTCACGCGTGGGATATCTGCAGGACGAGCCACAGATGGAATGGGCACAACCGGTGAGGGCATCCTGGACAGGAAGTTGATAGCATCGGACCCCCCCATAGATGTCGTGTGTTGTTGCAGTGGTGGGCCCATAAGCTGTGGCTGGGGCGATGGCTGCTGCGATGGCGGGGTGCCCGCAGCTGCGCGGGACTGTGAACGAGAGTGACGAGAGATATCGGACATATATGATGAGGGTCTGTGTGGATGTTCAAGTCGTTTCCAGTGTAACTATATATAAGGAGAGACAGTCCACACATCCCAATCGAGTCCATTCAGCTCTACAGCTCTAATAGATCCTGGCCACCATTAAAATCGATTGCTTTCCGAATTCGAATATGTTCGATCTGAGTGAATCACATGCCTTATTCCCACATCCATAGAACCGGCAATCAGCAGTGGGGCTCCCAACACGTTTCAGAGTCGGTTCTGTGACATTCATCACCCCAAAACTCCATGGTCAGGAAATCTGCATCTGAGTTGACGGCCAATGAGACGTCGCTGCTCAACATAGCAGCCAGGCTTATGTCTGCCGCCAAACGTGTAACGGACACCCCGACAACCCCCGAAGAACTGGAATATATGGATGCGAGGATCGACGAAGAGATTGTGAGTTAATTTAATACTCTATATTCCTATGTAATATGTGTAATGGTATGCTATTCAGATGGCTATACAGAAGATATTTGACACCTTTAAGAGCGGCTCCAAGATGCCGCGTGTCCATCCAATCATCCAGGCTGTTGGAGCAGAGTGGAAGACTGCCAGTGATACGAAGCGCAGCTTCGACTGGACTGTGCTAACAACTCAATACATTACCCAGCTGTGTGACACCGTTCAGAAGGAACACCCAGAGTGGCATGCGTCACTTTCAGCACTTTCGCTCGACTCATATCTGGATGGTCTTCATCCCACGAAGCTGTGGTGGCTCAAGGGGCACTCCACAGCGCAGAATACCCCAGAAGGTGTGTCTCAATTATTGCGTCGACTTATACTCAATCACATCATTGTTTGCAGCTACTAGCAGTGATATGCAACAAGATCCACCGCCTTCAGTTGCCATTCCGGGCCCTCCTCCTCCCCCTCCTCCTTCACCACCGACTCACTCACACAATACACGCGGCAAGGGGAAGCGTGCCGTAAAGGCACCAGTGGCGGACCTCCCCTTTGCCCCATCCATACCCCCGTACTCACTGAGAGGCACTAAGCGCCGTGCTGATCCGGACAATCCCGAGGGGGAGTCCGATAGCACAACCCCTCAGAAATCCGATCTCCCACGGGTCGAAGTGGAGCAGGCGTCCCCCCCTCGACCCACTCAACGGCAGCGCATCGAAGCTTCTGAAACCATCGCATCTGGACAGGTGAGTGTTCTCAGTTTATTGTTGTGCATTGATGTACACTATTATATCAATTATAGGACCGGTGTGGCCCTTGTGCACTGGCCAATGTAGAGGAGTGCCGGGCTCAGTCTAATTCGCGCTCATTTTCGTGTGTGCGCTGTGCAATGAAGCACAAGGTATGTGACAACCCAGCTCCATCATGGGCCGTCCCTCTTCGCCGTGCAATGGAAGGAAGGTCGAGTGGCGCGGGGTCCCCTGGTATGTTTTACCCTTCCAGATCACACTCACACACTGCTAACTGCCCACCTGACTTCGCTAGCCATGTGGGACGCCCGGTTCGACACACTTGAGCAGAGAATGGAGGCGATGGAGGCAGTGAACCGGGACACCAATGAGAAGATCGTTCGCGTTCTGTTGGAGCTCCAGAACTCGCGCCAGGACTCACACGACACGCGCCTTATGACTGGTAGACTGCTGGCCAACCAGGGCATCGATGTGCTGTCGATCCCTGGTGTTGGGGCACCCCCATACAATCGGCGCTCCGCATCCCCCATGAACTCAGCATCCTCTGTTGGAGCCCAGATGTCTGGCCTTGGTATTTCTGATGCTCGTTCCACTTCCTCCTTCTCTAGTGTGCCTTCGGATCGCCGTCGCGAACCATCTGGTGAGTTATCATATGATCTCAATTCGAGTCTCACTCTGATTCACACACAGGAGGAAGCGTTGCCTCGGGAGGACGTGGTGGCTCAGTGGGACGTGTGGCCTCAGGGGGACGTCTGACCCCGTCTGGAGTGTCGGGCAGATCGTCCTCGGCTGGTGCTGTGGCCTAACATGTACTTGAAACGTTGTATGTGGTCTGAACATTCTCCGCTTGATATGCACACTGTAACTACGTTGTGGGGCCCTCCGAATAAATGAGGGTCAATACAGTTTCATACTTCTAATGTTGTAGCGCTGTGGGATGTTGTCTAGACACACTGCGATCCAATAATGGATAATCTATTGAATCGATATGTGATTATGCATGAAACGTGATGACACAGGGACCATCAATATCTATATGTGTATTAATATATCGGGCCATCCGGTGGATCAGATGTACTTGATGACGTGCTCTAGAAACATATCTAAGTTACAATCACCATGTGGTCCGGCCACAGACATCAGATAGTCTAAGGTTTGCAATCGATATGTAACTGAGGCATGAAACGGGATGAATCCATTTGGGACCGCCCGACATGTTGGAGATGTTAGTTGATATATTGGGCAGTCCAAGGGGCAGTCCGATGAATTCGACGCACTTGATGATGCTCTAGACCTCCATTGCGTCACCGTATGATCCAGCCACAGACTTCAGATATCTTAATTGAGACACATGTGTGACACAACGGTTCAGGGTCCCTGTTTCAATTGGATATGGTCATGTGATATGTCGGGAGGTCCGGTGTATGAGACACACCAGATATCTGCACTGTTCCAATCGCCCATGGGTCTATCCATGGATATTCTAAGGTTGATACACACCTGATATGCTCAGTGCTACATGTTACACGTTACATGTCTTTGACACATGTGGTGCAATCGTTCAGTGCTTCCGTTTCGATGTGGTGGGAGATGGCCACGTGACCTGTCGGGCAGTCCGGTGCATCAGATCTAAATGCCATGCACAACGCATAATATCCATGTTCTGCATCTTGTAGATTGATGAAAGGCTACTTATACCATGCAACAGGTGCACACTGCACCGTACAACATGAAGTCATCTACATCAAAGGGTAAACGTGTACCCTCTACCTCAATCACTCCCTCAAGCCCTTGCTCAAGCCATGCACCTATCCCTACAGAACCGGGCACCCATACAAGGAATAGGGGCTCCCATCGGAAGCATAAGCGGACTCCCCGTCCTTACTCCAAACATCCACCCACCATGTTTTCCGATCCCATAGACAGCTCTGATGCACAGTCCTTTGATGAAGACGATATGTATGGGTCAGATTCCAATGTTGAAACCATCAGTCTGCAACCAGACTCTGTGGAACCATTTTCCGATAACACAAGCTCAACCAATGAGGGTGTGGTATGTACCTGACCACATTAAACCATTCAATTTATCTGATGTCTCAAGGAGGAGGCAGGTCTCGTATCTGAGACGGAGGAGTTGTGCACAGATCTTAGGGAGGTCCTCCTGATGGTCAGGGCACTATGTGAAACAGAGGGAATCGATGTATCAGACATCAGTCAAGTGACAAGTGAAACACAAGATGGCCAGTATCAAGGACATTCCCCTCACACATCAGAGATGTCATTAGGATCAAAATGTGACGATGGAAATAGTGATGTAGGGGAATCCTCCATGGCATAGAGCACATCGTTGTAATCCGTTCAATGTTTCAGACAAGGTTTCAGATTATAATTGCTGTGCGCCACATATCCCAATGCATAGAATTTCTAAGGTGGTCCAAGTGACTATAAGGGAGAGGATTCATATCACTCCAACCACTTTTGTCCACATCCTCCTCACTTCATACACATCTGTTATAATGCCTCGCAAGAACAACTTTTCCATTCCTATGGGAGACGTTACTGAGGTCGTCTCTAAAACAAAAAAGTCTAAGCGGGGACTCCGAACCACCATAGAGGAGGTCCCATTCCATTCTTCCAAGCAGAAACAGTCAGGCCAGGCTTCACGCCAAGCCAAGGTGGTTGAAGCACAGTCTAGCCATCCAACCCAGGTGATGCATGAATCAGACACCCTTCAACTCATAGAACCATATGAAACCGATGTGCATGACATTCAAACCGAGGACACACAACCCCAATTACATGTATGTGACAGAACTGCCTTTCATCCTCAAAGCTCAGATCATTTGTAGACACCTATGGGCCAATGGATAGACATCCGGAATAGATATCTCTACTTGTTATTAGAGATGGAGGGTCTGACGAGGGCTCCGAAGTGCTCCATGTGCACCAGTTCGATGCAAATCAAGTGCTCTGATTGTATTGGAGGCAATTACTTTTGCAAGGGCTGTTGTCTTCAAACCCACATGCGGTCCCCATTCCATCGGATGTCCCGCTGGACTGGTGCACACTTTGCACCAATATCATTAAGGTCACTCGGATTTAAGCTCTGTCTTGGGCATGATGGACAGCCATGTCAACTTACAGTTGAGGTACAAATGTATCATATATATGCATTGCCACATGTACTAATCTATAGTTAGGGTGTCCAAGCAGCACAAGAGCTACAGTCAATCAGGCGGAGACCCCGACGCAATCAGTCTGCATCACTGATATCTGTTGAAGAGAATGCCCCTTTATCAGAAGATCTGCACCCACGTCTGTCACAGGAGTTTGAGGGTATGCATGGCATCTCTGACACATTGTTCGACTCTACTGGCGATGTGTTGGATCCATCTGAAGGACACACACGACGTACTCGGACTGCACAGTCGGGGAATCCGCTGATCACAATGGTCAATCAAACAGGTGTCTTTGAGATGGAAGTTCTCTTCTGTGTATGCCCCAATGCTGGCACCAATGATGAGCAACTGCTCCAAGCTGGAATGTTCCCTTCGACCTTTAGGCATATTGAGACTACATTTACCTTCTCAGTCCTGGATGACTTCTTGGCCGATAACCTGGAGTGCAAGACAACTGCACAACAGTACTATTCTAAGCTGCAAAGCATTACAAATCGGATGTTCCCTGACAATGTACCAGTATGTTACAATGCTATCCCTTCATGGTGAATGATGTTGCTGAAAGAGATATACAGAATCTCTACAAGCAACTCCTGAGGGCATCTCGTCAATGGCGTGATTTAAAGAACCGGATTCAAAGTGGTCTGGGACATCAGCTAGACGGGGACTCCGCCATTGATGGATCCATGGCCATATTCTGTCCTGCTTGTCCACAGCCAGGTATCAATCTACCCGAAAATTGGAAGGACAGATATCATGATGACCCGTATGCATTCGTTTAACAAGTCAGATATCTCATTACTGACGTTCTCAAAGGAATCAACTAATTCGAACATTTATAATGGATGGCAACTTCTCAGCAGAGCACATGAGGTGTAGAACTGGGGATGCGGACCTCCCGCTATCTGCAGGGATGGCCTTCATGGCGAATCCAAATTCATACAAGGCTCACCTCCATAGTGGGCAAGAGATTGTCCAGGTATTTGGGATACCATTACTAGGTCCTAGTAACTTATATTCCCATAGCCCAGCACATGCAACACATACAGAGCCATTGAACAGGCCAATTCGAGTCGCCCCCATCTTGATGTTACAGGCATTGGAGCAACTGCCTGCTGTCATGGATTCTTCGTCCCTACATCTGTAGTTGACTTCCAGAAAGGAGAGAGGTATGTCCAGTGTTTTAAACACTCTAGGTGTGGATATAACACTGCTATCATGCTAGGCAAATCAATATGGACTATAGCCTTTGCAAGGCCCTCTCATACAACATGGAGGACATCCCGGTGGCCTTGGTCATGTATGACATCATGTGTCAGTATGGGGTTCACTTTCAAGAGCGGGTGGAAAGGAGCCCAGAGTTATCTCTGTCTAGCTCTTTGCAACTTCGGACTGGCATTGGCCTCTTTCATATCCATGGTCATCAAGATTCATGCTTACCCCGTTTTTCCCCAAGCTATATCCCTGGGGCAAAACAGGTGGATGGGGAGATCATTGAGACATTGTGGGCACCACTCAATAACATCTCACGGAGTATCCGCGGGATGTCCCTCGCCCATCGCCAGGAGGTATTGGATGCACATATGAACCATTCTAATTGGAAGAAGATGGTCCGCATTGGTCTGTCACATTCATGTCTATGGTTCTCTTGATTCTCATATGATTCTCCATGTCCCAGTTCCATCACTTCTGAAGCGGTGGAAGCGTATGGAAACTGGCATAGATCTCAGTGCGGAGACATTGAATGCTCTCAATACACGCCTCAGGACGAAAACCAAACGGTGGCTTGCAGCAGAGAAACATGCCCAGTCAAAGAGGCATGAAGACCCTACTCTGATGGACATCTATGATACAGTAATATCCAAAGGTATTGTGATCTGATATATCTGATCTATTTTATGCTAATGACTATCTTTAGCTCCTTCTCGTGCAGAAATCCAGCAACGGCTCATTTCAGATGAAAGTAGAGATATTACTACCCATGGGCAAACATCATGGATCGCATGTGGGATTAAAATTCAGGAGTTGCAGTGAGTCCAATCAATGACCCATATCATTGTTCACTAACGTCCTGTAAAGACTGGCCATCAGATATCAACTTCGAGCACATGGTCTGAGGGTCACCACAGAGGAGGCTCAAATCATTGAAAATAAGCGGAGTCGCCTCCAGAAGCTCATTGATATGTTTGAGCATCAGGGCGATTCCTTCCTCCTCCACCAGCAACCCACAGATGATTCCCCGATATCACCATTGGGTGATTATGATGAGTATGACCATGTGGATGATCTCGGGGTCCCCGGTGAGACAGATGACAATCATTCGGGCTATGCTTCCAGTCGTCGTACTCCTCAAGCATTGGATGGATCTGGGATGGACGGGCTCAATCCCGAGGATGTTCCAATCCTTCTCCCCTCATCCCTTGGATGGGAATGGTGTGTTAGGCATGGTGTTCAATCTCTCGCTGGAAAGGAGGTACAGCTACGCCATGCTCAAGCTAGTGAATCCATTCATAGGATCCGCCTTGCCCTTGGATTCAAATCAGCTCTGTTCCGCACTCATGTCCGACCTGCCCATACACAGCAGACAAAGACCCGTGCTTGGAACGCCATACACAGTGTTGATACTAATGTCCATGAGCATGCGCGCGTATACAGCATGGCACGGGACGCATACTGCAAGATCCAACAGGCATCAGTGAATCTACCGGCCCTCCCGAAACTACGTGCAGAGGACCTCCGTGTAGCCACCTTGGTCCTTGGATCAGAGCCAGTAGGACAACGTAACAAGCAAAAGTCCTGGATATGGGGGTTTGGTCACACTGTTGAAGACGATGGAACATGGATGGATGATTGTAGGTTCTCATATTCTTCAGTGCATCCATTGATGTGCTCACATATGTAACAGTTGAAAGGGTTCACTGGCTGCGTGCAAAGGCACAGTTTGAACGATGGTTAGAAGAGCAGCACAGCATCCATAACGAAGCTGAATGGGTCCCTGCATACTTCCATGCCAAGGCAGAGATATGGAAGAAACTCATGACCATTGCTACACAGGGGTCACTCAAAGGGCACCAAGCATATGCGTCATACCAGATGCATGCATGGGAGGAACTTTCCAGAAGCTCAAGGAAGGCCCTTACTCTGATTACAGATGCTCCATTAAAGCATTGTAAAATCAAGTCGATCCACTTGTCTTAGCATATTCCCCTTATTGTACATATACATGAATATCAGTTCACTTTAACAGTTTAATGATGAATCAAATAAAATGGCTTTCTTGAGGTGTAATAGCAGGTTGGACATTCGTCCCCTTCATGAGGGACAGGATGTCCACACTTGGGTACATTCTTATGCATATTCAGATAGATAAAAGTGTGTACATGGCAGCACTGATGGGGTGTCCGTCTGTGTGAGAAGCATAGGGCCTCTGAACCGTTGTGGATTCCCATCAATGCTAGTTGGATATATCACCCATTCAAGATGGTCAGGGAGGTCCGCGCTTAGATGCAATCTTTTGATCTCTTCTGACAGATAGAAATATATACATGGCTACACTGATGGAGTGCCTGTCAATGTTAAGTCCCCTGAACGCATTATGGATACCCATCAATACAAGGTGACTTTAACTGGTTGGACATGTCACCCATAGAAAATGGTTGGGAGGTCCGCACTTAGCCACATTCTTATGTTGATCTCTTCAGAAAGATAAAAATATATGCATGGCTAAATCGACAGAGCATCCAGCTGGGAGTTTAAAATCAGGTCCCTGAACCGAATACCAGAACATATGAGGTGTCTTAACTAGTTAGATATGTCACCCCTTCAAGATGGTCAGGAGGTCCACACTTAGATGCAATCTTTGATCTCTTCAGACAGATAAAAATATATACATAGCTACACTCATAGAGTCAGATAGAGAGCCTGTCAATGTCAGGTTCCCTAAACCCATATGGATACCCATCAATACAATGTGTCTTTCATTGGTTGGACATGTCACCCATAGAAAATGGTCGGGAGGTCCGTGTATAGATGCGATCTTTTGATCTCTTCTGACAGATAAAAATATATACATGGCTAGACTGATGGAGTGCCTGTCAATGTTCGGTCCCTGAACTCATATGGATACCCATCAATACAAGGTGTCTATAACTGGTTGGACATGTCATCTATGAAAGATGGTTGGGAGGTCCGCACTTAGCCACATTCTTATGTCGATCTCTTCAGAAGGATAGAAATACCCACTCCTGGCACACTAAGTACTCACTTCAAATTCATCCAAACTTCCTGGACTCCCCATGGACCTGTTATGCTGTTGATGCCATGATTGATGCATCCCTGATCCCCCCTCACATTCATTTAGTGATACCCTTCGGTATACCCTATTTCCTGTGTTCCCAATGACATATATTTGCTACAATAGGTGCTAGTTTCACTCATGTAGACTCATGATCGAAAAGCGGACCCCCCGCCCCCAGCCGGCGCCGGCTGGAGTATCAACCATGTGGGAGTCTCTGACGTCGGCCGACGTCGGCTGAGTATGAACGATAGAAGATTCTCACCGTCGGCTGGGGGTATCAATTATATAAGCCACCACTGATCATTATGTGGACGATCCACCACTGGATGTGTGGGCCGAGTTGCGAGGTGGATTGACAGAACAACTGAGGAATGAAATCGACTTGAGGATCCAGCCGGTGCGATCTATGTTGACTAAGGTGATTTCTATTTCTAGATTATTGATCCTGACTAATCATTTTGAACAAGCTGCGCAAGCTGGCATACGCGCTGACAAAATCGACCACCGGTCTCCTCCCACAGTGGTATAATAAACTTGTTTCCTGTCGTCTACCTCATCGTATTATGCCTCGAGACGTGTCAACTCGGTGGAACTCAACATTCGACATGCTCCACTTTGCACTCGAATACCGCTCGGCGATCGATGCGATAACCGCGTCGCGCGATCTCCGGAAATACGAGCTATCTCCTGAAGAATGGGGGATTGCGAAAGAACTTAGAGATGTTTTGAAGGTACTTTTTTCACTCTATTCTTCCTTTTCATCGCTAAATTGTTTCTCATAGATTTTCAAGGACACGACACTCTTCTTCTCACGTGGCACCCCAAATCTTGCCACTGTCATCCCGGCAATGGACCATATTGACAAAGTTCTCACCACGACGTCTGACAACTCCCACCAATTCTCTCTCCCCATCCGTGCTGCTCTGGTCATTGGCAAGAACACAATCAACCGGTATTACAACAAGACCGACCACTCGGAGGTTTACCGCATCGCCATGAGTATGTACTATCATATTTACATATTTTCGTTTCCAATGCCCATTATTGGATAGTCCTTCACCCGCGACACAAGCTTGCGTATTTCAAAACACAAAATTGGGAAGAACCTTGGATCGATACTGCCCACAACCTTGTCCGCGAGCAGTTCGAACGTTCGTATGCCTCAGCAGGTGTCGACTCGGACAACGACAACGACGATACCTCTACTGCAGACCCCATTGATAATGTGAGCGGCAGTGAGCCGTTTTTATTTTTCCTCTTATTTTTTCTGATTTACTGTCCTCCACAGTCGTTTTCGAGTAATATATTTGACAACTTGCCTGATCTAGCCCCAACCTCATCTGACCTCCGTGATGAACTTGATCGCTATCTCGCCGCCGACACTGAAGATGTCAGGGATGGCCTCATATGGTGGTATGAGAGACGTGACACCTTCCCATGTCTATCCCGAATGGCTCGGGATTATCTCTCGATTCCAGGTAATGTGTCCAACTGCACCTTGGGCCATCGCTCATTACTCACTGCTTTTACTAGCAACTTCAATTGATGTCGAACGCGTGTTCAGCCAAGGTCGACTTCTCCTTTCGCATGTACGCAGCCGCCTCTCGGTTCACTCAACGCATGCCCTCTTATGCGTCGGCACTTGGAGTGAGCTTGGCCTTATCAAAGACAGCGATGTCAAGGGATGCCTTGGTCTAGACGAAGTTTGTGGGGAGGAGGAGGAACTCACCGAAGACTGGGACGCCATTCCCACTTTTTAGACCCATCATGTTCTTGTTCGTGTTGTTGTTTCCACTGCCTCAGTGCAGTTAGCTTGAATCGTACGTGCGTTAGTATGTGAATTCGTGTGGTCTGCCAGTACCGGTTTTCGCGTTGACTTGTCCATCTCCCCCAGTGCACATACCCATTCTCGACTAACCTGCGCACACCTACACCATACAGTCCTCAACACGTTCAGTATCTTCCTGAACTAGACCCGTGCCTTGCGATTCGACGACAAGCCGGATTACTTTATTTACGCAAACTCTTCTGCGATCTCTTCAGTGTTCAGTATCTTCCTGAACTATACTCGTGCCTTGCGATTCGACGACAAGCCGGACTACTCTACCTACGCAAACTCTTCCGCGATCTCTTCAGTTCAGTATCTTCCTGAACTATACTCGTGCCTTGCGATTCGACAACAAGCCGGACTACTCTACCTACGCAAACTCTTCCGCGATCTCTTCAGTTCAGTATCTTCCTGAACTATACCTGTGCCTTGCGATTCGACGAGTCGACGACAAGCCAGATTACTCATACCTACGCAAACTCTTCCACGATCTCTTCACCCGCGACGGTTACCAGTATGAGTGTGTTCAGTCTGAGTGTGGTACCATGCAGGTACGGGTACTCGACAAACCCGCACGCACCCGCGAAACCCGCCATCAACCCGCGTCAACCCGCATCAACCCGCCACCCGTACCCACGTCAACCCGTACCCGTGGCTAACGGGTACGGGTTTTGGCGGGTACGGGTACGGGTTGGGTCGAGTTGACCCCAGGGTTACCCGTGGTAATCCCTACTGGCATGGATTGAATACCAGAGAGGACCTCCGATGTCACCGATAAAAATAGGAGGCCAGTGATGACCTCTTCCTGCCTCTCCCATAGGGCCATGATGGCCAGCCCTGCATCTGTAGGACCTGTGGGTCCTGCTTGTCCTGCAGGGAGTGCTGGGTGGTGGGGAACAGTGCCCACATTTGAATGGGTGAGGTGGCGCCTACACCTGTTCATTAACATGAGGGAGGAGAAGGTTGACGACCACGTCTGCCAGTTGGTTCCATCCAACTTGGTGAGGGTGACGGACGGAGGGAAAACAAGATGGAAAGACATTTGAGATGTTTGTAAATCTGGTTCCGAGGAGCAGTCAGAACCAGCCCAGATCTTGGTAGGGAAAAATGAAGTCCTGCCATAGGAGCGCTATAACTCCATAACACATAAGGTGTCATGCCTCAAGTTTGTGCGACTTGTATTTATACTATAGTAGTGGAATCATTTTTATGATGGCTGCCTTATACTGTAGTCTCCTAAGGCCCAAATGTTACTAAGGGCAGATAGTCATGCGCGACGCCGTAGGTTTCGAGCAAGAAGGATCAGAGGAGCATTGTCCGGCGAAGGACGCTCCAAGTCCATCTCTAGCCTAGTGGCATGAAGGCTGGGGCTATCTAAGAACTACAGTAAAGGGTAGTACCCTAGAGAGGAGCCAACAGCAAATTCCAGAAGTGATGATAGGGATCAACTCCCATAACAATCACAACTGTCGTCTGTGGAGTCTCTAGACCAGACCATTAAGGGTCTTGGTACTAAGTAACTAGAATAGTGATACATGCCATGCAGCGAATCCTGCACAATGGGAGCGAATACTTCTCCTGGCAGAGGTCTACTCATAGCTACTATGTATATATCATTATAGTATAGTAGCGTCTCCTAGTTGTATCAGAGGGAAGGACTTCTGGGTTTGACTATTAACCAGGCCTTCACACCCCTTAAAATGACCCAGGTATTAACCGAGTATCACCCAACCATTTGAGAGGCTTATAGCCGCAAGGGTCTTCCCCTCTTGGCCTATGAAAGCACTTCCGGACGAAGACCGGGAAATGAAAATATAGTAGGAGTAGTGCGCACAGAGGAATTTGAGGTCATAGTAAGACCTCTCATGAGAACCTCCTTTAGAGGCTAGCCAAAATGGCGCATGACGAAGTCATGGTGGATGAGAAAGGATGTGTCGAAGGAAATGGTAGAGGATGCTCACTGAAGGTTGTGGAGACGACAAGAAGTGTGGTCGACTGAGAGAGCAAGATGACACAAGTAGATCTGTAGGTAAAAAACGCGAGTTAGTTATTAGGCGTCAGGGCCCATAACCTGTTGAGCGCAGAACTAACAAGCGAGGAGTAAAAGCAAAGAGCTAATAGACAAGTTAACTTCAGAGGTGAAGGGAACTCTATTACAACTGCATACCTAATAGACAAGTTACTATAGAACGTCTATGAGCAAAGGTAATAAGAGAGGTAAAGAGAAAGGGACTTACACTTCAGAGGTGAAGGGAACTCTGAAGTGTATGGGCGTAAACAGCAGTCCTTATATACAGGACGCTTAAGTAAGAATGGTCTGTGCACACTGGTGACCCAAACACAATACATGTGGTCTGTGCGCCAGAGGGAGAAGTGCCATTGGAGGGCAGAGAACAATAGCTGCCTAAGGCAGACAATACCGGTATCTTAACAATAAAGAACAATAAGAGCCATATATGGCTCTGACAATAAAGATAAACAAAGGTGGTCCGTATGAGTCCGAAGTGTCCAAAAGAGTCCATAAGGGACAGATACCGTATTTAGTATGTGGGCTGACACAATCAGATCCCACGAGACATGTGACTTATTCAGTCGCGTCTCAACATCATCCCCAAGAGGGTGGCGTCTACCGACTCCCAATAGCTGCTGTTCTGATCGAGGAAGATCAGGTTGTCGTCGGTGTAGGTGACTGATGGGTTGTCGTAGTCGGGGGCGGCGTGCACTGACTTGCTGTACTGCTGGTCGCTGCCCTGTCTGTAGGCGAGGACGAAGGGGTCCGCCGTGAAGACGAGCTGCGTATACCGAGCTGGGTGCAACCGGCCCTGAGCGTCATGGATCTGGAATGGGATGTAATGTACTCCCCTGGGCATCTGTAATTGCAGTAGGTGTTCGGAGCTGTTCGGAGCCGTTCAAGGACACTCTGAACAGCTCTGAACGCTCCGAACACCTAATTGCATTTACAGATGCTGTTGTATTGGTACCCATGGGGTGGCGGAGTCTCCACCCAAGATCGGGAAACTGGACTGTGTTCCTCCACCTGATATCGGCGGAGCGTGGGTCGATAAGCCTTCGGAGCATGCATTGGTCCCCCGTCTGTGGTGCATAACGGCGGGGTTTCATCGTGAGTAACCGTGAGGTGGTTCCCGTACGTGAGGTGTTGGTTGAGAGGACAATGCTCCTGCGACAAGTACCGGTCGTAGTTTCGATCTTCTTGTACTTGAGCTTGGTCCTGACGGGATGGAGGTCGTGTCGGGATGTAACCCGCCGGCGAAGGGGACCGTGTATGTACGGCTGTAGGGCTTGGCGAAGGAAGAAGGGGTGGTACGGGGGAAGTGTGACGACTGCCTGCTGGTTGAAGGGGCTCGGGAGGTGACACGGGTGATAGTGTTGCGGCATCTTGTATGATGAGGGTAGGCTGGACTGAGATGGGGAGCAGGTTGTCGAGTACATAGTGGACTTGAACTGGGGATTGGGACATAAGTGGTATGAGTGGCAGGAGTGGGAGATGGGGACGTCTCTTGGGAAAGCCCTAGGCTTATATGTGTTTCTCGTGCGGGGTTTGATTGTTTGAACTTCTGAATGGCTTCGTCAGCGAAGACGTCATCCTTCGAGACCCATTGATTTTCGGAGTCCGGGTATCCACGCCACTTGACCAAATACTGCAGTTTCCTTGTCCTGCCGAACTGCCGAGAGTCTAGAATCTTCTCGACTTCATATTCTTCTTCGCCTCCTACCAAATCCGGTGGTGGGCGCTGATAGTTGGGCCCATGTGTGGGAGTTTCGTGATAAGGGGTCAGAAGATCCGTGTGGAATACTGGGTGTATGCTCCACTGCGTGGGAAGTTCTAGACGGTAATTGACTGTGGACATCACCTGGATGATCTGGAACAGTCCATGCCTTCTGGGTGCAAGCTTTGTGGTTGGTTGGTTGGTACGTAGGTGGCGTCCCTCTAGCCATACGAGGTCCCCTATCTGGTACTTGGGCATGTTTCGATGTTTGATCCAGCCCTGCTGCGCTTTGATCATCAGTTCCTGGGCGCGCGTTCTAGCCTCTTTGAACTGTTTGATTCGTAGTGCGACTTGGGGAATGGGCGATGGTTGATCGATCCAGTCTGCACGTGGGTTGTATCCCATGAGTACTTGGAAGGGGGACTCCTTGGTGGTTTCGCTTGGCCAGTTATTGTGCGTGAATTCGGCCATCGGTAGGTATCTTGTCCAGTCCTCTTGCCGTTCGTTGACCCAGAATCGTAGGTACTGTTCTAACCATTGGTTGGTGCGTTCCGATTGTCCGTCGGTGCGTGGGTGGTAGGCCGTGGAAATGTTCTGGTCTATGCCCAATATCTTGCACAGTTCTCTTGTGAATTTGGAGGCGAACCGGGGGTCTCGATCACTGATGATGCATGCCAGTAATCCGAATCGGGAAAAGACGTGCTTTACGTACAGGGCCGCAGTGCCTTCTGCGCTTATTTCTTCTAGGCACGGGATGAATATTGCTGCTTTTGAACAGTCGTGGTCCGTTACTGTTAGTATGGAATCACAGCCATCCGCTTGCGGTAGTTTGGTGATGAAGTCCAGCGCTATGGTCTCGAATGGGGTCGCTTCTGGTTTTGGGAAGATGGGGTGTAGTGACGCTCGTGTGGGGTGGTTGTTGACTTTGATCCGTTGACAGTCTGCGCATCCCTTGACATAATCTTGCGTTTCTTGTCTTAATCCGGGCCACCAGTAGTACCGTTCTACCATTTTGATGTGTTACGAATCCCGACCGCCGACGCTACTGGACGCGGGCTGGAGGAACCGCCTAGCCGGGCGGAGACTCCCGATGGCCTAGACGCCGCTAGCGGGACCTTACGGAGCGCTAGGGAGATCTTCAGGCGTGGTCTGGACTCATGACGGTATGATCACATGACCGGAGTCTAGACTGACCTAGAACGATGACGATAGATGGCGCAATACGCATGTGACCTTCTGGTAGGTTCCATGACTGCGCACGGACCCAGATCCCAGATAGAGCGGACTTAGCTGAGTACGAACCTTATGTACCTGCATGTATATATACCAGGCTTGTCTTCGTACTCGAGTCCTCAGACTTGATTTACTTAGCAATACCAGCTTTGTATCTTGGGAACCCTGCTCTGCCTTGTCTTAAGCCTTCCCCTTATCTTGTGCATCACCGTTCTCGCCTCGCCTCTTCGAGCGTGTGCCTTTGATATCAGTCTCCATTATCGCCGTTGTCCGATAATGCCGAACGCGTCTTCTGCTAGACCTGCTGCGGGTACTTTGAACCATGGACGTCGCCCCGCTGGTGGCGTTACATGATGGTTCGGTTGATCCTGGGGTGTCTGTGGACCGGGGGGTTGTGGTGTGCTTGTATGACCCTTCGTCGTTCATGTTGATCCCCTGTCACTACGCGTCGTCCTTCTTTGTACCAGGTCCCTTCTATCTTTTTCAGGTGGTGAGGGTCTACCCATTTCTTGATCGTTTCTTGGTCCTGGGCGTACACCGGGTTGTTCGGTTGCATCTCCGTTATGGTGATCGTTTCTCCCATGCAGATTGGGTCTTCGGTTGTGTCGATCTCAGTTGCTCTGACGAAGACGTGATCTGGGAGTACGATGACCTGTTCGTTGTCGTTTTCCCCTTGGTCGTAGTCCGGTCTTCTTGACAGGGCATCTGCTCGTCCGTTTGCCGTACCTTTTATGTGATGAATTTCCACGTTGTATTCCGATAATTCGAGTACTTCCCTAGCTACCCGTCTGCTGATCTTTTGGGGATGTCGCCAGTACAATAGGTTCATGTGGTCGGAAAATACTTTGATCTTGTGTGGTGATCCCGCAAGGTATTGTCTCCAATTTCGTAGGGCTTTCACGATGGTGAGGAGTTCCAGGTCGTAGATGTCGTAGTTCCTTTCCGCGGCGTTCAACGTGCTGGAATAGTAGGCTATTGGGTGTCGCTTGTTGTCCGTTCCTCATTGGAGTAGGACTGCTCCTACTGCGTATCCTGATGCGTCGACTTCTAGTTCGAACTGTTTGTCCAATTCCGGGTGTGTGAGTACTGGTTCTTCGGTTACTAGCGTTTTGAGCTTGTTGAACGCCTGCTGTTGTTCTGTTCCCCAGTTCCATTCCGTGTCCTTGCACGTGAGTTTGTTGAGCGGTCAGGCATGTGTAGCAAAGTTTTGGATGAAAGCGTGGTAAAAGTTGCAGAATCCAAGGAATGATCGCACCTCTTTGACGGTTTTAGGTGTGGGCCAGTCTTTTATTCCCGCAATTTTGACGGGGTCCATGCGAATCACCCCCTTTTCAATGATTACCCCCAGGTAATCGAGGGATGAGGAGTGGAAGGTGCATTTCTCCAGTTTGAGGAATAGGTCATGTTGCGCAAGTAGGTCTAGTATGTTGTGTACTGCTTCCGTGTGGGCTTGTTCTGTGGATGCGGTGGCGACGCCAATATCATCCATGTATACCTGAATGATGGTGCCCTTTGTTTCGTGATATCTGATGAGGGGTTTGAATATCGCGTTCATCATGGTCTGGAAGGTGGATGGGGAGTTGGTCATCCCAAAGTACATAACTAGTGGTTCGAAGAAGCCGTATTTGGTTTTGAATGCTGCCTTCTCTTGATCGCCTTCCTTGACCAGTATGTTGTTGTACCCCCATTGGACATCGAATTTGGAGAATATCCAGCCGCCGCTTAGGTCTGCTATCAATTCCGGTATTAGTGGGAGCGGGTATTTAGTGCTTTGAGGTCCGGTCCAGTCCGGTTTTTTTACCCGATTTGGAAGGACCGGGACCAGGACCGGTTCTCAGATTTGGAGAATCCCTAAAAGACCGGACTGTAACCGGTCTTACCGGTTAACACTAGGTAGACCGTGGTCCACAGACCGGTCCAAACTAGTCCTTAACCGGACTAGCGTTGAACCGGTTGTAACCACCACTGGCCACAGCGAGATGATAACTTCAGATATATTATATCTACTCTAAACACTTATACAAACTAGCCTACAGTAGTACTATGAAATACCATGCTACTTGCCAGTCCTAGTGTAACGCCACCACGGACGTTTAGTCTGACTTAGACTACGAAAGGGCGTTCACGACTTAGCAGATATTCCGATGCGTATCACGTGACTTGAACACGTGACTTAGAGGGGTGTGACGAGGGTACACGGCGCTCTCCGGGGCACGTGACTTCTGTATATACCAGGACGTTCTCCGAGTCACTGGATATGGTTGATAGACGACTTGCTCAATGTAACGCCACCACAGGGGCGTTAAGTACGACGTGTACTTCGGTTAAGTCACGGACGGTAACGGGACAGGAGTAAGTCAGTTACGACTTAGTTCGATGGTGAACAAGTACCACTTGGCCTCCGTAGACCCAAGGGTAATAGCAAAGGCAGGCTCAAGCGCAACGGCGAGCGAAGACGGGGAGTCAAGCGAAAGGGCGACTCAAAGGATCGGGTCGTGAGAATAGACAGCGGTGTGGTATTACACAAGAAGTCAAGTCTACCGTACAAGCTAGGTAGCGTGAGACTTATATACTAGTACACGATGTTTGTCAGGGACAAACATATGGTGCGATCCTAGGATCCGGGTCCTAGGGAGCTAACAAAGGGAAAGTACAAAAAGGGAACAAGGGAATTCCGTGGGACGACGCGTGGATCAGAAGTCGTCAGCGGGTTCTGGAAGTCGCGCCACGGGGCGTCGCAACGGTCATGCGCTAGGCGCGAGATAAGAGCCAGGGTCCGAATCGAAGCGGATCGTATCGTAAAAGTACAATGGAAAGTCGGTACGGAATATGGGTCACAAGATGGGAGTGAAGGAGGCGAAGAGGGGGAAAATCGTAACACTCAAGGGAGACAAGCGAACTTCGGACAAGAGGACGAGAGATGAGTGGTGATTGAAGAAGACCAGGATGGCGATCCTGGGTCTTCGACTCCTACTACTTATACACATATGAGGTAGCTTTAAAGCTCCTCCCGAAACCTACAAGACGAATAGCTAAAGTAGCTCGAACCCTACTATAGCTGTACTATGAAACACGCCACATCGGCATGTGATACTCGTGGCTGACCGATCCTCTAAGTCCATGACACATTACTCCTTACTAAGGGAGTCATCACCCGTCAGTAAGTGTCCACTTCCCGTCGACCGCAACACCTAGTCTCCGACATACTCAGGGTTTTGGGGGTTGTGAAGCGTTGCTCGGTGTCGCGCAGGCCTCCGTGGAGCACGAGCTGTTGTATACAGCTCCACAGTGATTGTGGACGCATTGTTGTCGAAGGGATAGGGCCGCATGTGAGTGCGGAAAGGTCGGGAGGGTCGGGAACAGGAAGGGTAGGCCAGGCGGCCCAGGGAATGAGGGTGGTCGCAAATGACTGTGCACACTTTGGCATGGCACGAAACTTCGTATGCGTGGCCGCCAGGGTCGGAAACATGTCGGGTTGAAGTCTCTTGGGCCGCGAATGAATGTGGCATGCAGGGGAACACAAAGTGTGAGCTCCAGGGCAAAACTCCGAAATCTGAAGAGGGAAGTCTATACTATTACTTGACTGTAGTAAAGCTGGTGAATACACAGGCTATATACCAGAAAGGCCTGCCAAGTGTGCTAAAGAAATGCAACAAGAGAAGTTAGGAACAGAGATGCTAAGACGAGTAGGCTACGAATAAGGCGTAGAGCATTGACAATTGAAGTGGTGTGTGTTGTTGTTTGTCCATATGGTGGGTTTTTGCGGGCACGCAGTTGCCGGACCGGACGACGACCTCAGCGCATTCTGAACGGCCTGAACCCCCCAAGCTAAGTTCTCCTTTTCCCCTCTTTTTAAGCCCATAACTAAATACGATTTCTTTTTTTCCTTTCTAGGTTTCAAACACGCTGGGCACCACAACACCACAACACCAACGCGCGCCCCCACGACACCTACGTAGGGCTGCGATCTTCCAACACCGACGCAGCGTTGCAGTGCCACGACACACAGACGCGGTGCCGCGCCCCCACGACACTGACGTGAGGCGGCGATCTTATGACACCGATGCAGCGTCGTCGTGCCCCCACGACACCGACGCGGTGCTGTGCCGCCACGGCACCAATGCGGTGACACGCCCCCGCGACACCGACGTGGGGCGGCGATCTATCTTACCTTACGACCGACGCAGCACCACAGCGGCCGACATCGACGCGGCGCCATGCCCCACGACACCGACGTGGGGCCACGGTCTTACAACACCGACGCAGCGTCGTGCCCCCACGGCACTGACAAGGTGCCGCGCGGTCACGACAACGACACGGCGCCATGACCCCACGACACCGACGAAGTGTCGTGCCCCCACGACACTGACGCGGTGCTGCGCCACGACCCGACGCATCGTCCCGCTGACGACGCTATGGACTTAGCATACAAGTAGTAGCTTATTGTGTCTACTGTATATCAAACATGTTTATAAAAAGTTGTTTGGATTGGGTGCACGGCCTTGTGACTTGAAGTAAAAAGACTGGTCCTAGACCAGTCCCAACCGGTTCTGACCCGGTCCCTTAAAATAGGGCAATAACGCAAGACCACGGACCGGCAATGCCCAATGGGGGCTGTGACCGGGACCAAAGGTCCTATTGGACTGGTCACAGTCTGGTCCAGTCCCAGTCCTAGTCTGGTCATTGTGACTGGACCTCAAAGCACTACGGGTATTGGTTTCGTATGGTCCATTTGTTGAGGGTTCTGTAGTCCTGTACCGGGCGTAGTTTTCCATCCTTCTTTTTAACGAAAAAGAATGGTGATGTGTACAGGGATTTAGAGGGTCTTATGTAGCCCTTCGCCGTTTGTTCCTCTAGAAACTCCTGTAGTGCTTTGTCTCCTTTTGGGCTTAGTGGGTACACTTTGCAGTCGAAGGAGTCTGGTGCATCTGGTTTGAGTTCGATGGCATGGTCCCAAGGTCTTGACAGTGGGAATCACTGGGATTCCTCTTCACTGAATACTCTTGCATGTCGTTGGTATTCTTTGGGTATCTCCTTTTCCGTGTATTGTTGTGCCGATATTGCCATGTCTGTCGCCGTTGTTCGTAAGTGTATGGGGGTTTCCTCGTTTTCCAAGGTTTTGAACGCCTGGTGTCTGTTGTCGTCAACTATTTGTGTGATTAGTTGTCGCAGTTCTATCATGTCTGGGCGTTTCCTCGGGTTTGTAGTTCTTATGACTATGGGGTATTGTTTGGTGTCGAGGGTTGCTGTTGCCCATTGTATCCTTGGTTGGAAGGTGGCCAGCCACGGGTACCCCAGTATGAGGTCTTCCCCTCCTACGTTGGTGACTAGGAAGCGGATATCTTTGAACTTTCCATCAGTTTGTACATTTAGGTCGATGCAGTGGGTGATTTTCCCTCCTTTATTGTGCATCCCATCTATGTTCCAGATGTTGCGGGGTCGATCTAGTTCTTTTGTTCCTAGATTGTTGCGGTGCAGCTGGAACGGGACCCGCGAAACAGCCAGAAGTACACGCGAGACGACCTGCAGTGGGATCGAGAAGTCCGCGGAACCACAGCAGTGCTCGAAGACCTGCTAGAGAAGTGGAAGAAGGAACCGTACGTGCAAGATCACGTGCGAGTGGGACGTGCGGTGAGCACATGGGACCCTTACCCACCATCACGTGACTATCAGGAGGCGTGGGAATAGGTCGGAGTTATTGACCGTCACGTGACCCCGGCACGTGACCTGCCTCGAACGGTCCGGAAGAGCCTAGATGAGCTTGCGCCTAGGCTGAGGCTGGAATGTGAGTCCGGATGAGCTTAAGCCTGGACGCAGTCTAGATGGTGACCCCATGACTGTATGGCTGACTGATGCAAATCGAGAGCGAGTTATGCTATTGGATAGGTGTATTAGGGTTTCGGATTCGGGCTGAGCTTGAAAGCTCCCCTCTGTAGTATAAGTAGAGGGCTGAGGACGCGTTATAGTCCTTAGCTTTGATATCTTGTGTCAATCCTTCCCTGTGTGGAGATTGTATAAAGCTAGATTGCCTCATTGACCATCCCTTCTTTTGTCATCTGTGCTAGTGTGCCAGTTATCGCCACTAAGCGTTCCGCTTGCCGTCGTGCGTAGTCATCGCCGACGCCTTGTATCTTATCATTATCACCTTCATCATTTTCATTGCCTTGGTTGGCCACGCCCTGCGTATCGCCCTAGCCGTTGCCTACGGGATACGGAAGACGTTCGAATATGTGCAGCAGCAGCAAACAGGCACTTAGAGGAAACGTCCGAAGGAACGTAACATAGATGCAGAGATGTCAACGAGTTGTCACCAAATGAGTCACTCGCGAGTGTGACTCGTCACGTGACGAGTACTCGTGGTTGCGAGTACTCGTGCCTGAATACTCACGCGAGTACGAGTCGACCCTTTTCGGAGCGTGAGTACTCGTGAGTACTCGTGGTAATACTAGGTGGTTTCAGTCTTAAAGTTTGGCACAAAGTTTTCTATTATCTACTACATTACAAGGATCTGTATGTACACTACTAGGAATACGAGGTCGCAGGGCTTGCTGTCTGAGACTCCGAGTCGTCGTATGCCAGGGTGCTGTCGTCAGGGTCGTGCTGCGTCATCGTCGTTATCATTGTCGTTGTCGTTGGGGGTTGTCTTGTCGTCGCCCCTTTGCTGTGTCACCCGTCGTCATGGTCAATGGGAATCGGCGAACCGCCCGTCGTTGTCGTCGAGTCATCCAAGGTGTCGCCGCCACCCGCCGCCATCTTGCTGTCATTGCTGGTGGTGGTATCATGGTTCAGGTTGCTGCCAGTGGTTGGTGTCGTGCGGCTCGGAATCGTCGTCGTAGTTGCACCAGTGTTGCAACGCGCCAGCCCCCAGGCCGGACCACTACAGAAGGTGTGGGAAAGGTTACTTCCCATGCCACTTGTTTGCGACTCCATGGACACACGGTTGTTTACGCCCCTACCGTGGCCACGACCTCGACGGCGATGACGGCGTGGTTACTCTGCCAATCATGCACATTGGCATACATCCAGACAACAACGGCTGTGGCAGCAACAAACTCCCCACCAGGTGGCGCCAACACAGCCATGCTGCCGACTACGACTCGGATGCCAGGACGACAAACAGTGACGACAAGACAGGGCCGCTTCGCCGACACGGCCCCTCGCTGCACCCACGACAACGACGTCTGTTGGCCACCACAACAGCGAGACAAAGGCGACAACAACAGTGGCCGAAAAGCAAACCCAAACGACGACGACGACGACACGCAACAGACGACAACAGTTGCCACCTAGGGACGACACAACGACGACAGCGGTGCCGCGATGGGCTTTGGGCTTCTATAGGGTACATTATACAGTAGTTTAGATTATTTATGTACTTTGAACATGGAAACACGGAAAATTTACGAGTACTCGTTCAAAACGAGTACTTGTACAATTCAAATGAGTACGAGTATGCGAGTACTTGTACTCGCATGCTCGAAACGGGTACTCGCGGCGCGAGTACAAGTTTCGACTAGAGAAAATTGGCGAGTACTCGCGCTGACGAGTACTCGTGCCAACAAGTACGAGTCGAGTACGAGTTGCCCTTCGGACATTTCCGACGAGTACTCATACTCGCGAGTATAACTCGTTGACATCTCTACATAGATGCATCCTTTTGACGAAGTCCGGATGTATAAAGTTGTCTGTGGCTCCGGAGTCCACTAATGCTTTTCTTTCGGCCATGAAGTTACTCGTTCGAATCGAAACTGGAATGTGCATTGATCGATAGTGTGTTATGAACGACGAGTTACAATTGACTGCCCTCACCCAGGCCGTTGGGTTCAGGCGCTTGGAAAATCCTGGCTCCCTGCCATGTTCCTGGCGAACATTTCTCTCCCTTCCTCTGGTAATTCTGCAATCCTCCCCATTATGTCCTCGACCTGTTGTAGGGAGGTAGACCCGCGACTGATTTGTGCAGGTTCATCGAGGTCGATGAGGGGTTCCCCTGCTACGCTCTGTGGAGCGGTGGGTACTTCCTCGATGTACGCGCCTCATCCTTGCGGTGGTCCCTGGCATGGTTGGCGAGGTTGCTGGCATTCTCGTGAGAAGTGGCCTTTCTTGCCACAGTTATAGCAAGTTACGTCCCTTGTGTTAAAGACGCCTCGTCCTCCTCTTCCTCTAGTGAGGAACCCTCCTCTTGGTGCAAATGGGGGTCTTCCCTGAGTGTAGTTCCTCCACTCTTGTGCGTTGTTGGGGTTGGCTTCGTCCGATCCCGCAACTCTGGCGCGGACTCTTCCCGGTGTGGTGTCCATGGCGTTGGGGTGGTTGCGATATTGCTGCCACCCGGTTGGTTGGTTTTGCCTTTGGGGTGGTTGGAACCTCATTGGTTGCTGTGTTGGTCTGGGACGTTGGGATGTCTGCTGTCTTCCGAACCCATCAACGCGTGCCTTCATATGGAGGTATCGTTTCTGTTGCTCGATTACCGCCATCTTCCACTGGTGATATGTCTTTGGGCTGTGGAATTGATATGCGTTGCGATAGAGGTCCATTGGTATTCCTCTTGTGAATTTGTTGAGTACCAGGGGGTCGTCCAGTCGATAATCAACTTGTCGGACTAGTTTCTCGAATGAGGTTACGTAGCTGTCTATATCGCTGCCCGTCATTTTGAATCCTCGGTCCAGTTCTAGCCTGGCGTGTTCTTGTTCCATATTGTCTCTGAACTGTCGCTTGAAGGCCAGTTCGACTGCCGTCCACAGCCATGGGTTGCTTTTGTCAGGTCGGGTTTCGAGCCATCTTTGTGTTTCGGTGGTCCACTTGTCCACTAGGTTACCCTGGATGTATGTCACGATCACGTGACATGCCACGTAAGCAACTTCCCGATTCGGTTTGGAGACTCATGTTCGTGAGCTGGCTGCCAACTCATCGTGCCAGCAAAGGACTCCGACTCTGTATGCGCTGGCACTTACGCGTCATAGTAAATAGCCCGAAAATCCCAGTATTATACGAGTATAAGTAGAGCTACAGATAGGCCTGTATTCTGTAGCTAGTCTTTGATAAATTCTCAGCACGTCTTGGATTCTTCTCCTTTGCCTGAAAGAAAGCAAAGTCCCAACTCTCGCCGACTCGTACCCTTCACCCTAACTCTTATCAGAGTTGCCTGTGAAGTTCTCGAGCTCGGAAAGATCCCGAACGAAGCACCTTGTGCCGACGACCCGCTGGGATCGTAACACAAGACTAGCTCCCTACAAACGACCCCGCGTGATATACATCGCACGCGGACCCAGACACCGAACGAACGACCTGACGGACACAACAGAAACCGCGGTTAAGACACGAACCAGTGAACTAGTATTCACGCGTAGTCAAACGAACAACACAACACCGTGGCTAGTCTACAGCTCCACATCCCCGACGACGATACATTTGTCGAAGTATTTCGACGTTGGTCAGAAGACCTCCCTGCACACGTCCGAGGAAAAGCCTATTGGTCCTACGCACACCGATTCGGACGACGGCTTGACGCCAGAGAAGGATATCGCATTCACATCCAGGGAATCGGGTGGTATATCAAATTTATCAACAATTCCTGGTACTTGCTCGAGAAACGCGGAGACGACTTCGTAACTCGAAAATCCCTTCGCATCGAACGAAACAACGAACTTGGACTCGGCTGGTGGAACCCAGACGACGAAGAAAACCCAGAACGAATACTCCTCACACCCACACTGAAACCCGAAGAACAAAAACCTATGGGAAGTAACCAGTCGGATACGAACGAACCCGTCAAGACAACGGACATCGATAGCGACGACTCACTCGAAGGACTTACCCAAGCTTTCAACAGACTCACGCCCGTACACGCCGACGGCACTCTCATCGAAACAAACACCGAATCAGTCACCGAGGCCGTAAACGAGCCTACAACCGCAACAGTCGTTAGCAACACAACACCGTTCCACACATACGCACTCCCGCCGTCTGCTATAGTTAGCAGTACCACGACGTTCACCGCACCAACACACGTACCTCCAACCATCCCAACAGTCCCAATGGCCACGGCTCCACTAACCAGCAGCCTCAAAGGAACGGCCCCAACCGTCTTCACAGGCGATCGAGGGAAAAGCGACCAATTCCTGCGGGAATTTAGACAATACAAACGAAACAATCGAACCCACGAAATAATGGTCAGCCCGTACGCACGAGTCGGCCTCGCGCTTTCGTTTATCCGCGGGAACGCGATAAACGATTGGGTCGACGGACGAGAAACAGCCCTCGATGGCGCCCTCACACGAACTACGAACCAGCTTACCGAAGCCAACAAAGCCTTGTGGACCGAATTTGAGAGCGCATTTAAAAACGCCTGGACGGATACCATGAGCAAACAGAACGCATATCAAAAATTGATATCACTCGCCATGGTCAACGACGACGTGGACAATTACATCGCCACATTCGAAAGGCTTGCCTCGCACGCAGGATGGGACGCCGATGCGCAAGGAACCATTGAGTTCTTCCGACGAGGTTTGAAGAAAGGACTTCTCATGGCGTGCTTACGACGCACGACGATACCCAACACCATGGAACAGTGGCAAACGGCCGCACGCGAAGAATCACAGCGATATCGTACCATCGCTACCTGTATCGGATCGATCAGTTCGCGCCCACTTAAGGCCGGACCAACGCAACCCACGAAATCGACGCACCCTCGAAACAACGACGCCGTCCCAATGGACATAGACGCTGCAACCGTGAACCCCGTAAAACCGCATTACCTGGAACGTCTATCACCGGAAGAGAAGGAAAGATGCCAAAAGGAAGGACGTTGCTTCCGTTGCCAGAAGCAAGGCCACATGTCGCGATTCTGCCCACAGAAACACAACAACGCGCCCGTACGAGCCAATGAGGCCACAACAATACCAACAAAAGAACTAATCCACGCACCGGAACCAGCAATGATCAACGCCACCTCCATCCAAGCATCGATCCTCGGGCTCAGTAAACAAGAGCGCCAAAACCTGATCTCCTGCCTACTACTGGAGGCGGATGTCGAAGATATGGATGGGGGAGAAAGCATCAATGCGATCGAAAGTACGACACCAACCGCACTCACCATCGACGTTCCGATCGAAGGAACAGACCGAACGGAGGACGTCTCGACACTGCTCGACTCCGGAGCCAGCGAAAACTTCATCGACTACCGCGTCGTCGGATGTCTCAAACTCGACATGCAGCGAGTCCCCACCAGAGAAGTACAAAACGTTGACGGTACAATCAACCAAGGCGGAGGGTTACAAAAGAAATGTACATTGAATTATGTTAGCAACAACGAAATGACATCGATTTCCCTCTATGTGATGAACCTGGGAAGACCCCACCTGATCTTCGGATATCCGTGGTTTCAACGCCATAAGCCAAGCATCGACTGGTCACAGGGAGTACTGGCGGGACCAGCTATCCGACTTACCCAGAAATCAGCAGAGATCGCGACCATCGCCCAACAATGGGCCGAACAAGCAGGAAAACAAAAAGAAGAAGTCATCCTCTCGGACGCCTACAAAGACCACGCCATAGTATTCTCGGAAGAAGCCGCAAAAAGATTCCCACCAGAGCGACTCGACAACCACGCAATACTGCTGAAACCGGACGCTCCCGCCACACTATCGTGCAAAATATACCCGTTGAACCCCACCGAACTTGCGCATCTAGATGAGTTCCTACAAGAACATCTTGCCAAAGGATATATCCGCGAATCGAAGTCCCCATACACCTCGCCCTTCTTCTTCTTAAAAAAGAAAGACGGAAAACTTCGGCCCGTACAAGATTACAAAGCACTGAACGCGCTTACCGTGCACGATGAATATCCGATCCCGCTGATCTCCAATATACTGGATTCGCTGGCGGACAAAGCGTTGTTCACTAAGTTCGATATACGCTGGGGGTATAACAATATTCGAATCAAACCCGAAGACAGCTGGAAAGCAGCCTTCAAAACACCACAAGGATTGTTCGAACCGCTAGTAATGTACTTCGGAATGACCAACTCGCCGGCCACGTTTGTCCGCGCGATGTACCGCATCTTCTGGCATCTGCTGGATCGGTTCCCAGGAGAGCTATACGTCTACATGGACGACATACTGGTCGCAACAACACTAGACTACATGTTGCGTTAGGTCCGCCTAACGATGCTCGACTTGAGCAAGGACAGAGTGGCTCAATGTGCGAGGGGCGACTTAGCGAATATGAGTACGCGTCCTCAGGAGGAACGTGACTGCTATGAGCACTGGGGTGAGATCCACCAGGCGTATATGTTGCCGAGCGATCTCCCGTACTAAGGCGAGACGCAGCACTTGACAGAAGACGAGAAGGATACTGATAAAGAGAGGAGAAGGCAGAAGCAGGTTAGGATTCAAGAAGACCAAGCTGAGGAGCTCGGTCTTTGTACTATCCACTAGATATACAGTTGACGAGGGGCTTTGAAGCTCCTCCTGAACATAAGGTACCCAGTAGCCATAATAGCTCGAACCCTACTACGACTGTCCTAGGTATGAGTCAAGTCCATACTACGAGACATGTGATAACCACAATGAGCTGACTGAGACGACTGTCCCTGACTAATACTAGGGTAGTCAGAACCCCGTGAGACTGCAGTCCGTACCAATGAGTCCAATCGCAACATCACCCCCTCTTCAGGTGCGACGCCCCGACGCTCCAAAGCCCTCCTCCTCGTAAAGAATCCGCATGCGCTGCGGTTGCTGGGCGCCTCGCCTGCCCCGACGAGTCCTCTTCTTCTTCGTCAGCTCGTAATCCACCATGGTACCGGCCTCGTCCTCGATGCGCTCCATCGCGTTAGCCATCTCCAACCGACGCTGACAGCCCGTCACCTTGCCTTGAATCTCCCCCAGGGCAGCGATGAGGTCGTCGACACGCTGGTTGAGATGCATGCGCTCCCTGTCGGCGGCGCGGAAGCGATAGACCTCCGCCGTGAGAGAGGGGTCATGGAGGGAGTCGAGGCAGCGGTCGACGCACACCCGGTCTTCGAATGCCTCAGTGAAGAGGGCCATGTCCGCTGCGGGGTACATGGGCTTGCCGCCATAGACGTAGTGTGGGGCGGCATAGGAGGGGGCGGGCGTAGACCTTGTCTGACTCGTCAATGATACCTACCACCATGGGGTCCGGCCCCATGATGACTTGGTGGTAGTGCGCCTCGCGCTCAACCCCATCGGGGGAGACGATGCAAAAGGGGATGTAGTCCGCGCCAGTGTTGGCCTTAAAGCTGCTGGGGACTCGCGTGTTGATGGTGACGAGTGGTTGGTGAGCGTGAGGGCCCATTACCCCGAGGTCCCGCTTGTACATGGGGGATCCATCGGTGTTGAGCGTGTAGGGGGTTTCTCGGGGGTCATCAGTGTCTGTGGTGGATAGAATGTGGGGGTGCGTAGCTGGGTAGTCGTCGGGAGCATCCTCGGCCAAGCCCCATTCCGGAGCATCAGGCGTCTGTGCTTCAACTCCTGCACCCTCAGCTGTGCTCGTCGCAGCTGCTCGTCCCTCCACTCCTTCACCACCTCCTTCCATGGCCACACGGGCCCGAATTCGGTGTGGTACTTGGACAGGTTCACGGTCACCGTGTCCATCAAGGTGTGGAACAAGGTTATTTGCAGCCTGGCCCTCGAGTAGGGCACGCTCTTCTTCTTCTGTGACCGCCGCGCAGGCAACAGGCTGTGCACCGGGGGAGTCGACGCCTCCTTCGATGGTGGGATCGGGGAAGGCCTGGAGGATGGTGATGGTGTCCTCCCGGGTGACAGGTCCGTGGGTGGTGACCAGGGCCTGGGTGACGGTGTCGATTGTGGACTGGGATGGGAGTGAGCAGGAGGACATA
Source organism: Lactarius sanguifluus (assembly GCA_021527775.1). NCBI lineage: Eukaryota > Fungi > Basidiomycota > Agaricomycetes > Russulales > Russulaceae > Lactarius > Lactarius sanguifluus. The sequence continues at coordinate 6,413 of JAKEYF010000436.1, read as the reverse complement.
GTGCAGAGGTAGACAGGTTGGGAAGTTGTAGCAGGGAATGCTGAGGGACTTAGCTCATAGTGCGTCCTTCTTATATGCATTTCCCCCGCGGGGTTCAGCGCTTTGAAGTCCCGAATGGCCTGGTCGGCGAATACGTCGCTTCGGTTGACCCACTGGTTCTCCGAGTCAGGGTACCCCTTCCATTTCACGAGATATTGCAGCTTCCGGGTCCTCCTGAACCTCCGCGAGTCTAGAATCTTCTTGACTTCGTATTCTTCCTCGCCTCCTACTAGATCCGGAGGTGGGCGTTGGTAGTTAGGCCCATGCGTTGCGGTCTCGTGGTATCTGGTGAGAAGATCGGTGTGGAACACTGGGTGGATGCTCCACTGCGTGGGAAGTTCAAGGCGGTAATTGACGGGGGACATCACCTGTATGACCTTAAAGGGGCCATGTCTCTTGGGCGCAAGCTTTGTGGTTGGCTGGTTGGTTCGTAGGTGGCGTCCTTCCAGCCACACGAGGTCTCCTTCCTTGTACTTGGGCGTATCTTTGTGTTTGACCCATGACTTTTGTGCCTTGATAAGGAGGGCCTTGGCCTGTGTTCTAGCCTCCTGAAACTGGTCGATTCTCAGCGCCACCTGGGGTATGGGCAATGGCCTATCGATCCAATCAGCGCGTGGGTTATACCCCATTAGGAGGTAGAAAGGGGACTTCCTGGTGGTCTCATGGGGCCAGTTGTTGTGCGTGAATTCCGCTATAGGGAGATAGGTCGCCCAGTTGTCCTGCCTCTCGTTGGCCCAGAAGCGGAGGTACTGTTCAAGCCACTGGTTAGTCCGCTCCAATTGTCCATCTGTCCGGGGGTGGTAGGCAGTGGAGACATTTTGTGAGATCCCTAGGATCTTGCACAGTTCTCGTGTGAACTTAGATGCGAAGCGCGGGTCTCTGTCACTAATAACCTTGGAGGGTAGTCCGAATCGTAGGAAGACATGCTTGGCATATAGAGTGGTGGTTCCTTCCGCGGTGATTTCCTCTTGACAGGGGATAAAGACGGCCGCCTTAGTACAGTCGTGATCTGTAATGGTGAGAATCGAGTCAAACCCCTGTGACCGGGGTAACTTGGTGATGAAGTCGAGGGCGATGGTTTCGAAAGGGAGCGCTTTGGGGTCGGGGTAGATCGGGGACAGTGGTGCCCGGGTTGGTCGGTTGTTGGCCTTGTGCCTCTGACATTCGGCGCACCCTTTGACATAGTCTAGGACGTCTTGGGTGAGATTCGGCTACCAGTAATAGCGTCCCACCAGTTGCGAGGTTTTGTTAATACCTGGGTGTCCGTAAACTGGTGGTGTATGGTGAGCGGAGATGATACTTCTCTTGTCATACAGTCCGCCCATCACCACTCGTCTCCCGTCTTTGTACCAGGTGCCTTCGATCCTTTTCAGTCGGTGTGCGTCTATCCAGGGGCGGAGGTAGTCCTCGTCTTGATGGTACGTCGCATCTGGTCGTTCCATCTCTCCAGGTTCTATTGTCAGGGCATTTGGCATGATGGCCTCGACTTGTGTGGCTCGTACGAAGAGCGCGTCGGGGAGGACCACCACATCTTTGTTGTCGTTATCCCCTTGGTCATAGTCCGGTCTTCGGGAGAGTGCGTCCGCTCTTCCGTTGGCCGTGCCTTTGATGTGGTGAATCTCGAAGTCGTATTCAGATAGTTCTAGTACTTCCCTTGCGATGCGTCTGCTTATTCTTTGTGGTGACCTCCAGTATTGCAGGTTGAGGTGGTCAGAGAATACCTTGGTTTTGTGCGGTGAGCCTGCGAGTAGGGGTCTCCAGTGGCGAAAGGCTTTGACGATGGCCAGCAGTTCTAGGTTGTAGATGTCGTAGTTGCGCTCTGCCTCATTAAGCGTCGCAGAGTAGTAGCCTATGGGGTGTCGTTTGCCGTCTTCTTTGCGTTGCAGGAGTACGGCGCCCACTGCAAAGCCTGATGCATCCACCTCCATCTCGAACTGTTCTTGGAGGTCCGGGTGTGCGAGCACTGGTTCGCTTGTGACCAAGGTTTTGAGCTTCGTAAAGGTGTCCTCCTCTTCTTGTCCCCATCGCCACTCTGTGTCTTTCCGTGTTAGTCTGTTCAGCGGGCGTGCATGTGTGGCGAATCCTTTGATGAAGAGGCGGTAGAAGTTGCAGAAGCCGAGAAAAGATCGGACCTGTTTGACTGTGGTTGGCGTTGGCCAGTTGCGGATGCTGGCTACTTTGACGGGGGTCCATGCGTGTCACCCCCTTTTCAAGGATTACCCCCAGGTAATCGATAGCCGGTGCGCTGAAGACGCATTTCTCTGGCTTGAAGTACAAGTCATTGTCTTTTGCGATCTGGAGTATGTCACGTACAGCTGCAATGTGGCCTGCTCGGCCATTCCAGGAGGCGATGCCAATGTCGTCCATGTATACACGGATGATGGTGCCCAACGATTCATGTTTGAGGATGGTGGGACCACAGAGGGAGTCCATCATCTCCTGGAAGGTGGCAGGCGAGTTAGTGAGGCCGAAGTACATGACTCGTGGTTCGAAGAACCCGTGGCGGGTTTTGAAGGCGGCTTTTTCTTCGTCTCCCTCCTTGATGTGGACATTATTGTATCCCCAGCGGACGTCAAGTTTGGTGTAGATGTCCGCATTGCCCAAGTCTGTGATGAGTTCTTGTATGAGTGGCAGGGGGTACTGGTTACGCACGGTGAATGAGTTGATTTTTCGATAGTCTTGGACTGGTCGTAACTTTCCATCCTTTTTCTTGACGAAGAAGAAGGGTGATGCGTAAGGGGATTTTGACGGCCGAATATACCCCTTCTCCAACTGCTTGTCAAGGAATTTTCGGAGGGTGATGTCTTCGTCGCGCGACATGGGATAGATCTTGCAGTCAATGGCGGCTGGTAGAGATGTCAACGAGTTGTACTCGCGAGTATGAGTACTCGTCGGAATTTTCCGAACGACCACTCGTACTCGTCTCGTACTCGTCTATGCGAGTACTCGTTCTCACGAGTACTCGCCGGGATTCTTCGACCGAAACTCGTACTCGCGGCGCGAGTACCCGTTTCGGGCACGCGAGTACGAGTACTCGCGTACTCGTACTCATTTGAATTGTACGAGTACTCGTTTTGCACGAGTACTCATATATATTATGACTCTACTGTAATACAAGCACTACACTACTATAGCTGTACACAAAGCCCGCCCCAGCGTGGCTGCCTCCCACCGCCGTCGCATCCGTGCTGTCGCCGGTCGTGTCATCGCCGCGTCGTTGTTGTCGTCTGTCGCGTCGCCGTCAAGGTCGTCGTTATTGTTGTCGTCACTGGCATCAGTGGCATTCGGGGTTGCGTTGCCATCGTGTCGTCTCCGCGTCGCCGTCATTGTCTATCGCGTCGTCGTCGTCGTTCGAGCTGGCCTTGCCGAAGTTGCCATCGTGGTTGAACCGTCATCGCCGCTTCGCCGTTGTTGCTGTCGTGGCCCGCTGTGTTGTAGCCGTCGTTGGGAGGGACGTCGTCGTCGTGTTTGGGATAGGACATGCACTGGTTTGTGGTCGTCGTAGTCTTAAATGTTGAGCGTGGGAAGCCACCGTGCCACAGTGGGAAGCAACCTTTTCCACGCCCGCCCGGTGATTGCCAGTTTCATAACTCACATAGGAATTCAAGCCATGTGCACCGCCAACAACAAACTACAACACGCCTCAAGGTTCGCCGACGCAGCTTCGAGCTGCACAAACTCCAGCCACCGCCCAGCACCCTGCCAACGCAGCCGCGACTACGATGCCAGAAACAGCAATCGGGCGAAGTGACGGCGGCGACGCAACCACGACGGGGCAATGCCCACAGACCACGACCACTGGTTAATGCCCTTCGACTACGACTCGGACAACGGATCGATTACGAATACCTGTTGGTTACAGCAACGGGGCAATGCCCGCGACTTATGGAGGTGGGGCGATGGCCGGGATGACCGCGACGACGGCGGAACGACGCGACACGCCGGCAATGGGCCGACGACAACGACTCAATAGCATTGACACGACGACACGGATTGCAAGCACAGTAGTACAACTAGTTAGTACTGTAATAGTTACATAGTATCAGCAATAGAAAAAACAAATCTTTGCCAACCCGGAAATCGTCACGTGACCCCGCGAGTACACGAGTACTCGCGCATTCGAAAGTGGAAACTCGTACTCGCGTGTACTCGTGGGAACGAGTACTCGCGGGCACGAGTACTCGTCACAAACGAGTCACACTCGCGAGTACACTCATTTGACCATAACTCGTTGACATCTCTGGCGGCTGGGGCGTCCTTCTTGAATTCAATGGCGTGATCCCAGGGTCGCGAAGGTGGGAAGCGGTGTGATTCTTCTTCACTGAACACTTTGGCAAAGTCTGCATACTCTTCTGGGATCTCTGTTGCGCCGGTGAATTGTCGCGCTTCGATGGCCAGCTCTGTGGCGGTGGTGCGTGTTTTCACTGCCTCCCATTCGTCATAGAGCTGTTGTATGGTGTGGCGTTTCTCATCTTCGGTGAACTTGGTAGGGGCGAATGCGATGGTCACTCCTCGTTCTTCGGGGTGGGTGGTTCGTAGAATCACCGGGTATGTGTCCTCTTTGATGACGGCGTGCTGCCAGCTAATCTGTGGTTCATAGGCAGCCAGCCATGGGTAGCCAAGGACGACGTCCTCGTTTCCTGTATCTGTAAGTAGGAACCGCATCATTTTGCGGGTTCCTTTAGTCTGTACATCAAGGTCTGCGCAGTGCGTGATTAGCCCTGCTTTGTTTTCTGAGTTATCGATGTTCCATATCTTTTTTGGGGTCTCTAGTTCTTTGAGACCGATTCCCATTCGTTTCGCGAACGTGGGTTTGATGAAACTGTCTGTGGCCCCCAAGTCCACTAGTGCTCTTACTTCGGCCATGTTGTAACTTGTTCGGACGGAAACTGGAATTCTCAACGATCGGTAGCGTGTGATTATTACAGAGTTACAACGGAGCGCCCTCACCCAGGCCGACGGGTTCAGGCGTTTGGAAAACCCTCTCTTCCCCATAGTTCTTGAAGGACCAGATCTTTTACTTCATCCGGTGCTCCGGCCACTCCCTGGAGCCACTCCTGGGCTTGTTGCTGCGGGGTTACTGCTGCGCGTGCTTGCGTTCTTGGTTCTTGGGTGTAGTAGTCTGTTTCCGACCTCCTATTGTTGCTGCTTTGTGTGTTGTTGCGATGCTGTGGGCAATCGCGACTGAAGTGTCCCTTTTGATTACAGGTGTAGCAGATTACTTCCCTTGCGTCTCGGGGTGGCCCCCTTCCCCTGCCTCGCCCCCTTGGCCCTCCTCTGGGCGGGTAGGGTGGCCTTTGTTGATTGAGTATAAACTCTGCTCCGGCGAGCCTCCCTTGGGCGTCTTCTGCTTCCGCACCTCGCGCCCGCGTTCTATCTGTGGAGGTGTCCATTGCGTTAGGGTTTTGGTGATGGGGGAGGTTCCTTGGTATCCATCCGCTTTGGGGATTCCCCCATGGGCTAGGGCGTGCAGTAGTTCGTGGAGCGGGTGTCTTTAACGAGTTAAGACGTGCCTGTAGATGCATATACTGTTGCTGCTTCTTTAGTGCCGCCTGTTTCCACGCTTCGAATGTTGCAGGTTTGTATTGTTCGTAGACTTTAGTAAACAGTGCTTTTGGTAGTCCTGCTGTGAATAGGTCCAACGTTTGAGGGGCATCGAGGTTGTAGTCAGCTTGTCGGGCTAGGCGTTCAAAGGTAGCCACGTAGCTGTCAATGTCCCCTTCCTTCATATGGACGCCCTTGCGCAGCTCTGCCTGCGCTTGTTCTTTTTCCATCGTGTTGGCGAATCGTCGGGTGAAGGCGTTAAGGGTCTCTTCCCAGAGGCGTCGGGTGTGTTCAGGGAATCTGGCCTCTGTCTGGCGCATCAGCCAGTCGGTCATGTACATCACCCATTCGTTGACCATCTCTCCTTGGATGTAGCCGAGGAAGAGGAGTGATCAGCGGTAGTAGTTGCGCATGATGTCGCTCGTACTGTTGATCCCTTGGTAGAGGTTCCACTGCGCTCTAAACTGCAGGGCTTTGGTGTGCTCGCCATTGAAGACCATGGGAGGGTTGCCTAGGAGTCTGTCTGACAATCGAGGTGGGTTACCGATGGGAACTGCTCCTGGGAATCCGCCTCCTCCGGGTCCTCCGCCTCCTCCGTGTCCTCCGCCTCCTCCCCTGTGTGGGTGGCCTCTTCCGGGGCCTCCGCCTGGTGGTCCTCCTCCTCCTGGAGGGGTCTGGTTTGTCGGGTCCGATGGCTCTCATGAGGGCCACATCATCCGCGGTCATTCGATGTCCCGTGCTGGGGTTGATGGGGAGTAGGTCTTCTGGGACTCCGTCTTGTGGTAATTGTATGGGGTCTACTTGGACCTGGTACGTTGGTTCTAACTGTG
>JAKEYF010000435.1:0-43551 GCA_021527775.1 Lactarius sanguifluus | reverse complement strand
TGTCGGGTCCTTGTGGCCGGGGAATGACAAGTCCGTTTAGGCACGTTGACGAGCCCAAGCGTCCGAGGCTCTGGGTGTTGCACGACAAGCCCAGCGACCTGCTCCTGAGACAGGTAAGTGCCATATCTGAAACGGAACAGAACACACATGAGTACAGCCGCGGGCGCAAGAGGTCAATAGGAGGGACATCTTCAAGTTTGGATCGAACGTCGGTCAGGGCGTGGGACTGCACCGTGGCTTCACTCCGTCACAATGCTGCATTGCCAATGACCTGGTGGCCCATTCGCACCGTGAAGAATGAGGAGCGACTCGTGGATACCAAGAGAATGTAACGACATCGAGGAAGTTGAGTCATGGTTTAAGGTCCTCCAAACCATCATTTGAAATACAAAAAAACCAAAAGCAGCCAGTGCTAGAGAGTGAAATTAAGATAGAGGCACAAATTTAAATGACATTGACGATGATCTTTCCTATGCTACCTTACGTGCAAAGGCATCAATAGAATGGGCCCAACGGGGTCCTCCTGCCAAGCCTCCTGCATTTCAGTAAGCATGAAATGTGAAATGTGGAGATGAGACAGGGTGCTCGGCGCCAGAAGTGATGATTGTCCTGATGCCGGCTGCGCGCGGCAGGCACCAGCGAGGAGGACTCACCCCAGTTGGGATTAGGTCGGGATGTGTGGGGGGCGGGTTCGTCTCGGGCCTCGATCCTTCGTATGCGAGCCAAGCAACCATCACCACGTGACCGCCACGCACTCTCAGGCCTCACTGGCGGCGCTCAGCTGCGGTTGCTGGCCCTGGACAACGACTCCGACGCACTTGTGTTCACATTCATCTGAGGCAAGCTCGAGAGTTACCTCCATGCGTTCTGGCGGAAACAAGCTTTATTTTTTATCTTACGGATCTTGTCAAGGATCTTGTTTACGGATCGTGCTCTATCAGAACTAGCCCAAGCGGGATGTTTCATCCGCGACAGAAATAACCCGTCCTGGTCTACTCTGCTTCTGGTACCTTTCACCGTGACATGTTTCACATGGAAAAATCAAAATGGTCACTTCGGCGCTCTTAATTAAGGCTGTGATATCGTCCTCCTCTTTCTCTCACCTTTTCTCTGTTCTTCTTTCACCAAGGCAGCCTAGCTTGCGATTCGACTCCTTTTAGGACCCCTTGAAGAACTTGACATGTCCTGGCCATGCTGTCGCTGACATCCGGAACACCTACGGGTGTTCATTCATTGGGCTGATTATCAAGCGTCATGTGAGCTGTCGGGCCCTCTCTTTACCGGTATTCCTGCTGAGGCTGGTGAACGTCCAGGGCTCTTTGGTATTACGGCTCTGCAGACGTGAGCTAAGATGAACCCTGTCTCTTTTCTTGGCGCTGACTCGGGAAACTTTGTCCGGATAGATGGATATATTACTGGTAATTAACTCTCCTCCCGATACAAACCGAACTCACCAGACACAGGCCAATATGGGAATAGAGACCCAAAGGCTCTTAAGTTATTCATCGCGGTCATATTGTGGGTAGTACATTCAGATTCTAGCCCACCCGGATTGCATTGTTTCGTTAGTTTATTGGATGCCTTGCAACACCTCCCTATGGCGTTTATTTCGATATACTGGTAGGACAACAAGACCCACTCTATCATTCATGAGCTCATTATTGCAGGTACCTGGTCCTAAATTTTGGCAACGTCGAAATTCTGCGCCACAGTATTTGTGAGTCCACTTTTGTCGAGACGAGTTCAGCGTCGTTTCTGACTAGTGCTCTAGGGCTATGAAGGTATGTAACGTTTGAAATTGCGTCTTACCATTTGCAGTGACTTACGTTCACTGTAGGTTCAGATCGAAGTCAACGTATGCCGCTATATAAATTTTTGCTATTCCATTACTTACTAGTGACCATTACAGGGACTCGTCGGTTATAGGTTCAACTGTGTGTCTTTTGCACTGGATCTCTTATTTGCGATTTGTCCTGATGCAGCGTAGCTACTACGCCCGACGAGTTTACATTGGTGAGTATTATCCTCTGCCCTTAATTGGAACTCCAAGCTACAAGCTGGTTTCTGTCAGTGGGCGGGAGTATCATCATCCCGATCATCATTGTAAGTTTGTCTTTATCGTAGCTGACTTCTCGATGCACTTCTCAACGCGTTTTCTCAGGGCGATATTCGGAACTGCTTGCTTCGGTAAGCACTCTGGCTTTGGGAGGTACATTTATGACTATCTTCCTTCGCATCGTTACAGCCCTCGGATTCGGTGAGTTAGCTGCTTTCTATTTCGTGCCTCGTCCATGAATCATGTCTAAACATCGCATGCTAGTGTTCCTCATCCGATCCCGCCATGCGTCCCTAATCGTAAGATTGGACCTTCACCTCTTCCCACATCCGCTTACTCTTTGACGGCTTGGCAGCCGGTGACATGCATCGGAATGGGGTCAAGTGTTGTGGCAGACATTTTAATCGCCGTCTCCATGTGCTGGTATCTCTATCACAAGAGGACTGGTTTCGCAAAGCGAGTTCAGTTTTCCCCATTTACGCCGCAGATTTGGCTGAGTTTTCGTCAACAGAACCGATTCCATGATCGTGACCTGGATGACTTACAGTATTCAGTCGGGTTACTGACAAGGTGAGGTCTTGAGCTACGTCAGTCGGCTACACACTCAATCAAGCAGCGTTCTCGCCTGCGCAATGCTTATCAGCGTAAGGGTTTCCCTCGTACTTTGTCATTTTCTTATGTTACGACCAGTTTTCAATGGCTCCCTCCGCTAAGTATTCGGACATATTTTTCTGGCCACTGGGTAAATGTACGTCTAATAATACCAATGACGCGAAGACCGATTAACCGACGTTTATCCTATAGTCTACGCGAATTCTCTTCTTGCCATGTGAGGAGTCAACTTAGTGTGTATGGTGGGTTCAACTTCTGACCTCCTCCACTCTCAGGTTGAACAGTCGGGACTACGTCCGTGAGCGGTCGTCCACCGAGAACAAACATGACAACGCCTTTAGCCTGTCTTCGATCCGAGTCGAACAACGGAGTGAGGGTGACAAGTCCAGACGACCCACTGTCTCGGTCACTGTGCATCACTCGGCGACAACGGACTTCCAACAGGGCAAACGTGACCACGACGTAGAGTCTAGTACGATCGAAAACAGCAAATTGGTATGGTGCCTGCATTTCTCCGTAGCGACTACTGCACTGATATTTATTTTGTCCTTCGAAGGAGGCGAGTATTCCCTCTGAAGTCCATCATGATGGTCGCATGTCGGATTGGAGCATGTAGGGTCTTGGTAGATCATGGCGCGGATCAAGGAAATTTTCACTAAAGACACATTTCCAAGAGGGCGATTCCGTAAATTTCCTTGTATCATAGCTCCGGCCGGAGGTCCTGACCGTTTACGGTATACCTGAATGATCGTCGATTCGGGTTGCTTGGTTTCAATTGGTTATAACTGTGACTAGTGCGCTGAGGTCCAGGGGGAGAAAGTGGGGAAGGGTGGCGTGGAATGCCAACGCGCCACAAGGTCAATAACCGCCCCATACGAGCATTTGTTCTTTTTGTACCTGAGCGAGAGGTTGATTTGACGAGTACCGCACTACCGTATGTGACGCCATCCTTCAATAATGAAATGTCCTGTATGGGAGCGGGTGGAATCGGATGGCGCTGGCTCGTAACCAGCTTCAGGCTTGGCAGCGTTATTGAGATATGGACTAGTTGCTGTCAAGTGCGAGTGCTGAATCATGTTGAATGTTGGACCATTGGTACCCTGGCCAGCCGCCATATTCCTGTACACACCACTTCTTTGTTCTCAGGTTTCAGGAATTGAACTCGCCTTCGGTCAAATTAACTTGTTGACTACTTGTTATGGCGGACATGTTGACAATGCATTTACTCTCCGCCGCAACATTGTCTTGATTCTCCTCCAGCTCCGTTCCCCTAAGTTAAGATGACTGATCAACGTTCAACGTCCAACAGCCACACTCTCTGCTCGATAACATTGCTTAGGCTCTCCTGTCCCCTGGCACTGGGACTCCTTCAACAATGACGCACGGCCCTTGCAAAAGCTTGAAGATCGAAATGGCTCGTACTGATGGTACGTGTTTACATTCTGGTTGGGACCCGCATGGTGTATTGACTGGCATGACGGCAGAAGAAAGTAACAGACATGTAATGTAGCAACAATCAACATCTTCCCCTTTCTGGAAATATTTGTATCCATCAGCAATTGGGAATTTTAGTTTCCCGTGTATTGGTTATTCGTGTATTTTGCCGTTTTCCCGGTCTCTGGAAACTCGATACTCAGTCAGAGACTTGGACCCACTAGTGTTTTGTATTAGTTGCTGTATTAGTTGCCGTCTCCAAGGCTGTCAGAATAAAATTATTTACTATTTGTTATATCTCAATTGACAGTCCCTTACTATTCTAAAACATCAATCGCTTATTACATTCCCACACTTGTCGCAATTCCGGATTTCCATGAAAATGGACTTGGGTCACCAAGTATTGTATGCCTTGTTTTCGGCGTTTTTTTTCCGGTTTTTTGGGTTGTGAAACCCAAAAAAACCTATTTGCCCAATTACAGATGACTCCAACCCCTATGAGCACCCCTCCCGACACATGAGGCTATGGCAAAGACTTGTGCAGTCTTTGTGCGTGTCTGCCAAAGATGGGGTGGCGACAAATCATCACCACGCCATTTTGATCTACACCTTTGCTGCTCAAACGGAATGCCGTTCAGGAAGGATCTTAGTCTCTGGCTAGAGTTTCCTCTCATCGTTGAATATTACATTGCGGAGGATGAAGATGATCTCATTGTTGCACTCCGAGTCGGGCACCACGCTGCATTGATCATAGCATAGCGAGCGAGGTGTTCGATGTGGTCGAGGCGATGGAGAACGATGGAGGTGCCATTTCCGGTGCTGACACATCTAGAGCTTTCGGGACACGAGGAAGACAGGCCCAAGGAGATGCTTTACCTTTCTGATAGATTTTTGGGCGGGTCTGCCCCATGCCTACAACATCTCTCCTTAGAATCCATTGCCCTTGGGGACCTACCAAAGCTCCTTTTGTCGGCTCGTGGCCTCGTTTCTACTCGAGAATACGTGGGGTCACATGTCACCGGAAGAGATAGTTGGAGGGCTGGCCAGGTTGATCAGGCTCAAACCCTTTTTTTTTTTGGATCCGTTTATATCCCGGCTGGCTCAGAACCCTTTCCATTAGATTCGCATTTTCCTATGAACGATGGGGCAGCCCTATGCATCCCCAACCGTGTGCTGTCCTTCCCGCTCTCACCGAGTTTGAATTTCGAGGTGGAAGCAAGTACTCGGATGACCTCATGGCCCGAATTGACACGCCTCGAGTTGAGGACGTCAGAACTGAATATTCCGAACTGGATATTCAAGCTCCCCAATTTTCCGAGTCCATCAAGCGTTCCCAGTTCAGGCATGCGCGGGTAGACTTTTCAACTTACGATCCCGACACTAAACTCGATTGTCCACAAGGTGAATGCCATCAAGATCATTTTTCCTTGATAATCCCGGACTCGGGGTTCCAAGAATTCACAGCTCCTGACATAGCCCATGTACTCGGTCAACTTGTCCCTATGATCTCCAATGTGGCTCATCTCTCCGTCCTTGGGGAACATGGTGTGGGTGATATACTTCCGCTCTTCCGCCTATTCCCTGCTGTGGAGGTGATGGATGTACACAGGAAGGCGGCAGGGTACATTGTTTCTGCGCTCGAAGACATCGCCGAGGATATGGTCACCGAAGTATTGCCGGCACTCGAATTACTATTGTTAGACGGCGACGAAAACAAGCTAGAGCAGTTCCTCTCAGCGGCCTTGCGCCGACTCTCCCTCCGGTCGCCCTGTAACAGTGTAACGATCGTCGGACACGCAAGATGAGTTCGTTGAAACGCTCAACGCACATTGGGAGAAAGTCTAGCGGTTGCCTCTTTATTCTGCTGTTATTTGACCGTGGCCACTACGTACAATTTGTTTAGGAGGAGGGACAAAGGAATGATGACATGCGAAATCAATTTTACATGCGCCGACATGTGCTGCTACACTTATTTACTAACCCTGGCCGAGGTTGACTGAGCCGAGAACAGGCGGTCGTGTCTACGCTGACACGGCGCGGTTTATGCCCTCCCATGATGTGCTTTCGCAGCGCCTGATTGAGGTACTGACCGGCACTGGCAACCAGACAAGAGACAGGACAGCTAGCAACGTTTCACTTATAGTAATCACGAACGTAACTTACAGTAACATTCAACATGATTCGGCACTCGCCGCCTAAGCGTGTACAGCCTGCTCAATTACGCTGCCGCTGCCAAACTGGTTACGAGTCGGCGCCATACGATGCATGGTCAACAGAAATAGTAGGGATAGCGGACCAGAAAACACATCGCACAATGCGTGCTATGCAGCCTATGCTGGACAGACTCGGAGAGAACGGCGGGAATCACTGGTATAGCCGAACACCGTAAATAGGTGCATGCGGCATACGGTCTAATTATGGCTGAGAATCACTCCTCGTAAATGTTCTGATTAGCGGTCCGAAGAGTACTAGTAGAACATAGGAGTGGACTGGACTGTGGACCTTAGGTTGTTCATGGCATCACAAGAGGTAGTATTTCGCCTCGATGAGGCAGTGCGCTGGGTCAACACTCAAGAGAGCAGATCGTCTCGTCAATCCCCTCTGCCTGAGTTCGAGTCACGTGTCGTGTAGAAATCTGGATACCGCACACGTGAACCTCGTCTTTCTTCTACCCACCCGCCGCCGTTTCCTCCAGCACAACTGACGCCTTCTGATCCACCAAAATCCTCATCTACAACTTCTTCTAATCCAGTTCCCGACAATATTCTTCCTACAGGTTCGCCGCTGTCTTCACACTCGCCCATCACTTGATCTGACTTCTGATCGTCTTACCGCTCGACAATCGTTAATACTGCCCCCAACGCCTCTCCAAAGCGGACCTCTGAAGCCGAGCTGGGTACTACTGGAGACGATAGTAGCCCGAAGCCTGGCTCGCGCATGGAAAAGGACGCTCTTGACCCCCCTCGGCGAATCGCGCATTCCACGCAAACACTACGGCCACCCTAGATCTTCCATCAAATCTCCGTCATTGAGATCAGTTGCTGACATGGACGTAACCATCATAGGTCCTTCGCTGCGGAGACCAATTTCTGGACGTATAGGACTCCGAAATTGTCTTCCGCGTCCTTCGTATGATGTCGTCTGACGCATCCCCAATAAATACCTCAAAGGTGCGCATGTGATAGGGTATACATTTGTGTTTGGCTAGTACTATTCGATCCCTTTCTTATCTTATGGATATCCCGTCCTATTCGCGGTACAAATACCGTGGCGAAAGCTGTGTAGGCGAAATCGGTGGTTCCCAAGAAAGAGTACTTTTCTATCGCGCGAACTCTTATCATAACTTATATCCTCTGAAGGTGCAGATATTGCAAGTAGAGGGTCTCCGCTTCGTACCAGTTCTCAAACCTCGATTCAATATAGTACGCCGTCAGGTGAAGCGGTGTTCGTACCATCATCGCTCTTGTATGGCTAATTTCGCACAAGACATGTTGAATCCGTCCGTAAATGGTATTGACCGACCGGTGATCGTCAAGCAGCCGCCACAGTGTGTCATTGAGACGGAAGACTCCGGTGTTTGAGCTACGAGTTGACGAGCCCAAGCGTCCGAGGCCCTGGGTGCGGCACGACAAGCCCAGCGACCTGTACCTGAGACAGGTAAGTGCCATATCTGAAACGGAACAGAACACATGATACAGCCACGGGCGGAAGAGGTCAATAGGAGGACGTGCTTCAAGTTTGGATCGGACGTCGATCAGAACGCGGGACTGCACCGTGGCGGGACGGCACCACTTCCTTGACCTCCTCCCAAATTACCCTCGTCTGCAAGACCGCTGCGAAAGCGTATAAGAAGCAGACTGGCGGCCCTCGTCATCTTCTCACAACATTTTCCGTCAGAGGCGTTCACGTACACGTTGTATCTACCAACTTTCGCGAAATGACTATGCACGGTGGCATCTAGCTCGCACTAGACATGTACTTCCTTCACCTTGAGCCTGAGTGGCGCCACTTCCGACCTTCCGACTCTCGCATCACGTCTACACAGGCGATCATGCATGTCGCGTAATCATTCTGTTTTGTGTACAACTCACTGCTGTAGGTTTTCCTGACGCGTATGAGAGAAAGTACTGGAGCGGAACTGATCTCTCAGGGCGGTTATTACTGGAGATAGGAAGGCCGACCCGGAAAGCATGTATGTTGCGCTGCTTCATACAAGGCTTCACGTGTTTCATCCATTAGGCGTCTTCGCCTTTGTAGCATACTGCGCCACGGTGCGTGATACATGCAAGTTGACCTTGACCCAATCGCAGCCATTCGCTTCTTTGCCTCGCGGGTAAAATACTGACTACCAAATAGGTTCGACTACAGTGAAACTGGCTGAAATGTCACTCACACTCTCATGTGCTCCTCGAGGCTTTCCAGCCCGAAGCTTTTCACTTAGATAAACCTTGCCGCCAACAACAGCAGTACATACCTTCGACCTTCTTGAGTGCAGCATGCGACTGTTCAAATATTCGTTGTGCGGAATAAAGGAAGCACGGAGCAAGAAAGGGCCCTTGTATTTTGTACCGAGTTGATTTGACCAGTACTGCACCTGTTGAATGTTGGACCATTGATACCCTGGCCATAACCACCATATTCCTATACACACCACCTCTTTGATCTCATAGGTTTCAGGAATTGACTTGTTGACTACTTTGCGGACATGTTAGTCAAGAGCGGGCATTTACCCTTCACTCTCCGCAACATTCCAGGATGGCTTCGCCTTTCGCACCGTTGCCCCTAAGATGACTGATCAACATCAACAGCCACACACTCTGCTCTTCTCCTGACTCCCCTCCCCTAGAACTGAAACCTCTTCAACAATAACAATGACACACGACCCTTGCAAAAACTTGAAGATCGAAATGGCTCGTACTGATAGTACGTGTTTAAATTCTGGTTGGAACTCGCATTATGTACTGAGTGGCATGGTGCAGAAGAGAGTAACAGACATGTAGCAACAATCAACACCCTCCCAGATGATATTTTTCGAGAAATATTTGCCATCTGTCTATCCGACCCTGATGAGCACCCCGTCGTATGCATGTGGGAATGGCAAGGACTGGTGCGCGTCTGCCAAAGATGGCAACAAGTCATTTATGCGTCACCACGCTATTTCGATCTACACCTTTGCTGCACAAATGGAACGCCATTCAGGAAGGATCTCAGTCTCTGGCCAGAGTTTCCTCTCGTCGTTGAGTATTACGTTGCAGAGGATGACGATGATCTCAATGCTGCACTCGAGCACCCTAATCGTGTGCGCCGCATTGATCTTAGCATAGCGAGCTCGGAGGTGTTCGAGGCGATCGAGGCGATGGAGGTGCCATTTCCAGTGCTGACACATCTAGAGATTACGGGACACGAGGAAGAAGACAGGCCCAAGGACATGCTTTACCTTTCCGATAGATTTTTGGGCGGGTCTGCCCCATGCCTACAACATCTCTCCTTAGAATCCGCTGCCCTTGAGGACCTACCAAAGCTCCTTTTGTCGACTCGTGACCTCGTTTCTCTCCGACTCGAGAATTTTCCCCCGTGGGGTTACATTTCACCGGAAGAGATAGTTGGAGGACTGGCCGGGTTGACCAGGCTCAGAACCCTTTCCATTAGATTCGCATTTCCCTATGAACGATGGGGCAGCCCTATGCATCCCCAACCGTGTGTTGTCCTTCCCGCTCTCACCGAGTTTGAATTCCGAGGTGACAGCAAGTATCTGGATGAACTCATGGCCCAAATTGACACGCCTCGAGTCGAGGACGTCAGAATTGAATACTCCGAACTGGATGTTCAAGCTCCCCAATTTTCCGAGTTCATTAAGCGTTCCCAGTTCAGGCGTGCGCGGGTAGACTTTTCAACTTACGATCCCGACATCAAACTCGATCGTCCACAAGGTGAATGCCATCAAGCCCATTTTTCCTTGATAATCCCGGACTCGGGGTTCCGAGATTTCACAGTGGCCCATGTACTTGGTCAACTTGTCCCTATGCTCTCCAATGTGGCTCATCTCTCCGTCCTTGGGGAAGATAGTATGGATGAGGTGCTTCCGCTCCTCCGGCTATTCCCTGCTGTGAAGGCGATGGATGTACACAGGAAGGTGGCAGGGTACATTGCTTCTGCGCTCGAAGACATCGCAGATAATATGGTCACCGAAGTATTGCCGGCGCTTGAATTGCTATTGTTAGATGGCGACGACAACAAGCTAGGGCAGTTCCTCTCCTTACGCCGGCTCTCCGGTCGCCCTGTAACGATCATCAACACGCAAGACGAGTTCGTTGAAAGGCTCAATGCCCGTTGGGAGAAAGTCTAACAGTTGCCTCTTTCCTGCTGTTGTTTGAAAGGTCTTGGCCACTACGTACGATTTATTTAGGAGGCTGTTAAGGGACGCAGAAAATGATGACATACGAAATCAATTTTGTAAGCGCTGATATTCGTACGAATTCAAGTACAGTAGCTAGAACCGGGGGAAACAAACGGCGATATCTCGGGGTTGGGTTGGGGGAGAAGCAATGGATAAAGCACTTCATCATCCCCTTCTGATGACCCATCGAGAATGTTTGTTGGAGATAGAGAAAGAGCCTACAGTACATTGTATGTGTTGATGAGAAAACCCCATGCGGCTGCCAATAATAGCAGAATGGCAGAGTTGACATGGAGATACGTTGCTCGCTCTGGGAATCTGTAGAGAAACTGGCACGACCAACGACGGACGAAGCCAACTCTGAGACGAGGTTATGGAAGAACTATTACCTGTTGAGAGCAAACGCGCGATTAGCGGTACATAGTACACAGGGGCAGAACACACCGCCGAGCCAGCGCTGACAGCGACGTTCCCGGCACGTGATGTCGTGTGTTTTGCTTGCAACGCGGCCAACGCTAATCCGGCGCTCCTTTTGGCCCATCGAGACCGCAGAGCTGGCGGTTGCTTCCATTGCGTCCGAAGAGACGAGACGCCAAAACAAGCACGGGCTTAGACAACCAGCTGATAATCATTTTGATAGGGAGATCAATGCAACCTGAGTCTCATCCTTGTAAATTGCATAGCGTAGTACATCCGAGTCCGTCAATTGACACCAACCGGTTGAAGCTGAAGGCACCAACGTGGCGGAGCTCAGCTCTGCCTAATCTACTGCTGGCATAGACTCTCTTTTGCGCGCCGAGACGCGTCTCGCAGGATCCCAATGACGTTCCACACGTCGCCGTCATGGTCCTGGCCTACTGCCGTTCTCCACGCGTCCTCTCGCGCCAAGCGCTTCACGCTTTTGATCGCGCTCGTCGACCGTAGTACATATCCCCCTGTAGTGGCGCACATCGATAAGACGGCGAACTCTAGCACCTTGGTGGCGGACGACAACACGAGAGACCTGTGAGCAAAAAGTGTTAGCGACGACCCTTAGATACGCGGGCTTGCTTCCATCTAATCGGAATCAATGAAGTCGGCATTACCTTATCTCCGCTTTCGAGTCACCTTCTGGCGAGTCGTCCATATGGAGCTTGTGCCATATATTATCGCGCTCGGCGCCGGACGCGAAAACTTTGTGCAGCGCCCGTCGGATGCTCGTGTAAGTGGCGTTCCTAGTTGCGATCTGCACGGAAGGTAAGTGATTTCCGTGTCCTCACCACCATGAACCAGGTAATTCGAACCGGAATTTTCTGAGAGAATGGTGCGTCGAGGTCTATTTCCTCGGCCGAAAGACTCAAAGGAGAGGCTAGATATATGAGAAGCGCTGTTCGAGACAAGATCATACACATCTCGACCAGCGACCAGACTTACAAGAAAGAACCTCGACGTCATCGTCTAAAGATCGTATAGGATCCATTCGAGCACCTTTTGACGTAGGTGGCGTCTTCGGCGCGTCGTTGATCGTATCTCCGAGTTCCACATTCGAGGTCGACGCGATCCGTGGGTTTGTCACCGACGCCGTCGCAGAATTAGACGGCACCTTGAACGGCACGCGAAATTGCTGGGTCGTTCTTTCTAAACCTCTCGTGGTGAGCCGCACAAAGCACGTGAATTTGAGAACGAGTGGAATGGCACCAACGGTAACTGGTGGACGCAACCGAGGACTCGCTCTTGGGCTTCTTGGAAGTCTCCTCGGCGCCGCCCTCTTTCGAATCCCCTGACGATGAGATGCCTCGCTTCATGCCCAACTGACGCGAACGCAGCAGAGCTGGGCCAACATAGTTGGTCTTTGTGCCAATCGACGCGAGGACGGTGCTCGTGCTGGCTACGCGCGGAAGGGCCGAGCCGTCGTCGTCGTCGTTTTTGGGGTTTGGATCGCCGGGAGCTTTTATGCGACTGGCCTTGCCGCCGAGGGTCACGGGTCGCAGCGGAATCGGCGGTGCTCTGACTTGAGGAACTGGATAGTCGCCGTCATCATCTTCATGGGACCCTGTCCTGAAGGAGTCTACATGACGGTCGAGAGCCTCGGCCGGGGACAGCACCTCTTTTTTCTTTCTCGCCTTCTCGGGATTCTTGCAAACCTACAATAAAGACGACAATGTAGGAGCAGACGTGGTTGTTGTCGTGAATACGCACATCACACATATTCTCACAATATGATGGGGCTTGTCCGGCATCCCCTCCGTCAGTCATCTCTCCGAAATACCGGCATATCGACTCGAAATGATCGCACATAGATAAGTCTAGGTGTGCGACAGCCTAGCTAGACTACTCACAATGTGTCTGCAAACATTCACGTTCTCCGAGAAATTGACGAGCTAGAGGTCTGTGAGAAATGTTCATGTTGGCAAGTCAGGTCCATACGGCAGAAAAACTGTCAGTCGCCCTCTGGCTCGGTGGAGGGTCGTTGTTCCGATCAGCAGTAGCCCGTCGGCGGTTTTGCGATATCGAGACTAGCTTTCTAGCGCGCGACATATCTTCCCGAGCTGAGAAGAGACGTTGAGTCCCATCTGAGAAGCCGGAGGGAAGTATCGTACAATAATACAGAATGCATTTCGCTGGCTTCAGGTCGCTTCAGTTGCAGTTTCTTTCAATGACATTGGTTTTGTAAAACGTACTTCACCGTCTCGGCCAGCTCGTCCTGACGGTGTCAAACTGAGACGTAGCACATTTTCAACAGAACACCACTTACCAGTTTCCTGATAATAGCCTAGCGCAGTGTCATCTCCCGTCTCGTGGGTGGTAGACGAGACGCACCTTCGAAGCTCTTCGGCAAGTCATAATGAATGATATACCTGGGCTCACGTCGACCGATTCATTCCACACAACAAGTCACCACTACTCACCGGACGTCACTCTTGTCTATGCCCATCCCGAATGCAATCGTGGCGCAGACCTGAATACGCCGTTGAGGATCATGTTATCGACTGAAACAGTCGAGAACCTACGACATCTACCCCCCTGGTTCCGTCTCCACCTTCCTCCCACCCCTTCAGTGTTTGATCAAGAATCGCGGGCCTATAATTTTCTCAGACATGCGACATTGGAAGAACGCCGATACGTCAACGCACTTTATGCCTCTGTGGTACGGTCGACAGTTCAGTCCCTTCCCTCGTAGGTAGTTGGACAGATCGTCACACGTCATGCGAGTCCGACAATAAATGATGCCCGAAGATGGTCGTCCCCGTCGACGATGCAGACCACTGATGTAGTTCAAGACCTCGTCCATCTGGGTTATCGCCTCTGAAGAGTGGTACCGAACCTAGACAACAAATCAGCCGCGCGATCGTTACGATATATAGTTTTGAGCCACAAAACACACTTCATAGAACAAATTTGGGCGGTTGAAGGGGTGTACGAACTTCGAAAGACGATGCGGAGCCATTCGGAGAATGCGTGCAATGTCGTCCTGGACTCTGCACACAGGAAATGTCAAACGCCTATCCGCCATCACAGAAACGAACGCATACAAAGGTGTCGCGCTTGCCGTCAAGGCCATGAGAGGCACATCGGGAAACTTTTCCCGAATTGTCCCCAGGCGTCGATACTCTTCGCGGAAGTCGTGCCCCCATTCCTAGAGACTCAAGCTCTCGGCGCTTACCATGAAGAGTTCCGTTTATTACGCACAGATATACAATGTGCCTAGTCGAGTGGGTCAGCTGGAACAGCGACGCGATAAAGGGTGCCAATTCCTCACCTCGTCGACCACAAGGCGGTTGAGCTCTCCACGTTGATATAATGGCGCCAGGAGCTTCATGAACTCCGCCGAACACAGTTTCTCGGGTGTAACTAGTAAACGGGTGAGGGGTTGATGTCAGTCAATCAGGTCATGAGATAGAGAGGGAGTGAGAATGACTGTAGAGAAGCCTGTTCTTTGGACATGGCGTGGACAGGTCGTCGATGATCTAAAATTTTCCAAGAATGAATCCGATCTCGGCGGCTCGGTTTACAGCAGGCCTACCTCGCGTTTCTCAGACTTGGACGTCTCAGATGTCAGAGAGGCGACATGTACCTTGTGCCTACGCAACCGAGCAATTTCTGTTCCATATGGTCAGTACAAGGTACATGTCAATGAGCTGACCACCCACGATTCTTCATGAGAGCTTATAACAATGGCCATCAGTAAGCACCGGTAGCGAAGTAAGAGATGGCGAGCAAACCCAATAATGGCGAGATCACAATAGTAATTCCAGACTTGATGGATGATTAGCTGGCATGCTCATAGGGAACCCGAAGGTGGCAATCACCTCTTGTACGATTGCTGGCACCTGGAAGCAGATGCTCTATTGAAGGTTTCATGCGCGAGCGAGAAAGGTAGCATGGAAGGGACCCACCTTGCCCATCCCAGTTGGCGCTACAACCAAAACATCCGCCCCTAGAGAAAGAAAGAACAAGTCTTTCGGTGCTCCTTACGCTTAAGGAAAACCGAGTTCATACCATTGATCGCCGCCTCGAATATCTCCTTCTGCTTCCCCTTATATTCGCTATACCCGAACACTGTAAATGCACGTAAATGACATGCGATTTACCGTGGCCGCGATATAGTACCCTTCGTAAATATTCTGATTTATGGTCCAAGGGTTAGTACATGCGCTGCTGAGGATAAAACGAAAGTAGACCTCACTCGTGGCAGTCCGACGCGTCATAGTGGGGGGGACCATCTCGCTTCGATGAGCCAGCGCGCTGGTTCATCATATAAGAGAGCGCATTATCGATCCGCATGTCGGACGTCGGGTGACGAAGAGGTCGCACAAGTCCAACCGCGGTCGTGTGAGTCACTCACTCGCAACTTGAACAGGGTCGGGAGCCTGAGTCGGGAGACGCGTGAAACGCTTGGTAAACGCGTCGAGTCACACACATCGAATGTCACGGTCACAAGCGACACGTGCCGGGAACGTCGCTTATGTACCGCTGATTGCGCTTTCGCTATCGACAGTAGTATCCCACTCTTCCGTGACCTTGGTCCCAGAGTCGGCGTCCGTCGTTGGTCGTGCCAGTGGATTTCTCTGCAGGTTCTCAGAGACACCAACGCGGGTTACGCGATGCAACGCATGTCAACCCCGTTCTGCTATTATTGGCAGCCGCCTCGAGTCAAGTGTATTGAATTCGTACGAATATACAATGTCAGCGCATACAAAATTGATTTCGCATGTCTGCTTCCCCTAACAGCCTCCTAAATAAATTGTACGTTGTGTCCAAAACCTTTCGATCAAGAACAAAGAGGTAACCGCTAGACTTTCTCCCAACGGGCATTGAGCCTTTCAACGAACTCGTCTTGCGTGTTGACGATGGTTACAGGGTGACCGGAGAGCTGGCGTAAGGAGAGGAACCGCTCTAGCTTGTTGTCATCATCGTCTAACAATAGTAATTGGAGCGCCGGCAACACTTCGGTGACCATGTCCTCAGCGATGTCTTCGAGCGCAGAAGCAATGTAACCCTTGGCGTAACCTGCCGTCTTTCTAGATACATTCATCGTCTCCACAGAAGGGAATAGGCGGAGAAGTGGAAGCATATCATCTCCCCGACCGTGTTTCCCAACAACGGTGAGATGAACCACATTGGAGAGCATAGGGACAAGTTGATTGAGTAGACGGGCCATGTCCGGAGCTGTGAATTCTTCTAACTCTGGGTCCGAGATTATAAGGGAATGATGGGCTTGATGGCATTCACCTTGCGGATGATCGAGTTTGATGTCGGGATAGCAAAAATCTACCCGCGCACGCTTGAACTGGGAACGCTTGATGAACTCGGAAAATTGGGGAGCCTGGACATCCAGTTGAGAGTATTCAATTCTGACGTCCTCGACTCGAGGCGTGTCAATTTGGGCCATGAGTTCATCCAAATACTTGCTTCCACCTCGGAATATAAACTTGGTGAGTGCGGGAAGGACAGCACACGATCGGGGATGCATAGGGCTGTTCATTCGTTCATAGGGAATCGCGAATCTAATGGAAAGGGTTCTGAGCCTGGTCAACCCGGCCAGTCCTCCAACTATCTCTTCCGGTGAAATGTAACCCCACGGGGGAATATAGTCGAGTTGGAGAGAAACGAGGTCACGAGCCGACAAAAGGAGCTTTGGTAGGTTCATAAGGGCAACGGCTTCTAAGGAGAGATGTTGTAGGCATGGGGCAGACCCGCCCAAAAATCTATCGGAAAGGTAAAGCATGTCCTTGAGCCTGTCTTCCTCGGGTCCCCGTAATCTCTAGATGTGTCAGCACCGGAAATGGCACATTTATCGCTTCGACCGCCTCGAATACCTCCGAGCTCGTTATGTTAAGATCAATGCGGCATATGCGATCAGGATGCTTGAGTGCAGCAGTGAGATCATCTTGATCCTCCATGATGCAATATTTAATGGTGAGAGGAAACTCTGGCCAGAGACTGAGATCCTTCCTGAAGGGCGTTCGACTTGAGCAGTGAAGATGTAGATCGAGATAGCGTGGTGATGTATATATGATTCGTCGCCATCTTTGGCAGACACGCACAAGTCTTTGCCATACCCTCATACGTTTTGGGGGATCCCCATGCGGATAAGGGTCGGGTAGACAGAACGCAAATATTTCTAGAAAGGTGGCGTCTGGGAGAACGTTGACTGTCGTTACATGTCTGTTACTCTCTTCTGCGCCATGTCACTCAGTACATCATGCGAGTTCCAACCAGAATTGAAACACGTACCATGAGCACGAGCCATTTCGTTCTTCAAGCTTTTGAAAGGGGTATGTGTCATCGTTGAAGAGGTGTCAGGAGTTGTGGCTGGTGCAGAAAAGTTGCGGAGATTAAATATTAAATGCGCGCACTTGTGAATTTGACCGAAGGCGGAGTGTGTATGCACGAATAATATGGCGGTTATGGCTAGGTCAAACACACTCAACATGATTCAGCACTCGCACCCGATAGTGTCTACAGCAGCTTGAATGTACAGTCCGTATCACTGCTCAATAACGCTACCAAGCAGTGGTTATCAAGCCAGCGCCATCCAGTGCATGGTGAACATAAACAACAGTAGGGATAGCGAATCAGAAAACAATGCGTGTTATGCTGAACGGTCACGGAGGGAACAAGGACCCGATGGTGTTCAACCCGGACCGTCTCGTCGCACAACCTGGAAAGCCGGCCGAGCCGGATCCGTTGTACTTCTGGGTATGGGCACTGGTGAGTCTCCCATGTAGCATCGTGGCCGTAGTCGTCACCTCATGCATCTCGTACCCAATAGCGCATGCCCCGGTGAACAACTCGCACAGTTGATCTTGTTCATCTTTGCGGCCACTGTGCTCTCTGTCTTCGACATCAATAAGGTGACAATCAATGGAGTGGTCCAAGAGCCAACGTGTGAGTTTAGCAGCGGTGTCTGTGTATGTCTTCTTCCCACTGCATGTGCGAGCGACGGCTACGGTCTGATGTATTTCTTGTTGTAGGCGTCCGAAGCCGTTCCTTAGCGAGTTCAAGCCGCGTTCCGCCAAAGCTGAAGCGCTTATCAGATCGCTCGAGTTGTCATGAATGTCGTGAGGCGCGAGCCAGATTTCGACTTAAACCATTATGCGTGGATAGACTTGGCACTTTAATTCATCTGTACATTCTCTCGGGATAGATGCATGTATGATCACATACGGCCTATTATCACCCCTCGTGAGTGTTCTTATTAGCGGTCCGAAGAGTACAGTATTGGTAGGACATAGTGGACTGTGGACGTACATACTAGTACATATACATATATGGCCACGACGAAGAACGTGTCACCATTTCCTTCGATTACTACGGATACGGATGAGGTGATGAGGACTAGGACATTTTAGTCAAACGCCAAACTAAAGGGGCACCCGCTACGGAACTTTCTCTTCACATCTCCAATGGGCATTGAGTCTTTCAGTGAACTCATCTTGCGTATTGACAACGGTTACAGGACGACCAGAGAGCTGGCACAATGAGAGGAACCGCTCTGGGTTGTCATCGTCTAACCACAGCAATTGGAGCGCCGGCAACGTGACCGTTTCCTCGATGATGTCTTCGAGCGCAGAAGCAATACACCCCGCCAACCCCGGATACCTCCAGCACCTCCACAGTAGCGAATAACTGGAGAAGTGGCAGCCATTGAGTGCTCTCCCAAAAATCTTCCCCTGCCTGGCTCTGGCGGATGGAGAGATGACCCACGTTGGAGGTCATAGCGACAAGTTGACCAAGTACATGGACCACGTATGGAACTGGGGACTTTACGAGCATGCTTTCCGGGACCGGGTCGGAGATTGTAAGGGAAAGGTGGGCTTGGAGGCATCCGCCTTGTGGGGGATTAAATTCGATGTAGGCATTTTCGAAATCAAAAGTTACTTGCGCACGCCTGAACTGGGCAAGTTTGAGGTTTGAGCAGCCGATGAACTGAGAAAGTTGGTGAGATTGAACCCCCTCCATCAAGTACTCTATTCTGATGTCCTCGACTCGAGGTGCGTCAATTTGGGCCACGAGGTCCTCCAAGTACTCGAAATCATATCCGAATACAAACTCGGTGAGGGCAGGAAGGACAGCCAGCATTGGGGAATCTGGACGCCTTCTCCCTTGTTTATGGGGAGGGATCGAAGATGCATATTTCCTGATGCGAAGGGTTCTGAGGTTGGTCAAAACGGCCAGACCACTGACCATCGCCTCTGGTGGGATGTAACCATAACTGTAACTAGCTGGGGGAACATAGTCGAGTTGGAGAGAAACGAGGTCACAAGCTGATAAAAGTAGTGTGGGTAATCCTGGAAAGGAAATGTTTTCTAAGCGGAGATGTTGTAGACATGGGGCAGACCCACCCAAAAATCTATTGGGAAGGTCAAGCACATCCTCGTCAACCTCGTCCTCGGGTCCTATAAGCTCGAGGTGTGTCAAAGCCGGAAATGGCACTTGCATCGCCTCTTCCACCTGGACCACCTCCGAGCACGTTATGATAAGATCAACGCGGCGTACACGATCAGGGCGCTCGAGGGCAGCAATGAGGTCATCTTGATCCTCGGGAACGCGATATTTAACAGTGAGGGGGAACTCTGGCCAGCGGCTGATATTCTTCCTGAAGGGCGTTCGGTGTGAGCAGTAAAGATGGAGATCAAGATAGAGTGGTGATGCATATATGATTTGCCGCCATCTTTGGCAGACATGCACCAGTCTTTGCCACACCCTCATACGTGCAATGGGGTCCCCATGAGCATAAGGGTCGGGTAGACAGAAGGTAAATATTTCTCGAAAGACATCGTCTGGGAGAATTTTGATCGTTGCTAGGCTGTTACTCTCTTCTGTGCAACGCAACTCAGTACTCCATGCAGGTGTTAACCAGAATGTAAACACGCACCATGAGCAAGAGCCATTTCAAGTTCGATCTTCGATCTTCAAGCTTCAAGGGCCAGGTGTCAGTGTTGAAGAGGTGCAAGCGAATCAGGAGAATCGATTATTGAAGGGAGAGGGGTTGTGTGTTGATCGACGTTGACCAGGAGGATCTAAACAAAGTTGCGGAGAGTGGAACCGTCTATGGGCAAAAATGGAGAAAGAAGGGGTCACAAGATCGGTCATGATCGATGACCGTGCCTGCCCACCGTCAAACTCATCAGGGTTCTGCTAAGGTAGCTTGAAAAACTTTTCAAGGTGACGACACGTACAACAGATGCAACCGACGACTCGGGCCTTACGTGCAAACGCATCAATAGAATTGCGAGGAGGGCGCAAAGGAGCCCTCCTGCATTTCATGAATGAATGAAATGCGAGAGACAGCGTCGCCAGAAGTTTTGGTGATGATTGTTCCTGACCATGCGTCATGCGTGGAGCAGGCACCAGCGAGGAGGACTCACTCCGCAGTTGGGATCAAGTCGGGATGTGGGGCAGGGTTCGTCTCGGGCTCGCTTCACTTAGACTGGTGACCGTCTGTATATGAAGGTAAACTATACAGGCTGGTCACGCTCCCCTACCATCACCACGTGTACGCCACGCTCCCTCGGTTGCTGAACAACTCGGAGTCGTTCACACTCATCTGAGGCAGCTCGAGAGTTACCTCCATGCGTTCTGGCGGAAACAAGCTTTACGATAATGTTCTATCAAAACTAGCCCAAGCGGGGTGTTCAGAAATAACCGTCCCGGTCTGCTCTGTTTCTTGGTCCCTTTCACACGGTTCATCACGGTTCATATGGAAAAATCAAAGTGGTCACTTCGGCGCTCATAAGACCATGACTTCGTTCTCCTCTCTTTCTCTCACCTTTTCTCTGTTCTTCTTTCACCAAGGCAGCCCAGCTGCGATCGACTTCTTTTAGAACTGGACGCCTTTAAGAACTCGACATGTCTGGCCATGCTGTCGCTGACATCCGGAGCACCTACGGGTGTTCATTCATTGGGCTGATTATCAGTGTTATGTGAGCTGTCTGGCCCTCACCTTACCGGTATTCCTGCTGAGCTGGTGAACGTCCAGGCTCTTTGGTATAACGGCTCTGCAGACGTGGGCTTAGATGAATGCTGTCTCTTTTCTTGCGCTGACTCGGAAACTTTGTCCGGATAGATGGATATATTACTGGTAATTAACACTCTCCTCCTGATACAACCGAACTCACCAGACACAGGCAATATGGGAATAGAGACCCAAAGGCTCTCAAGTTATTCATCGCGGTCATATTGTGGGTAGTACATTTCAGATTCCGGCCCGCCCGGATTGCATTATTTCGTTAGTTTATTGGATGCCTTGCACACATCCCTATGCATTTATTCAATATACTGGTAAGACAGTAACACCCACTCTATCATTCATGAGTTCATCATTGCAGGTACCTGGTCCTAAATTTTGGCAACATCGAAATTCTGGACCACAATATGTGGTGAGTCGACTTTTGTCGAGACGAAGTCAGAGTCGTTTCTGACTAGTGCTCTAGGGCTATGAATGTATGTAACGTTTGAATATTGCGTCTTATCTCTCGCCACTTACAGTAACTTACGTTCACTGTAGATTCAGACCGACCTCAACGTATGCCACTATAAATTCTTACTATTTCATACTTACTAATGACCGTTTCAGGGACTCGTCGATTATATGGTTCAACTGTGTGTCTTTTGCACTGGATCTCTTATTTTCGATTTGTCCTGATGCAGCGTAGCTACTACGCCCGACGAGTTTACATTGGTGAGTATTATCTTCTGTCCTTAACTAGAACTCCAAGCTACAACCTGGTTTTTTCTGTCAGTGGGCGGGAGTATCATCGTCCCAATCATCATTGTAAGTTTGTCTTTATCGTAGCTGACTTCTTGATGCACTTCTCAACGCGCATTCTCAGGTGATATTTGGAACTGCTTGCTTCGGTAAGCACTCTTGTGGGCTTTTGGGAGGTACGTTTATGACTATCTTCCTTCGCATCGTTACAGCCCTCGGATTCGGTGAGTTAGCTGCTTTCTATTTCGTGCCTCGTCCATGAATCATGTCTAAACATCCCGTGCTAGTATTCACTGTCAGAGCGTATGTGTGGTCTATTCCCTGGCATTATTCAAATATTTGAAACCTGTTGTCAGGACTGCCCTCAAGTTCTGGTCCCGCTATACGTCCCTAATCGTAAGCTTGAACCTTCACCTCTTCCTCATCCGCTTACTCTTTGACGGCTTGACAGCCGGTGACCTGCATCGGAATGGGGTCAAGTGTTGTGGCAGACATTTTGATCGCCGTCTCCATGTGCTGGTTGCTCTACCACAAGAGGACTGGTTTTGCAAGGCGAGTTCGGGTTTCCCCATTTACGCCGCAGATTTGGCTGAGTTTTCGTCAACAGAACCGATTCCGTGATCATGACCTTGATGACTTACAGTGTCCACTCGGGTGTACTGACAAGGTAAGATCTTGAGCTACGTCAGTCGGCTGCGCACTAAATCAAGCAGCGTTCTCACCTGCGCAGTGCTTATAAGCGTAAGGGTTTCCCTCGTGTACTTTATCATTTTCTTATGTTATGACCAGTTTACAGCGGCAAGCTCCTCTATGTATTGGCAGATATTTTTCTGGCCAATGGGTAAATGTACGCGTGCAATAATACCAAAGAATGGGAAGACAGATTAACCGAAGATTATCTTATAGTCTATGCGAATTCTCTCCTTGCCATGTGAGGAGTCAATTTAGTATATGGTGGGTCCAACTTCTGACCTCTTCCACCTTCAGGTTGAACAGTCGGGACTACGTCCGTGAGCGGTCGTCCACCGATAACAAACCTGACAACACCTTCGGCCTTTCTTCGATCCGAATCGAAAAACGGAGTGAGGGTGACAAGTCCAGACGACCCGCTGTCTCGGTCACTGTGCATCGCTCGGCGACAACGGACTTCCAACAGGGAAAACGTGACCACGACGTAGAGTCTAGTACGATCGAAAACAGCAAATTGGTATGGTGCCTGTATTTCTCCGTAGCGACTACTGCACTGATACTTATTTTGTCCTTCGAAGGAGGCGAGTATTCCCTCTGAAATCCGTCATGATGGTCGCATGTAGGATTGGAGCATGTAGCTTGAGGGTCTTGGTAGATCATGGCGCGGAAAAAGGAAATTTTCACTAAAGACACTTTTTCCAAAGGGCGGGTCCGTACCTTGTATATCATAGCTCGGGCCGGAGGAGGTTATAAGTAATATGATGGGTGGATTATCGGCGGATATATCGAGCCCAGACCGGCTCCCTACGCCGTCAACAAGCTCAACAATGTTGAGTACGTCGAGCTGGATTTCTTCAGGCCAGTGTAGACATGGGCAAGTCCATCAGCCAGGACACCCTCGCCTTCGCCCAGCTAGACGACACCATCACTGTCCGTCCCCTGGCCGCAGTGAGATCCTCGACATACATCCGAGACGAAGACCTGAGCTGGGAAGAAATGCTGCAAGCGAGGGACACGATGCTCCATTTCATGGTCAAATCCGCGACTTGGGCTGCAACTCATGCAGTCACTCGCGGCCTCCTTGAGCTGCACCCAAAGGTCCTACGGGTCAACGGCAAGCGCACTCTCCTGCTCTACCAAAGCTGCGTCCGATGTGAATGGTTTGGGGCCCCAGGCCCTCAAGGCCTCAAGCGTGACGAGGGTTTCAACATCGAACATATCGGGGAATGCCTCCTACGAACTTTCGCGGACGAGATACAACCGGAGAGAGGAGTTCGACCAGGTACGTTTTCACAGTGGCAAATTCACACGACTCCGAGTTTTCCTTGCACGCGCTCATCTCGCCTTTGCCTTTCTCGTCTTTCCCTGCGTCTCTCCGACACGCCTTCTACTCCTGCCCTGCTGGCTCGCTACCCACTACTTGCTGACATGCCACCCTGCCACGCCACGCCGCCATCTGCAACCCCTTTGCCGCACCTTGCCTTTTCCCTACCCTTCACCCGAACTTTTTCCTCTGCCAACACGCTATGCGACGCTGCCAACGCTTTGACCCTTTCCCTTCCATAACTGCCTCTTCACCGGTGCGCCATCTGCACCACCTTCAGTTCTGCAGGTTGGTGCACGTCAACATAGGTGCCCCTGACAGGCACACCCTTCCAAACGCCAGCGCAAACGTGACTACAGGACACACAGTCGTGCCCGATCCCCATCGCCTCGCCATGCAGAATCATCGAGAAAACGCCACTGCTCTTGATCACCCCACCCACCGGCCAGAGAAGCACGCTCGGCGTCGCTCTGGGCGCAACAGACGCGAGAAGCCAGAGTTTTTTCAGTCCGGTGCAGGCGCGCGCGAGGGTGTCTGTGTAATCTTCCTCGGCCGCCACAAACACGTCTTCACCAGATGCGAAGAGCTCAAGCCATGGGACGAAACCGCGGGCGCCGCCAGGAAGAATAGCAAGGGATGCTCGTCGCCACCGATGGCCTCCCTCTTTGCTGATTGGCAAGTCCCGAGGGGATGCGCCTCCGCGAGCCACCCCGACCGGCACAGATGTTCCGGGTGTGGGAAGTCATGGAGCCCAGGCTTTTCCTCGAGCGGAGAAGGCATGAGCCTCTCTCCCCGCACAGTCGCGACGCCTGGGCCGCGGAACTCTTGCGCCTGGGTTTACTCCCTCATCCGGGGTTTCACGAGCGGTTTTCAACTGGGCATCCCGGGCAAATGCACCACCCACTCCCCACTTAACTACCACTCTATAAAACAGCTTTCAAATGTATATAATGACATTGTGGAACATGAGTTTACAGCCTGAGTGGGCTGATACATCGGCCCCTTCACGCGAAAACAGCTGGACGCTGAGCTGGGCCCTTTCCAAACCTCCCCCCTATCCCTCGTCCCCAGAACCTCCAAGCCGGGCAAATACCGCGCTGTCCACAATCTCTCACCCCCCGCCCAACCTTGTCTCCATCAACTTGCAGATCGACGGTGGAGATTTCCTCATTCACCAACGTCGCCCTCATTGTCGCACGTCTTCCCCCAGGCTCTCAAGCCTCCGTGCAGATGTCGTGGAAGTTTACAGGTCCATCCTGGCCGTGGCCCGGCCTCGTCATCTGCCTGCAGGCAGAGGACAGCTCCGCGGTCAACGTATGCAACAACTTCGGCTCACATCGGCCGGGGGTATATACGGAATGTCACGGACGCCGGTGCAAACATCTTCCGGGGCAGTGGCATCGGTCCACTTGCAAAATGGGTCGATGTCCATATTTTCCCCAGAATCCCGCGCTAGCACCCCCGCGTACAACCCGCGCCGCGCCGAATGGAATCGCGATATTCGTTCACATGGGGGCCGCAGGCGGAATGTGACCGCCTGTGGTATGGCGGAAAAGACCTCCCGTGCCGCGCCTTGGAAGAGGACTGCAGTACTACCCTGCAGGACTTTGCCAATGTCTTTTCCCGGTCGCCCGAAGACGGGCCCTTTGCCTACGCAGACGCAGATTCCAAATTATGCTATTTCGCGTTCTTTCCGAGTCTCTAGTAGTGTCCATCCTATGATGTGTCTCATTTTCCGTGCCAGTGAATTCTGGTCTTAGACTTGGACTAGTCCCGCCACTCTCTTTCCGTAGGGTCGGTCAGAGTGGACTTCTCCAGATCGATTAGATGCCCTGAGGTGGGTGACCCAAGCCAGAGCCACCAACGCAGCGCCCGTGTCTGCTATTTGCGGCCGCCTATGCCGTGAGGCGTGAGGGACTGAGTCCACTGCACTTGAACTTGAATTCCTTGCTTGAGTTTGTACGAACATGCACGCCAGTATACGAACACTGTCAAGATCCAATGCACGCTCCAAATATGTTAATACAGGAAATGTTTACTGTATCTACTTTCATAACGGTAAGTATGTTGCAAATTTTTGAAAAGGTGTATACGATGACCGGGTTGCACGACTATGGCAACGAGGTTATCACCACCGTCCGGCCGATATGATATACGGAGTTTAGACATCCGGAGCAGTCAATGGTGATGAGGAGCCTGCTACCAGATTCTGTATGACAGATTCCGAGCTAAGATTCGGACGCCCTTCTCGTGCTAGCTATAGGTTCCTCTAGTATATCGCAGGTCCACCATATAGTACTGGGCAACAGGGGTGGCAATGATGTCAAGCTTTTAATATACATCGCATAATCTACTGCCAGTGTATACTTGAGACCCGCAGCACTCCGCCAATCTACAGAGAATAGAGACGAAAATACTGAAACAATCCCTGACTAGGCTGACTTACGATCGCTTCGAAGAAACTGAAGCAAGAGATGGGGTGAGTAAGTAGATTAAAAGATATTCATGTTCATCAAGCAGCCACCCATACGGCAGAAACTGTGTGAAGAGTGTAGAGACGGACTGTTGGAGGTGAACGACGCCTTGACGCCACTCTAAGTACGACGATGCTGGCTCCTTGCAATTGTCTCGTGATATCGTGCAGCAACCCTTTGTACACGCCCGGTGAGAACACTGCACTTGAATCATTCGTACAAACATACATACTGGTCTAGTAAATATGGGACCACGAGGGACCAATTTAGCGTGTCACCGTCCCCTGAATTGTATGGCCCGGGAATGAAGATTAGGGCCTTTTAATCTAATACCAGACTAAAGCTAAAGGGCATCCGCTACAGGACTTCCTCTTAACACCTCCGATGGGCATTGAGTCTCTCAACGAACTCATCTCGCGTGTCAACGATGGTTATGGGGCGACCAGAGAGCTGGCGTGAAGAAAGGAACCGCTCTGGCTTTTTGCAGTCCTCTAACCATAGCAATTGGAGTTCCGGCAACAATATGGTAGGCGTCTCCTTGGCGGTGTCTTCGAGCGCAGCAGCAATACACCCTGCCGACCCCCCAGATACCTCCAGCACCTCCACAGCAGAGAATAGGTGGAGAAGTGGCAGCCATTCGCCCTCTTGCCCTACCTGGATCGGGGTGGAGGGGGCCGAAAAGGAGACTTGGAGATGATCCACCTTGGAAGTCATAGCGACAAGTTCACCAAGCACATGAACCACGCACAGAACTTTGGAAACGGTCGTGGCATAGTCCGGGATCATTTCAATGAAAAACCTGGCTTGGAGGCATTGACCTTGTGGGAGATCAAGTCCGATGTGGATACGATAATCGAAAGTTACGTTTGCGCGCCTGAACTGGGCGCGCTTGAGGTTTGAACGACCAATGAACTGAGAAAGTTGGCGAGTTTGAACCTCCTTCGTCAAGTAATCTATTTTGATGTCCTCGACTTGAGGTGCGTCAATTTGGGCCACGAGGTCCTCCAAGTACTCGAAATTACGTCCGAATTCAAACTGGGTGAGGGCGGGAAGGACAGTCAACATTGGGGGATCTGGGCGCCTTGTTTGCTCATGGGAAGATCTCGGGTGTGAGCATCTGTCGATACTAAGGGTTCTGAGCTTGGTTAAAACGGCCAGACTACTGACCATCTCCTCTGGTGAGATGTAACCACGATTGTAACCAGTCGGGGGAACAGAGTAGAGATCAAGAGAAACGAGGTCATAAGCCGATAAAAGTAGTGTGGATAATCCTGGAAAGGTGATATTTCCTAAGATGAGATGTCGTAGGCATGGGGCAGACCCGCCCAAAAAGTCATCGGGAAGGTCGAGCACATCCGGGTCATACCCTTCATCCTTGGGTCCTGCAAGCTGGAGATGTGTCAAAGCCGGAAATGGCTCTCGCATCACTTTGACCACGACTGGCCTTGTTGTTCCAATGCTAAGAACAACGCGGCGTACACGATCGGGGTGCTCGAGTACAGCAATAAAATCATCTTGATCTTCTGGAAGGGAAGAATCAACGGCAAGAGGAAACTCTGGCCAGAGACTGAGGTTCTTCCTGAAGGACGTTTCACTTGAGCAGTAAAGATGCAGATCGAGATAGCGTGGTGACGCATATATGATTCGTCGCCATCTTTGGCAGACATGCATAAGTCTTTGCCATACCCTCATATGTCTTATGGAGTCCAAATGAGTATAAAAGTCAGGTAGACGGAAGGCAAATATTTCTAGCAAGATATCGTCTGGGAGAATGTTGATTGTCACTACATTTCTGTCGCTCTCCCCTGTGCCACGCAAGTCAGTACTACCCATTCAAGCACTAATCAGAATCTAAACACGTACCATGAGTACAAGCCATTTCAAGTTCAATCTTCAAGCTCCTGCAAGGGCCAGCCTGAGGTGTCAGTACTGTCAGTGTCGAAGAGGTGCCAGGGATCGAATCAGGAGAACGACGTTTTGAAGGGAGAGCCTGAGGGGGATCGAGGTCGATTAGTCATCTTAGTGTGGGGCCAGGAGTGGCCAGGAGAGGCGGAGAGTGGAGCCGTCTAGGGGCAAAAGCGGAATAAGACCCTACTATGTGATGTGTGCTCCTGCCAAGGCACTGAGAATAACGCATGATGCATGACCCAAGGCACGACGTGTCTGAAGGTCCGGAAGTCGGCGGGTGTGCGCGCAGAAAAGTCGGCTGGTGGCCACTGGCAGACGGACAGCATACACAGGCCGGGTTCTTCGCGAAGTCTTTTCTTCACAAGGACGCCATGATTTCCTAAACTAGCTGATACATAATACTCTCCGTGACTCTATCCTCTGAATAGTGAGCATGTACCCCAACTCACTGGTAGGGGTTCATCGACACATCAGTCCGGGCCCGCTTCGAGTCGTAGGTCCTTCGGAGTCTATAGGTAGACAGCAATTGGTCAAGTCTTTGTTTATTTGGTGGATGCGGTATTCCAGTGCGCATTGGCGGGGTCGGCAATCATGAATATACACCGCATAATCAGCTGGGAGCTGCGGTACGCCGCCGATCTTCGGACTCGGAGAAGTTAGTAATAGAGATGGAAGAAGATATTGAAATTTGAAAATGTGATAATAATAATCGCCCGACTCTAGTAAAAAAGATAGCCCGAAATCAAGAAGCAAGTAAGAGATCCTTGCGTACACTCACCGAGAACACAGCACTTGAATTAGTACGAATGTACATACTAGTACATCTGTGACCACGATACCGATTTCGCGTATCATCATTTCCTCTCCTAGGGTGAGTGAGGACTGGGACCTTTCAATCGAATAACACTAGAACAAGAAGGCAACCGCTACGGGACTTTCTCCTAACGCCTCTGTTGGGAATTGGGTCGTTCAACGAACTCATCTCGCGTGCTGACGATGGTCACAGGGCGACCAGAGAGCCGGCGCAAGGAGAGGAACCGCTCGAGCTTGTCGTTGTCCTCGTCTAACAACAGCAATTGGAGCGCCGGCAACGACACGGTGACCATCTCCTCGGCGGTATCTTCGAGCGCAGAAGTAATATAACTTGTCAACCCACCAGATACCTCCAGCACCTCCACGGCCGAGAATAAGCGGAGGAGCGGGAGCCATTCAGCACTCTCCATCCCACGCTGGTTCCGCCGAATGGAGAGGTGACCAACGTTAGAGAGCATGGCGACAAGTTGACTGAGTAAGAGGACCAAGGAAGGAACTGAAAAACGGGACTCTGGGTCCAAGATTCC
The DNA here is from genome assembly GCA_021527775.1 of Lactarius sanguifluus. Lineage (NCBI taxonomy): Eukaryota > Fungi > Basidiomycota > Agaricomycetes > Russulales > Russulaceae > Lactarius > Lactarius sanguifluus. The sequence continues at coordinate 14,122 of JAKEYF010000435.1, read as the reverse complement.
AATGGAAAGATGGGCTTGATGCCATTCGCTTTGTGGGAGATCTAGTTCAATGTAGGTTTTGTGGACATAGAAAGTTACTTGCGCACGCTTGAACTGGGAAAGCTTGAAGTTTTCTGTGCGATCGATGAACTGAGAAAGTTGACCAGCTTGAACTTGTTCAGCCTCCTCCTCCGCCGCCTCCTCCTCCACCTCTGCCTCCTCCACCTCCTCTATGAAGTACTCTATTCTGACGTCTTCGACTCGAGGCGCGTCAAGTTGGGCCACGAGGTCTTCCAAATATTTGCCGTCACCTTCGAATACAAACGAGATGAGAACAGGAAGGACAGCACGCTCCAGACGGCTTCCCGTCCGTTCATAGGGAGACTCCAACGGAGATGAGAATCTAATGCAAAGGGTTCTGAGCCTGGTCAACGCGGCCAGTCCCTCAGCCATCGCCTCTGGTGGAATGTAACTAACAGGGGGAATATACTCGAGTCGGAGAGAAACGAGGTCACGAGCCGACATGAGGAGCGTTGGTAGTTCTGGAAAGGAAATGAATTCTAAGCGGAGATGTTGTAGACATGGGGTAGACCCGCCCAGAAATCGATCGGGAAGGTTAGGTACATGGTCCGCAGATCCCGTAAGCTCAAGACGTGTCAGCGTGGGAAATGGCACCTGCATCGCCGCGAACACCTCTCTCCCAGCTGAGCTTGTTATGATCTCAATGCAGCGTACACGATCAGGATGCTTGAGTGCAGCTATGAGATCGCCTTCATCATCAGGAATGAAGTAATGAACAGTGAGAGGGAACTCTGGCCAGTGACTGAGATTCTTCCGGAAGGGCGTTCGATATGAACAGTAAAGATGCAAATCAAGATAGCGTGGTGAGGCAAATGTGATTTGTCGCCATCTTTGGCAGACGTGCACTAGACTTTGCCATACCATCATATGTTGAATGCTATGAGAGTCGGATAGACAGAAGACAAATATTTCTCGAAAGACATCATCTGGGAGAATGCTGATTGTCGCTGCATGTTTGTTAGTACATTCTCCTGTGGCATGCTCAATTACCTACTCCATGCAAAAGCCAAGCAGAACTTAAAAACGTACCTTGAGCCCAAGTCGTCTCGGTCTTCAAGTTTTTGCAAGGGCCATGTGTCAGTGTTGAAGAAGTGTCAGGGGACGAATCAAAAGAAACGATGTTATTGCGTAGAGAAGGCGTTTGTTGATGTGTCATCTTAGGGGTGAAGATGCGGAGCGCCAGGAGGATTTACAGACAACGTTGCGGAGAGTAAATATGTACCCTTGAATAGGAAAATGTCTGCCACACCAGCAACAGATAATTCGAAGGCGAGTTCGATTCGTGAAACCGGCAACAATTTAGTACGGAAAAAAAACTTTCTAAACCTCGCTCCGGGTCACGGTGTAATGTGCATGACCATAGATGCCGAGCAAAAATTGTGTCTGATGGGAAAGGAGGTCTTGACGATAGTTACAAGGAGACCAGAGAGCTGGCGCAAAAAGGAACCGCTCAGTGGGCCCCACTGGCTTGATGTTGTCGTAGTTGTAGTCGTCGCGGTCGCGGTCGTCGTTGCCACCGTCGTCATCTAAGTAAAGCAAGAGGAGCGCCAGCAACACTTTGGTGAACATCTCCTTAGTGATGTCTTCGAGCACAGAAGTAATGTACCCGGCCGTCAGGCCCGTCACCCTAGATGCATACATCGCCTCCATAGCAGGGAATATGCGGAGGAATGACAACCACTCAGCCATGTCCACCTCGGCTTCCCAACAAGGTTCCTTACTGACGAAAAGATGACTCACGTTGGAGAGCGTGGTGTCAAGTTGGCTGAGCACATGGACCACGAATGGGACTTGGAACTCTACCCCTCGGCCCAAGGCTGTAATTAAAAGACGAACTTAATGGCGTTCACCCCGTGGGCAATCAAATTCGACATTGTTATCAGAAAAGTCATTTGTGCACACCTGAACTGGGCATGCTTGAAGTTTACTGTACGATCGATGAACCAACAAAGTTGGCGTGATTGGACCTCGTCCATGGAGTACATTATGTTGACCCAGTTGATTCGGGTCTAATTAATTTGGGCCACGAAGTCCTCCAACTCCAAGTACTCGTTAGCACCCGCGAATATAAACTCGGTGAGAGCGGGAAGGACAGCCAGAGTTGAGGGCCTTCTCGCTTACTCAGGGGGAGCCAGAGCAGTACAAATGCACTGAGTCTGGTCATCCCGGCCAGACATACAACCATCGCCTCTGGAAATGTAATCACCGTCGAGGTGGAGAGGAGAGAAACGAGGTCACGTGCCGACAAATGCAGCGTTGGGAATTCGAACGTTTCCTATGCGGAGGTGTTGTAGACGTGGGGCTGATCCGCCTAAGAATCCACCTACATCAATGCGAACACCTCTACCCTCGTGGTCCTTATGTGAAGATCAACGCGTTGTAAAGTTGTAAATAATCAGAGTGTTTGAGTGCGGAAATGAGCTCGACATCATAATCGTCACCATCGCGATAGTCACTTGGAAGGCGATAGGCAATGAATATAGGAATTGCCGGCCAGCGAATGAGATTTGAAGAGCATTCCATTTGTGTAGCAAAGATACAGGCCGAGATGGCGTGGTGATGCGTATATGATTTGTCGCCATCGTTGGCAGACATCTACTGTACTAGCCTTTGCCATATCCTTGTATGTTCAATAGGCCCGCAGGGTTCGCGTAGACAGAAAGCAAATATTACTACAAAGATCATGATGTCGCCTGGGAGAATGTTGACTGTCGCCGCATGTCTGTTATTCTCTCCTGTGCCATGCGATTGAACTCAATACCCCATGAGTGTCAACCAAACTTGAACACGCACCTTGAGCAAGAGCCACTTCGATCTTCAAGCGTTTGCCATGTGTCAGTGTTGGTGAGGTACCTGGCAGGTGACGAATGCATCAGGAGAAACGATGCGGGGGCAGTGCCCCAGTGGCAACACCCTCGACAAAGTTAGACGCACCCAAGGACTCGGACGCACCCTTGAGTAAATCTCCGCCATACCAGTAGCAAAACGAGTTGATTTGAATTATTCGAATTGCCATTCATTCTACGAAACACACAAGAATCAAGATCGAAGAAGTGGGGCAGAGTAAGGCATTATACAGGAATATGGCTAGGGGGTGCCGTTCCAACATCCACGCCCTCGCGTTTGATCGCCTATAGGAATTAATGATGTGCGGTCTATACGATCACTACCAATCACATCCAGCGCACGTTGAACGGACACAGCGAGGATGGCAAATTAGAAAACATGTCACACTATGCTTAGTCTGCTGTATGTACAGGACCTTGATAGAACGACGGGAATCCATGGAGAAGTTAGGGACAGTAGTGAACGTCGGGAAGAGTAGACAGTGAGAGAGAACAGGAAGCCTTGAAGTACAGTGGCACAGACGGACGGCAATCATTACAGTAACGCAGGAACAATTTGAAAGGCACGCCCATATTAGGGTATGTTGCTTGGGGTATGACGAAATGTTTGCATGTGCCTATGATGATAGCAATCAAGGAGAGTGCTCACTGCAGCGCCGTGGACGTGCTCCTTACACTATATTCACTTGGAGATGTCCTGACTCGCCAGTCATCGGACTTTCCAAAATCCGTCTTGCGATGGTTTTTCGGGCTGAAAGACCATCAAAAACCGTTAGAACCACCTAAAAATTGGACCTTATAACATGAGTACCCCGAGTTGTGAAAGCGCGGCCACCATCTGTGTCCGATATTCTCACTACCTCCCTCTCTCCCCAGTTGACGTCACACCTATGGAAATATAACCTACTACAGTACCACTGGCAATCTCCGAGTCGCGAGTAACGACACGAGGGACGATAACAGTGTGTGTGAATAACACCCTAAATTATATCAAATGCTATAGCAGGACGATCAGAACCATTGGATCGTACGACGTCAGTACGCAACTGGTACAGGACTCCTCCTTACTCTCCAGGGTAGGGCTCGAGTCTTCTATCAAACTCGTGTAGCGTGCGGACGATAGTTATAGGGCGACCAGAGAGTCGGCGAACAGTGACGAAGTTGTCAACGGAAACTGAATGGTCGTTTAAACAAAGTAAGTCGAGGGCTGGCAACACCTCCATAGTGACGTTTTCGAGCGCAAGAGCAAGGTGCCGTGCCAACTTCTCGGATACATGCAGCGCCTGCACAGTGGTGAATGGGCGAAGAAGTTCCAGCCATCCGGTGTTGTCTATAGTGTCCGTCAGAGGACAACCCGTGCCGCGCCAAAAGATGTGAAGACGGTCCACATTGGAAGCGGAAAACTGGCCGAGCACCCGACCTATGTGCGAAACTTGCCGGTCTGTTTCATGGCAGAAGATTCTGGCCCTGATACTTGGACTGGATCGTGAATGGATCTTGTGATAAGCCTTGAAGGAGACGTGGTCACTCGTAAAAGTTATGTCCACTCGCTCGAACTGGGCTAGCTGGGGATCTTCTGAGCGCTCGATGAGTCCAAAAAGGTTGGGAACGCGGAAGTCGACTTGGGCGCTCGCAGGTTGATCCATGTAACCCATGCCGACCCAGTCGAGTCGGGGGGCGTCGAGTCGGACCACGAAGTCTTCCATATACTCGCGAACACCACAGAGTCCCAAGGAGGTGAGAGCAGGAAGGACGGTCCGCGTTATGTGAGACAGAGGCATTCGCTGACGGCGGGAAGTTGGCGATGTGAATCCAACCCAAAGATGTCGGAGCCTGGTCGCCGTGGCCAGGCCCATAACCATTGCTTCGGGTGATATATAACCGTTCTGAGGTAGGTCGAAAAGTTCGAGTCTGACGAGGTCACTGGCCGACGTAAGAAGGCCTGGTAATGCCGGAAAGGGAACGCCTCTTATGACGATTTCCTGTAAACGTGGGGCAAATCCACCCAAAAATCTATCAGGAAGGACTTTGTCATCTGAATGCCGATAGTTTGACCGAAGCATAAGGTGCGTCAGTGCAGGAAATGGCTTCTGCATCGCCGTGGCCACTTTTCCCATCTGCGAGATTGTTAAGGAAAGGTCGACATGGTGTACACGATCGGGGTGCTCTAGCGCAGCGACAAGATCATTTCCGTCGTTGCGAGTAACGGGCCTGCAATGGCCATACTCAAGGATAATAGGGAAAGCTGGCCAGCAACCCAGATTCTTCGCCACGGGAGTTCCATTTGTGCAGAGGAGCTGGAGATTTAGATGGCGTGGGTAGGCCAAAATTATTTGTCGCCACCTCTTGCATACGTGCACCAGTCCGACCCACTGCCAATGCCATGGGTTGAAACCGGAATCATTCACTCGGCAGGTGTCAAATATTTCCACCAAGACATCGTCTGGGAGCATGTTAATCGTTGCTAAATGTCTGCGGGTCTTGCCTATCCACGCTGGTCAGTAACCGCGGTCATTACGCGTGTGCTTGGGGACATACGGCGAACCCGCCTTTTTCTTCGTGCTTTGCGGCTGCCTTTTACGACCTTCGAATCGACCTTCGAGCCTCTGAGATGGTCACGTGAAGTGGCACCAGACGACGAACCAGCCGACAGGAAGAGCGGACAATCACTTATCAAGGATAAGTGGCGAGTAGTACTGTACTCAGTCAATTGGTCCAGAAATGTGGGAAAGGAGGGCACCTGAGAGAGCCGATTGACGGAGGCAGTCCAGTGAAACCCGGTAGGGAGACTCGACTATTGCTACAGCAATTAGATGCAGCGCTCAATCAGTAACGAGGGCCGTAGACACACCTCTGGGTGGTCATCGATGATGTGAATTGTGAGCTAGTAAGCCCCGTATATGAAATACCAGCCCGAGTATGCAGCAAGAACCGAGAGTAGCGTGCCACGTCCCACGAGAGTTGGGAATGTGTCCACGACACCTCGTGGTGATATCGATGGGATTAAAAAACAAAATCCTGTGATCGGGAAGCGTGCTGGACATATCGTCACCGGTTCACCCATCAGGCCTTCAGGGGTGATTTCACATTCAGCATCACTTTGCGCACTCCCATTGCCGATTTAGATCTTCTTGCACACCACGGAAGGTGAACGAGAAGACCGAGAATACCGAGTTGTACAGTGCACGTGTTCCGGGAATCTTTTCTCACAGCCCTCTCTCTCACTCTCTGAGCCAACCGTCGCCTCCGAACAACACCCTTCACTCGCCGCCTCCCTACGCGGCGAAATTTAGAGCAATGCGACCACTCTCCTAGGAATGAGACGCCAGCCGAAAGGCGTTTTTTTTGGAATGGGCCATGCTTCCTCCGTTTAGAGCTTGTTTTGCGAAGTTGGAGCACTGGAAGAGTCGGTCCGAGAAAATCTCTCTGCTCGGCCTCCAGCGTGTTACTCAAGCTGGGCAGGGTCTCGTGTGCAACGTCGCGCACTTAGTTTTTGGATGAGCCGTACGCACTCAATATATTTGGTGTTGGTGTGAGAGAGTTGAGCTCGGATTCTCGTGAAAGTCCGCTTTGCCTAACTCCGGAGACTCCGGAGCGCCCGTACCGTGATCGCTTCGTCCTTCCCATATCTTTCATCGATTCGTGTCGTCCCCTTCGTGCTCTCGATATACGTTACTCGACCCTTTTCCAGCATCGTCTGGCCTGGCCCCTTCCCTCTGGTACTCACTACAAAGGGCAGGCTGCTCGCCCGCCGGTCGATCATGAAATTCATCGAGTTCACATGTTCCTCGAAATAATACAGGTTTTCCCTTCAACATTTTGGATGCTCCAGAGTGCCCCCGTTCTTATGCATGCTGTAGCCTCAAGTCTTTCCTCTCACCCCTCGGAACTCGTTTTCTTCGATGACCTCACGCGCGCATGCATCGTTGTCCGCACATGTATTCGAAGATGCCGACCCCATGGCGGTGCAAATACCACCGTCTCCATCTTTGGCATACGTGTGCGAGCCTATGCCAATGCTGTGGAGAGTGTCTTCGATAGGAGCGACATCTTTTCCGCGATGAATCGTCGACGAGTACTGTACTGCGGTATCTGATACGTGGCACGTCGTGACCTACTCTGGCACGACGGAAGCGTGGGAATATGTATTCCAATATTCAAACACAGCCAATTTCAGACTTCTACTAGAATCGACGGATTCTCTTCTCTGTTATCCTTGCACGAGGGGGAGACCGTGCGCCTTCATCTTAATAGCGATCTCAAAGAGGTAATCAAGACACTGTACGGCAATATCAGGCAGCCCCATCAACCACATGGCACCTGCATAACTCACCTCGGTTTGCGTCTTTGCCTTCTCCCAATCGGTCCCTTTTAGTAATGGGTCAGCACATACGGCGGGGCAAGCGACTAGCCAGCCTCACCCCATACGTATATGCCGTGGCGGCGGACCAGCACGGCGGGGGCGTCTGGATAGCGCTGCATGGCGTCGGCCATGCTGTCTTTGAGGTCCTCTTCGTTGGGGGTATTTTCAATTATCGGCACTTCCAAGGTGTCGAGATAGGACAGCGCGGCTTTCATTCCGCCTACACGCACGCCTTTGATCATCTGTCGGTTTGGTTCCGATGGCAACGTAGCACACAGACAGCACAAACGGCATAATTACCGTACCTCCTGCCAAATTGAAAAAAAAAAAAAAAAAAAAATTCAGTGCGCCAGGAAGAAGTTGAGTGACGCGCAAAGAAGATTGAAACGTAATTCGCGCGCGCGGAATGGAACGCACTTGATGAGATATGCGGAATGTATTTCCGGGCGTGAGCAGGGTGGCCATCACCGCGTTCTGCGAGTGCGTGTGGACGCAGCTGCCCGCGCCGCGCAGATCGAACGCGTTCCAGAAGAGGGGCGTGCACGCGGACTCTTTGAGATCGAGCGACGGGCGTCGGAGGAACACGCGATCGCCGTCGGGCGGCGACGGGAACGGCAGGACGAAGATATGCGACGGCAAGATGCGCTCTTTTTGCACGCCGGAAGGGGCGATGTACACCTTATCGCTTGCGGGAGGTGAGCGACGGGCACGCGCACGAAGCATGTAGGCGACGAGCTCTCACGCGACACGTATGCTGATACCTCCCCCGGTTCCCGTCACCCAGCCCAAATGATAAAAGCCACGACAGAGTTCGGGGATAAGGTTTGCGGGCTAAGAGAAAGGAGTTTAGCCTGGAAGAGCAACGAAGATGGTCTGCTGACATGTAGAGGGTCATCAGAGATGACGAGGTGGTCTGCGCTTGTCGTTGCTGCCAGCGCCTGCGAGATGGATGACATGGCAGCAGCAGAATAGGAATTATGTAAGATGCATGGCAGAAGCTTCGATCGAGTTATGGAATTCGAGTAATCGGCCCGCGAACTGGCTCCGTTTATTGTGGAATTTCTGGCTTAGCTCGAATCTTGGCCAGATCTCGGCGTACTCAACTCCACCTAAGCGCCAATCCAATACAGTCCTTGTATGGGCCACTTTTACTCACTGAGGACAGCTGCCGGTAGGAGGTATGCCCCATCAAGGAATCAATTAATCAATCTTCTAGTCTCCAGCCAAATTACTGTACGATGTACGAAACCACCTCCTTTTTTTGATTCATGAGACTCGGGTGCTGTGCCTAATGGCACTGCTGCACCGATCAACGGACGAGCAGTTCGAGTCGCGAAGATAGGAGAGAGATGATCTCTGCGCCAATTACCCACTTCCATGTTCGAACTCGCGCTCGTCACTCCGCCCCTTGAGACAGAGACAGATTCAGAGACGACCTCGTTGGATTTCACATGGGCCGATACGACGACCCACCGGAAGCGAGTGATGCGAGAGCATGCTACGTATTGGGAAGTCACCAAAATTAAATACCAAAGTTCCCTGCAAAGTAAGTTACAGTATGCCGCCGACTTTTGATAATGACGTTGGCGAGCTGTCAGCCAGCCTTTTTTCAACAGGACCCCTCTTCCCCCTTTATTGACGCACAAGGCACGTTGTGTACCTTCCCTATCCCTGAAACGAAGGAAAGGGTCATCGACCCGACACAAGACAAGGCGAAACGAGCCGAGACAGACAAGTACAGTAGCCTTTTTTCTCCCGTTCTTAACCCTCGGCATCTTCCAACCCTCACGCAGCTTGGGGCGTTCTGATAATAGGCGATTCATCGTTACTGTACATTGACCCGCACTCTTGAGGAGGCAAGCGGGGCTTCCTCTCTCCCCACCAGCGCTCCGGGATTCCTTCGATCGCAATACTCGCGTCGCTTATCACGGAGATCTCCTCTTCTGTCAATCACAGCTCCTCAAAAGAACACGAGGTGTATGGCAACCCCCGGGAAAAAGAAGAAATGAATGGGGTGTCGTGCTATTCGGGCCCGCGTACACATGACCGACTTCCACATGCCCCGCCGCAGGCTGCACATACGCCGTACTTACCCAGTTTTGGACAAGGTGAGTAGGAGATGGGATAGAACGGGCGAGTGGGGACAGGGGGACAGGGTTGGATGTGCCCAGACCCGTTCCTTAGAATCCATAATCTCGAAAAGCTCTCTTCTCCTCTCTCGCACCGCCCAATGTCTGATTTTCTGTTCTATTAGTTGGGCCCTGCGTGCCTATGCTCCCCCCTCGAGGCTTTTTTTGCTTTCCCACTGAATATTCGAACGAACGGACTTGAAGGTTGTTCCCAGGTTCATTACCAGAGTGTAAATATTTATCCCCCGGCCTAGTTCAAGTTCGTCATTGTCACATGGCCAAAGCTATTCAATGGACTAATGACAGACGCTTTTGACGTTCATTGGGGAAGTGCCGCATGCTCCACCAACGTGCGCGCGTGTGCGTGGGTGTAAAATATGAGAACAGCCAAAGCGCAGAGCGGAGGTGCCCTTTGCGGAAGCCCGTTTACGCAAGTGGGCCATGATCGCCGTTGCCGTCTGTATTTGCTTATCTCGTTCCATCCGGTCACGTTGAAGGACCCAAGGTCTTGCGGCAGCCCCCGCGCAGGTAGGCGGAAGTGGATAAACACGAGGGAGTGGAAGGAGACCGGGGTGCGAGGGGAAACAATGGTGATACAGAGCAGAAAATAGCAACACGAGTAAGCAGGAGGAAAAGGGGTTGCACAACAAAGTACGAGTTAGCTGTAGCTGAAAACAGAAAACGGAAACAACAGGAAGCAAGAAAAAGAGCGGAACGGACATGATAAGAGCATACAATACAATGACTATCGTAATGAGATAGGGGCCGGTGGGAATTCAAGATGTGGAACCGCCCGACGACGACTGCCTCCGTCTCGAGCCCGTGGTGGGTGCCGCCATTGTCGGGGTAGGGGGTGGACTCGTGGTACTGGCGGACCTGGCCGGTTGGCCTGAGCCAGAAGAAGACGCAGCAGAGGCGTGCCGCAAGATGACCATGAGGCCATCCGAGTGAGCAGAGAAGATCGCGTCGACGACGATCTCATCTTCCACAATCGCCGCAGTGCGTTGTTGACGCTGTGGCCGCTGGCGTGTCGACGAAGATGCACCTCTTGCCCCAGACGCTCGTGAGGTGTGCTGCTGCTGAGTTGCCGGGCTGTTGCGAGGCCCCGTGCGCCCGTGGCGTGAGGTTTGCGGGGGGGATTCCGGCTCCATCCGCTCGCTGGTGCAGTAGGGTCAGATTTATGCCGGCAAAGGGAAAAGAAAACGAACACAGAGTCTCGGCCTCGCGGGAAGAGGTGGAACTTGCCAAAGCCAAAGCCGCCGTCGCTGGGCTGCCCGCGCTCGTTCACACCCCAGCCCTTGACAGCATCGATCCAGCTACGGACGAGGGTCTCGTCTCTCTGAGCTACAAAATCAAAGAAGGGACGACCCAAGATTTCTGTGGTGGACAAGAAGCTCTCGTTGGAGCTATAGACGATCGGACAGGACGACGAAAACCTGTCGAGGATGAGCGCAGTACGTATTGACTGCTTTGGGAGCGGATCAAAAGTGATGACGCCATCTGGGCCAGTCCTGCTTCCCCCGCTGGCCCGCGAGCTGGTGGGTGAAGGAGCTTCGTTGCTCGTCGCACGGCTACTGGACGAGGACTCGCTGGGCGGGTCAGTTTCTATTTCATAACTTGGCTCTGGGGAATCATATCCCTGGATGGGGCTAGGGGGCATGGGAGACGGGTCACCCCAGCGCTGATAAGAGTAGCCTATCAGTAACGTGGCGCCGGTGGAAGCGGAGGGGAACGAGCGCTCACTCGAAACTCGAAATTCGCAGCTGCGGGGGGTGATGATGGTTACCTCTTGCGCAGTTGATGCGTTATGCATGGCTCCGGGGCCCATGGAGGCAAAAGAAACGCTACCGACGAGAACGTTCCATGCGACTGTTCTGGACTATTTGTTTTTGTTTCAAAAATGTTAGTGTGGGTGGTGAAAGGGGGCAGGAAAATGTGGGGATTCTCACGATGGCGCACAGAATGTAGCCCTTGTAAGGGTCCTTATGCTTCAGGCGTAAATAGGCGAGTACGGCTGCTTTGTCTTGACTGATGGTCGTACTGGACACGGGGGATGGAATAGAGAAGTTAAAGTGAGAAAATGGTGCTGACTAGTGAAGGCTTTTGACATCGCGATATTCGTCCGGATGAACAAGGTCGAGAGAGGGAGTACCGACGAGTTCGTGGGGTTCATAGCCTGACTGGAGGTTAATTGGGACGAGGACGACGATGAGGCTGAGGCTCACCAAGGAGCTCGCTGACGGACTCTGTCAGAAAGACCCAGCGGGCCTGGAAGTGGGGCAAGCCAGCGTCAATCGCGGCGACACGAGGAGAAACGAAGTGTTGGGAAATACCTTCTCTGTGAAGTCGACGATGCCGACTGAGTTGAAAAGAATTAGAAGGGCGCCAGCAGAGCGACATGGAAGAACATACTGAATGAGACGCAAGGAGAGCCGGTGTCCATGGAAGAGGAGCGCAGAAGAGAAGGGAGACGAGGGAAAGCAAAAGTAACTTATGGTTAAAGTGGATGGAGTCGAGGGACGGCGCGTATGTAGCCAAATGGCCGGAGAAGGAGGATTACAGTCTAGGTTGGATCTCCGCCTAGATCCAGAGGAATCTAACCTTGAATATTCATATCACGGCACCGAAATGTGGTCAACGAAGCCCTCCGTCGCTCAGGGTGACCTCGTTATCGTCTGGCTTGTATGTCCCTGAAGTTTGTCTCGTATTCATTCTTATGTTTTACTTAGACGCGAGATTCCGTGCAATCTCTCGTTGTCACCCCAGGAAGCGAGTTTAATAGCAGATATGGCCACTACCGCCATTCAGACCTTGTCGGCATCCCCTACGGCTCCAAAGTCGCCTCTCGCACGGGCAAAGGTTTCATTCACGTCCTCAGACCCACTCCAGAGCTATGGACTCTCGCTTTTGCCCCATAGAACACAGATCCTTTATCTTGCCGATATCGCCTTTATCACTTCTTGGTTGCATATTCGACCTGGCTCTGTCGTAATCGAGGCAGGTCCGTCTTGTTCTTCTTTCCTTGTTTCGATCCCTTCCATTCATCCTCTGACGTCGGCACTCTCTGTCACCATCCATTCATCTTTCTCGAATTTCCATCCTGACTCCTCCCAGGGACAGGTTCAGGTTCGTTCACCACATTCGATCGCACGAACTGTGGGTTCCGCGGGGCGTGTATATACCTATGAATTCCACGAAGGCGCGCGCGAAGAAGGCTGCGTGGGTACCCCACCACCTTTCTCTTACGCATATACTCACACACTCCTTTAGCGATGAATTTGCGCTCCACCCGGCATGTCTGACATCGTGACTCTTACCCATAGAAACGTTTGCAAGAATGGCTTTACCGTCGCGGATACTGCCGACAGCAGGCGCCTGCTATTTCTTTTTGCTGTCATCTTGGCCCTACCAACCTCTCTTTCTCTCTTCCCCATTTAGTATTTTTGGACTTACCCGCCCCTTGGGAAGCCATTGAAATGCGAAATCGCGCTCTGTGCGTGTGCCCTATCTTAACGTGTCTCCCACATTGCTCTCACGCATATATGCGCAGAAATCGTTTGACGCTCTGCTGCTTCAGCCCTTGCATAGAGCAAGTCTTGCGCACCGTGAGCACTCTCAACGATGCAGGTTTCACAGGTAAAGTACATGCCATCTTATCGACTTTGGATCACTGGGCTAAAACCGCGGGTTTACCGACGAAAAAATCAGACATCACCATGTACGAGACTCTCCTTCGGTCACACGAGTCACCCACGCCCGCCCCTCCCTCGCATCGACGCCGTCTCCGAAACTCAAATGTCTCGAACGCGTCCGCGAGACAAGCGCCTCCGCCAGATTGCCGCTCACGTCACTCCCACGCCGAAAAGCGCAAGCGCGAAGACAGCCTCGCGCGCGCCGAACCGGCCTCCGAGATCGAGTCCAAAGCCCAAATGCGCCGACGATGGCGGAACGCGGATGTTGACGTGGACATGAATGCGGTCGAAGATCCGCGGGAGGAGAACGAGAATAAGGACGGGGACGGGCTTGCGCCGACTGACGAAGTGGAAGAAGTCGTACGCACGTCACCGATACCCGCATCCACTCCTGCGCCGGCGCCGGCACCAGCGACTCAGGTCCTCTCGAGACATTCGAAGGAGGTCCGCGACATACCTCGTTCCTCACTTTTGCGTGTCTCCTACCGTCGCAAACGCCAGCACACTAAACTGTTTCTCCGCTCGTCTCGACTAATGGAAAAAAGAACACGATCGTCTCGTGCTGAAGCGTATTAAGCCAGTAGAATATGGACAGAATACTAACTCGCATAGCAATAGTAGTATACTTTATCGGCACGAGGGGCCCGACTCAGCCGAGGAGAGCTAGCCAATCACAACATCGGTCCCGGGTGAGCCTCCAGGGTAAATAAGTCACTGCGTTGTTGTACTTGAACTTGAGGACCGTCATTGTAAGTGCCATATCTCCTAGCGTGGTGCCCTAGGTCGCTGCGGTCCGGGGTGGTTGGCATGTACTAGTGACCTTCGTAAGTTGACAGTGACAGCGCGTATACCTAGTATGGCCGCCGCACGAGATGTGGAACATCAACAAATATCCTTGAATTCATGCGTAGAACCAAACGCCTGATTCCTTGCAGGACTGTCTTTTTTTTCTTTTTTTGAACTGATTTACAGTATCTTGCAAAAACCTTTGCAAGAAAACCCGAAGCAACCCGCGGTTGTGTTCGCTTCTAG
>JAKEYF010000434.1:0-43987 GCA_021527775.1 Lactarius sanguifluus | reverse complement strand
CCCGTCTGCGATCGGGAGAAGGGGAGCGTGAACGCGGACACGTTAGGGGCGGGGTCGGCACGTCGCCGGGGGGTAGGGGATCGTGTGTCGCGTGGTCACGAGGTGGTAGACTAGCAGCCGAGGAAGGCGACTTGCCAGGTAACAAGGAGTGCAATGAGTGACGAGCGCAAGGACAGCGACGAAGAACGCGACGTAGAAGTTCACTGCGAGAGACTGGGTGCGGTCAGAATTGGCTCTGCACGCACCTGACGAGAAGGGGCACACCCGGAATTTGTGCACGTCGGCGCCAGAGTAGGCGAGCATGAACCAGACGTCGACAAAGAGCCTGATTGCGGCGGCGGCGTCGAGGTGATCAACGCGCGTTTTGCGACGCTGTCGACGTCGGAGAGGTTGTCAGGTGAGAAGCCGAACACAGTCGTGTCGACGCTATGTGGATATCGTTGAAAGCGCGTTGGTAATTGTGAGGATCTTGAGGGAATCGGAATAGGCAACCGAGGATTAGTCGTAAGATATCGGAGGTTCCCAAGGTCACATACCTTGATATCCTCTGCCTCACTGCCACTTGAAGGGGTAATCAGATTCGCCGGGGCGTTCTTCCTCAGAGCTGATACAGTAACCTTTGACCTTCTTGCAAGTCGGAGACCGGGGGGCAGTTCTTCAGAGATCACGCTTGACTATGTCGGTGTGACTTCGGGCTCATCTGTCTCGGGCATAACCAAAGTATCAGATCCTTGTCCCCTAGTGACGTGACAGCGAGATTTTGATCACGGAAGACGTGGTCGACACTCACCCGAGCTAGCTAACGAGAGTCGGGCAGAGTCGTGTCCGTGTTCGATCAGGGACGAGACGGCGGTCGTAAGCGAACGTGGAGAGATGTGCAGGCTGTCGCTTCTGTGCTACAGATTTTATTCGTACAGCGGGGATGCTGGATAGGCGAAGCTCCATGTCTGAAGATCTGAAGGTTGGATAATTATCGCACGTGCCGTTCCCTGCTTTTTTTTGGCCTTGCCAAGGGCCATCGAGGCAGACGCTTCCGAATGTTAGCTTTACTCTGGGACGACGCCAGAGTAGGCAAGTAGGAACCAGTGCGACGAAGAGCCGTTTGCCGGATTGTGGCACATACGCTGAACGAGGTTGTCGCACGAGACAGTCTAGTTAAAGTGTGATGGTGGAACAATCCTATTCACCTGCATCACGACGTCAAGAACTACCAATGGTGTGGGCCTCTCAAACATCCAGCGGACTGAATGCTCGGGTGCATGCGGGGTGACCGGTGACCTGATCTGCTACAGTGTGTTTGAGGGAGGGAGGACGAAGGCATTGGCGTTGACGATGGCCTCAATTTTGTCGACCAAGGGTTGTACGATATTGGCGAAGGTTCTTGAGCTCTGCTGGAACATGCAAGGAACAAGATGAAGAGATAAGAAAAAAGTAAGAATGAGATGAGATGGCCCCAAGGCCAGCACCTCCGAAATGCACGGTTTCCAAATTCCAACGAACCCGCGCTTCCCACACCAAGACTGCCAAGATACCCATCTCAATGAACGAGCAAAGTAAAGTCGTCGACTTTTATCGACGCGAGCTTGCGCGGGCATTAGATGAGCAGTCGTTCGGCATTACTCATTCAGAAATCACACATTTCTCTGGAACGAAGCAGAGGCAACAATCACTCTGTTGGAGGGCCAGACCGTGAATGTGGCACTGTCATCCGCCGGATACAAAGTCAGGGAGATCCTTTCTAACAATACTGTTATTGCGATTTATTGTTTATTTTTAGGTCACAGCTGAGGAGTATACTATGAGACCCTGGACAATCTTTGTCCTTTATCAGCCCATCTTATGCTACGAAAAGGGTAGAAGCACTGATGGAAAGACTACAGAAACTTGTGGGATCAGGAGATGCGACGAAGGTATGCATAGCCAATATGTTATGCTGCTGTACCTCTAAAACCACCACGACTTGAAGAAATCTCTGGGCGAAGTTGAAGTCGACGTTGATTGACAACAAATATTATATTAATACCTAGTGTAATAACTTTAATTAAATTATCACTTACTCTCAAACTACCACTTGAATATGGTTCGTCGTATACCGTTTTGCTGGCCATAAGTTTACTCACAACCTGGTGCATTCGACAGTCGTCTGAACTAAGATACACCGCAAATACTCAACTAGAGCATCGTAAGTTACTCATCCTCAATCTAGTCCATATTTATATCGTCGTCTAGTCCATGCACGTTATACCGGCACCGGTAAGTTCCATCTCGTGTTCGCCCCCCTTGAGTTACTTATCTTTCTTTTAGGCCATGCAGATCTCAGCAAATAGTGCGCGTCCATCTCGTCTTTCTTCTTGTACTCATCCGTTCGTTTAGCGAGTGGCTGATACATCAGCACCGGGATACGTTGGCGTCTATAGTCGGCCATCCCAGTCTCACGTCCTATCTTGCTATTGCCGATGGGGAGGCCACTGGTCGCATTAGATTCGAAATGACCGAGGTACTGTGTTTCGATGTGCTTTGGACTCGATTAAGCTGATGGAGGACACAGAGAATGCTTCAGCCGTGCGGACCTCCTCCGCAAAGGAAGATGATTGAGGTGACCGCTTTGCTATTTTTGTGTATCCGGGGGCAGGCTGTAGTAGTGACCCCACCAATGCCCAAGCTGGTTGAATCTCATGCCAAAACGCAGCTCCTTGTGCTGGCTCGTTTACTGTAAAGTTGGAAAGCGATTCACCTCTTTCGCTGTGCTAGTGTGCCTTCATTGATCGTCCGCTGCTCGGACCATAAGACTTGCTTCTCTATTTGCAGTGGGACGCTTTTGTGCAATCGTTGACTGACACAGTCCACAACTGCGCATCCCTAACCACGCCGTTACGCTTTTGTAACATGTCCGGTGGAGTGCCTCTAGCTCGGTCTCTGTTGGCACTTTGTTCATTAACTATTTGCCACTTCCCACGATTGTGGTCGGTTCGCCTCTGATATCAAAGCAGCTACTTAAAAGTTTCCGAACGATGATGGTCCCTCTACCTTATCCTACCCCTGAGTGCCCTGCCTGTTATCGTGCCCACTTTTCTTCTCAGACTGACTCATCGCGACACGCCCTGTAAAACCCTGCGTTGTAGCATGCCCCCCTCCCAGCGACCAGACACTCTCGCCGCAGTGGTAGAGTCGCCGCGGGAACGCCCTCGGACCAAGCTACTGTTTCAAAGCATTCGACCTTGGCTTCAACCTATGGGTCCCCCAGTCGACCGGGAGCCAAGAGTCGTGGCGCTGGGCCACTCCAAGTTATACCACCTCCAGCTGTTCCCGTCATTTTCCACGGACTTTCCCCGATAGTTTCCTTTCTTGCGTCCTCTTCCCACAATTTCGGTCGTTCGCCTGGCGCTTCACCCGAGGGAATCGAGGAGAGTGAAACGCCAGATGAACGTTCGAACTTCAGGATCATCCACGGTGTCAAGTACGATGCGTACCCGCGCAACGAGGTCCCGTACTCTATGCTCTACGATACTGTCACCCCTGAAAAGTGAGCCACATGCCCCTACCGAGCACTCATTCGACGCTGAGATTATTCGCAGTGAGCTTCACTCATACCTACTCGTGCGAAGGCTCACCGAAAACGGCTCACCATCTTTTCTCCACGTTCCCACGTCGATCCCTGTCCACGACGCTCTCGACCTCGGCTGCGGGGATGGGCACTGGATTGTTTACGCTGCACAGGTGTGGGGGGTTCATGGCACAAAGATCGTAGGGCTCGATCTTTCGCTCTCCACCAAGGATATTACGGCAACGCTTTCGGGGCCGAGTGCCGAGAATACAAAACTATTCCATCACAACTTGTGCGTCCACAGAAACCGTTCTATGCGCTGAACTCTCCGCTGATCGTGGGTTTCTTTTTTTGGTTTTCAGCGTAATCGAGGAACTCCCATTTCCGGACAAGTCCTTCGATTATGTACGCTTGAACGACGTGGTGGTGGTGATCCCACGGGAGCGCTGGGACTTTGTGCTCTCCGAAGCCTATCGCGTGTTGCGTCGAGGAGGTCGCCTCGAGCTTATACACGACCAACTCTGTTTTCCATTCATCGGGCCAGAGACCCCCGTCAGCTGTACATTCGCACCATTGACACGAACGACGGAAAGGTGCGGCGGCCGACGCCTCGCCTCCTCACTACGGAAAGAGTCCATACGATAAGTGGGAGGCGGAAATGCAGAACTGCCGCGGCATAGAGGGACTGTACCTCGAAATGCTCGCTCAGAGGTACGGCGTCCACCCGCAACCCCGTGACACCCTCGTGGACGCCATACGGAGGGCAGTTTGGCGGCAGCGCCACCAGTCACCTCAAGGTCTCCAACGCACACGTCTGCATCCCGTCGCGGGATTTCATGGAACGGAGCGAGACGTCGATGAGGAGCACGCAGCCCAAGAAGCGCGATTTCGGTATCAGCATCACGATTGACTGGGGTCACGAAATGACTGGCAAGACAAAGAACCTCAAGGCCATCGCCGCACCGCCAGCTCCCCGGGAATTCGTATCGCTGACCGGCCTCCCGCCCGTCCTTAGCAAGAAGGCGGCGAACCTCATGGGCGTGGTGCAACTCTCGCCTGCCGGTGCGCCGTATCAGCCTCCTGGAGTCGTCGTGGTCCGCACTTCTTCCGAGGGCGGGCGCCGTTCTATGACCTACCTGCCGATGTCGCCGGCTGAGATAGACATGCATTCGAACAAGCACGTACACTCGCTCCTAAGCGCCAAGCTGGCCTTGGAAGCACACATAGAAGAGCTCCAAGTGAAGGGCAAACCTACGATGTCGCGTGAAGCTTTGGACGAGGCATTATGGCAATACGCGATGTCAGTTTTACTTTCTTTCTTACTCCGGTGGTCACATTAATCGTTGCTCGTATGCTTGCAGGTTCCGACAGAAACGGTTTTAATTGGCCGGAAATGGATCCATTTGCTTACGACACCGAACTAAATGTGTCTCAAGGCGATCACGAATGCGAATCAGAAGAACTAGCACGCCACTTCGTTCTGCCTAGAACTCAAACTACCGATGGCCTCACACCCATTCGGTTATTCGAAATCTTTGAAGTCACCAAGTTCACCTAAATGGGAAGCCGTAGCGGTTGGTCCACACACTCTCTTTAACTGACCATTGCCATTGTATCGTGCTATGCACCTGATCTGCTATCAAATCTGCTTTCACAGTAAAAATACACTCTAGGTTAATTTGTTTAATCAGCCACGGTAGAATTGTATAATAGATTTCTTTGCAAACGTGAACGGAGGAAGACTTTAAAGACCCTAACTTCCTGATCGGTGCCTTCAGACTGTATCACAAATGAGACATTATTGTCGGAAGTGATGTTTGGTAGTTCTTCTGCTGTCAGGTTATGGTTCGCTAAGGATTAAAACGGTGAGTGATTAACAAGTGAAAGAAAGGTCATCGCCCACCCAGTGCGAAGATAAAAGTGTTCAAAAGGTCAACATTCCTGACTGTTAAGGCGAGGTATGCAACTCCGCCTGCTGGAGATTTCGAGGCACGCAGTGCGATATTCAGGGTGGTAAGGAACGGAGCAATCATGTCCGGGTGATACAACTGTGTGTGATGAGTAGAGGCTGCACCGTCATGGGTGCGAGATCGCTCACAGTGTCCGCGCCTAGTACCAAATCCGGGCCAACGTTGTCCATAAAGGTGTTGAGATCGCGGACACGATCCTCTGCAAGTGCATCGGACCAGCCTAACGATTCGACGAACAGGTTCTCGTGTCGGGAAGATGCGTCTGGCAGAAGTTAGCAGCACCTAGAACGGAATGAGCGGCACGCCTACTGCATGGCAGTTGCGTATTTTCGTGGCACCGTCTCAGGACATCTTCGTTCACGTCGGTGAGGTACAGCACAGAGCTCCCCGTCGTTCCGCCGTGGCAGACTTGAATGTCGGCTACTATCAGACCAAGGAACCCAGCACCGGAGCCCAATTCAAGAACAGATTTATTTGCCAAGAGGGCTATAAGTCAATGTATAAATATTGAGATAAAATCGGCAGTGCACATCGTACTTGGGTTTCTAATGAGGACTTGTGCCAAGACGAAACTAGCGCCCCATGTCCTCAGTCCAGTAGTGCCATTCTCGATCGTCGTGCGAGATTCGAAGAGAGTGACAGAACGATGTTCTATCGGGGAAATGGCGTGGGTAGGAATGGGCGGTACCGATTGGGGGTCCGCTTTCCAATAATGAGTGACAAAGGATGGCGGTGGTGGCAGAATGGCGCCGTGGACTCTATAAAATCGCTTGGAGTACAATGGACGAGTCGCAAATGCGAGGGACATACGCCGGTTTGCTTATGGCTACGAGTGAAAGCAATCGGTCGTACAGGCGCTGGTCGATCTCATCATCCTCCTATGCAAAAGTGACTGGTGATTTCGCGAAAGCAATAGAGTTCGCCTGCCTCGTCCCCAAGTAGAATCTCAAGACGTTCGATTACCCATTTCCAAAAGGAGAGTTGATAAGTATGTGCTGGGGGGTATTGTAGCAAGTGAGGGTTGAGAAGAATAGACGATAGTACGAAGTGGTGTACTTGAGGAAATGAGAGATGGGAGGGAAGGGATAAGAGGCGTGGGTGTTTGAGAGTCGAGTAAGCTTGTAAAAGCTTGAACAGAGCAGTGTTAGACGACATGGCTGCAACTGAAGTTCATAAATCATCAGAACGACTAAGTATACTCAGGAGCCTACCCTAACCCAATCACGTGAACAGAGCAAGTTGAGTGTGCGACGCGCGTGACTTGAGTCTGTCTAAATGCTCAGTCTCAGTCGCCGTCGACTCGTTTCTTGTGTCCCTCAGTGCCGCTCTTTCTCCTCTAGTCCACATCTTTTATTCCCGGCTCAAGGGGAGGCTGAAGGTGAGGAAAAAACCGACGGTGACTGGTCCACCCAAAAAGATCCAAAATGGTCTGTCTGGAAGAAGACTGTTGGCAAACAATTTGAGAAACCACATAGACCATGTAATTGGCTTGGAGGCAAAGTAGTTGAGTTCGTCCCCCTCTCTGTGTTGTAGGTCTAGTTGCTCACCTCGCAGTCCAACCCCTTCCCCAGCCCTTCCCGTTGAACCCGTCCTTCAAACCTCCAACTCCAGTTTCCGATGCTCTCCGGAACTCATTGTATCAGTCGTTCATGGCCGACCCAAAGGCTAACTCAGTTCGCAACCTTGCTGGTCGGTACCACCTAAGCATGAAGCGTGTTGACGCTATCCTACGTCTCAAAGGTCTCGAGGAGAACTGGATAAAGGTTTGTCGTGTTTCCTACCTGATTTTTCTAGCCAGAACTTGGCAAGATGATGTTTACAACGATTAGTCTTGAAGACACCAATATGGTTACACCATTACTTTCACCTGAATTCTATCTCCTCGTTCGAATAGATGTTGTTACTAACTTTCTGCTTTCAGGAGGTATGACTACCATCATGTTTAACAAGTATCCAGTTGTACTTACCAGAAATCAGGGTAAGCCCCTTCAAACGGGATTCCTAAAAGGGATGGAACAACATCTCGGCGTGACTTATGACGCGAGCAAACACAAAACTCACGAGGATTGGGTCGAGGGTCGAATTCAAACCATTGAAGCGGATGCTTTGGACCAGGCTGAAGGAGACAACAAAGCGCGTACTCGATACCAGCGCATGTTTTGGGAACCGGTGGTCGAGGGGACGGTTCGCAATTCCTCCCCTTCTCTGTTTTACATCTCATCCAAAATTCTTGCCCCATCAGGATCCTGTCCTCCCCAATGCCTTGAAAAGGGCACGCGAAGATGCGACTCGACACGGACGGTCCGAGGGGTCTTCTAAGTCGGTCGATGCGACCCCCGATTATAACCAGAAGGGTGCAGAAGTCACGAGCACAAGCGATACTGCTGCTGGTCGACCAGCCACCAAGTTTATTGACGTTGGCACCAAGTTTTTGGACCCCAAGGATCACCTGCGCCGCCTGAAAGAGAGCGAGCGGCGAGCGAGGGTTCGGAGTAAAAAGGTTCCAAAGCGCCATCTCATGGCCTCATAGACACTACACTTATTTTTATGAGGACCTGAGCCATGTATCGGCTTCGATAATAAATGGGGTCGAGTTCCCCTACTTTATTTACTGCATGACGAAGTGCCTCGTTTTTTTAGATGTTATTTCAGCGAATTCCATCACTGCTGACACCCAAGGGGGGCGTGTATAAAACTTAGCCCGCAGTCGAGAGTGGTGCGTGTTGGGCTCACCTGAGGTCAGATGTGTGTTCTGTTCTCCGTTGTCTTGAACTCCGTGTTCTGCTGGCGTCTCGACTTTCACTGACGTCTGAGAAAATAAGCCTCGTGATGAATAGCTTACAAACTTGAAAGCGGGCCTTTGCCATCCTCATGTCTTTCATATCCGTAGAACCCCAGTCCAGAGTGCTTTTAGAGAGCTACTCGAACGGTCTGCTCTCTCAATTCGATACACAACTTGAAATAATCGCAGATCGCTATTTGGCTTTCTTCCAAGAAAGGTCTGTCAATTTCGAGTCTTACACTGTATACCAACTGTTCGATTTTCAGGCGAAGCATTGAGGCAACCTAGTCAGTTGTCGTCTGAAAGGTCGAACTTGTCACGTATCTTGGCTGATCTCTTTCCCGTGAAGTATCAATTCTTTACGGAAACTCCATCGCAAGGCAAAAACTGTCGATGCCGCATTTGACCCACGTGCCGAACCAACTACGACGAGAGCAACATGGGATAAGATCAAAGACAATCTAGAAAGAGGTATGCATTTGCACCTAACCTGGGGCCTGGATCCCACAGCCGTTGCAGAGGCCAACACCCAGCAGGCTTTCGTGGATATTTTGGACAGTGACGTCATTAAACCCCTCACAACGTTGAAGGCAAGCCTTCTCGTTTAGACAGGAAAACCTGTTCTGATAATAGGACCATCCGAAAGGAAACGGAAGATCAGACAAGAAAGCGGATTGAGGAAGACCTCAACAAATCTGCTGCGAACTATGCCGATTATGCAGAGAATACAATCTCGGAGCTACAACAGGCATACTTCAAGAAATATCACCCTCGGTAACATGCTCACTCTACTAACATTTCTCGACATTCTCAACACGTTCTGAATAAAAGGTTTGGAGGCAATATCTCCGCTCCATTTCGTGGTTGGCGGGAAGTTTTACGGGAACTCGAGCCTGCCAAGTCCGAAGGAGGTACCACTGGTATCACTCATGGGTTCCAACTAGTGTCCGACAATGACTGCAAGTGGGCCGTTAGCCACCTGAACTCCTTGCGATTGCAAAGGGCTGAGAATCTGGGGGACGGATATGATGTGAGTGATATTCTATGCTACGATATTGATCGATGCTACATGAACCGTTATCAACGCAGTGTCTTGAAGAACTCGTTTTCTCTACAACGGTCAAAAACGTTCTGGTCAAATATATGGACGGCATGACGTCAGTGCTATTAAGCTTGTGTGAAATCTTCGAGGATTCGGCAGAAGTCGATAAAGGCTTGGCCAGACCAGAGACGTACAGTCTGAGAGCGTCTTTCCGTCGCGCCCATTCCTTATCTATTCCCCCATGCACTCTCTACCGTAACTATCATCCTGGTGCACATTCAGACTCGATTTTTGGTGTCCCCTTGGTGGACGTAACCTGTCGAGACAGTGTTCCGAAAGTGATTAGAATGTGCATCGAAGAAGTCGAGAAGAGGGGTCTGAATACCAAGAAAATATATTCGGTAAGCTGATCAAAGCGTGTGTTGGGATTCACGCTTAGTGCCGCAGTTGGGTTCTCCAATCGACGCAGAAGTACTGCAGGCTAGTCGGGTCCACCTCAATGACCAGCCCACTAGCTGATGTGAATTCGCATTCAGTTGCGGCGCAGGTTCGACAATGAAAAGACATTTTCATTCAAGTCTACAGATAACATCCATTCTGTTGCGATGCTTCTCTGGGTCAGCCGTTGCAATCATTGCAAACGCGTCATTCCTTCAGTTCATTTCTGATCCGTCGTCTAGCTCTACCTCTTGGATCTTCCAGAGCCACTGTTTATGCTCTCTCTGCGGGATTATAGACAATACGCGCAGAATAGAGGTAAGCAGCCTGAATGCTCACCCACATTTCACCCACATCAACATTGCGATATCACCTATGTATAGCCAGATATACCGAAAACGATTTCTCCCTGTTGCGATCGAAGATCGGTGAACTACATCCGGTTCATAGAGCATCTCTAGGAACTCTATTGCGGCACCTCTTGCGCGTCTCTTCTCATTCAGACAAGAACGCAATGACCGTGGAGGCGCTCGCTACCCGGTTCAGCTATACTGTCCTTCGTACTGGGAATGCAGTGCAAGGCGGTGTTGACGTGAAGGTACGTTGCAATGACTTTTGTCACATTTTCCAACTCATTTCCTCCGAGAAACTTGTTATGGAGGATCTCATTCAAAACGCGCATGCACTGTTTGACGAGCGCCCTTCTCCGTCCCCACCCCCACTAGTGAATAGTGGTGTAGGGTGCGGAGTTATACACGCTGGGACGGGGGGCAGAGACGAGAAGGTAGTGCAAGGAACGACTTAGAGCAGTGCATGCCCGGTGCTTTCGAGAACAATATATGTATCTAGGACAAAGAACTAGTCGACCGAAATCATAAGTGTTTCAGGAGGCCCTGGCTAGTAGGTACGCTGTCGCTTCTGGGTATGGCCCGATATATTTCAGGTTTACGGGTACACTGCTGTCACGGTGTCGTCGTGTCGGAATGAGCCAACCACTAACAATTGGGGGTACAACAAAGATTTGGAGGACTCAGTACGCCTGCCCAGGATGGGGGCACATTGTGAGAACTTAGAATAGATTTCGCTCAACTTACTGTTCCTAGAGAAGCACATAAGTGTGCCTGTTCTTACACGAGCATCAAAGAACAATTCTCACAAGGTCTCCAGTTGATTAGCGTTTGGCTTTTATCATGCGACAAGCTTGTGTCCTACCAATCAAATTCTTTTATAAACTCCTACCTAGGCCTCACCGTCGCGGAACACCACCTCTTCCTCGTCCTCTTAGCGCTCGTTGCGCAGTTCCCGGGGGCGCTCTGGGGCCAGGGTTGGACTACATTCGCAGAACGATGAGCTATTGAACGCTTCCGCAGTAAGAAGTCGACTTACCGCCTCGCTCTGGGGGTTCCGGACAGTCTCGTCCACGGAAATGATCAGACACGCGGCCTCCACCGCGCTACTGATCGCGTTGGTCTTGATCAGACTAGGCTCCCAGACGAATGCGTCCAAGTTGTCCCGGACGCCGTCGGGTCCGTCGACGTCAACGCCGATCCATTTCTCCCCGCGAGCGTGCTGCATGCGAAGCTTGTTTAGGATGTCGGTCGAGTCGAGGCCCGCATTGTCGCAGATCTGTCGGGGAATAATTTCGAGTGCCTTTGCGAATGCGATCTGAACGAGCTGAAGCTTTCCCGGAATAGAAAGCGCGTGTTTTCGTATGTGAGCAGAAAGGTCCATCTGTACAAAGGTCGTTCATTCATTCATCATCGAGAACGTCATGTGCATTTAGCAAGATACGCACTTCGATAGCGCCGCCGCCAGCGACGACCTCCCCGTTCTTTACCGCACGCTTCACCACCATCACCGCGTCATGCAGACTCCGTTCCACTTCTTCGATAAACTGCTCGGCGCCACCGCGGAGGAGCATCGTGCAAGTTTTAGCGTTGGGGCACTCTTCAAAAACGTTGTATCGCTCGCTGCCGATTTGTCGCTCCTCGAACTTGCCACAGGTGCCCAGGTGTTCGCGGCCGATATCCGAGGTCGTAGACTGTATTGAACCGCCGACGGCTTGCACGACTCTTCGAAGGTCCGTAGCGGGAACACGCCCGGCGCAAAAGATGTCTCGATCAGCAAACCATTGGGTAGCCAGATCCCCGATAGGAAGCTTGCTCAGCACGACCTTCGCACCGGTATTTTCGATGTCCTGTAGTTTGCGATAGATGATTTCCCACTCCGCGTCGACGATCGCCTGGTAATCAGAGACAGCATCCACGCGGACTTCAGCGTTGTCCTTTTCCGCTTTCAGTTCAAGCTCCACATTAAGTGACAGAATGAGAGGATCGACGAAGGATTTAGGCTGTTGCTCTGCGCCAGCGTAAGTGAACGTCTTTTTGAACGATACACCGCTGATTAGAAGTGAGTCTTGCATGCCACCTCCGGGAATTTTCTTGACGCCAATGAGAGATTCATCGAGTTCGTCTTGGTCAAGAGAAAGCACAGCATCTACGACCATCTTCGAGAAGAAGGGCTTCTCTGAATGGATGAGCTTTGATGACATAGATGTGGATGCGCATTTGAGTAGGAGGGAGCGGAACTTTCTGAATGGGTGGGGTTCAGTTGGGCTCAGCGTCGAGGCGTAGGGACCCTTACTCTGGGTCTGAGCGGTCAACAGTTATTTGGATCTCCTCGATACGATCGATGCTCTGAGGGGAGAGTCATCAATGGAATTGATAAGAAGAATAAAAGGACACGCACAAGCTGGGCGGCCTGACGAAAGCCTTTCGCGATGATATGCGGGCTGACGTCCTCTTCTATGTAACCTTTTATTTCCTTTAGAAGCTGTGCCGCGAGAAGCACAACGCTCGTAGTGCCGTCGCCAACTTCTGCATCCTGAGCGCGGGCGATATCCACGAGTGTCCTGGCAGCCGGGTGAACGATGTCCAGAAGCTTGAGAATGGTGGCTCCATCGTTGGTGATCTGAGCGTCTCCTCTATCGTTGACGATGAGCTTGTCCATTCCCCTGGGTCCCAATGTGCTTGCAAGCGTCTCTGCGACGGCGAGACATGCTGAGATGTTAGACAACAGTTGTCCCTTTCCCTGGGATGTATCGGTTCCTTCCTTGAGGAGAACAACGGTAGGTTGCTGCGTGGCCCGAGTTCAAATAATCTCGACCAACTCTCGAGAATGAATCACTTACGATAGGTAGAGGCCGTTGCATTTTTGGTTAAACTTGATCAGCTATCGTCGTTTATATTCGAGGACTGAATCTGCACAAGATCGATTATGTCATCATTACTACAGTACAGTCTCTCTCTCTATCCAAGTCATAGCACTACGCAACACTGTGTGCGCGTTTAACTTCATCGATCTTCTTCTCAACAGACACCTTATTCCGCAGGATGCAGTATTCGCCAAACCTATTCCGGTTCTGCCACATCTCGCCCGGAAGCCAGAATGCCCGCGTCAGTCGCGACGAGTGGCGCACATCAAGGAAAGGTAGGCAAGATACGGGCTCCCATGTCTTATCGTCGAGAATGTAACGTGGTTCGTGCGTGGACTCGATAGGGTCGTGCGGAAAGTCGAGATCGACCAAATAGTCGCAGCTCGATACACCAACCTGCATAAGGATCGCTTGAGACGGTCCCTCAGCTTCAAGAGTAAAAGAAGCTTACATAGTGCATTGGCTCCTCCTTGTTCAGGTCATTCAGGCCGGCGGGTACATGTCTCGTGCCTATTACTCTGGACCGAATCCCACCGTGTGGTTCAAGAAAATGCGCAGGGAGCATGCCATCAAATTCACTTTTGATCCAGTCAATCCTTATCCCATCCGGGACAAGGTAATGGCCAGGGAAGCGATGCCACTCTTTTCCATAGCAGATTCGTAATCCAAACTCTGCGATTGAAGACAGGTCAACGCGCAGTTCCTCCCTATTCTTCTCGAGCTTTTGCTTGTATTCCTCGAGAAGCTCTGGAGGGGGAAGCGGGGTTTCGAGCAAGCCAGTGACATTGAGGAGCCGTGGAACTTCTTCCTTCTCGAAATTATAAACAAGAGTCATGGGGGTGTGGTAGTACGTCCAGAGTGCAAGGATGCGGGAGAGAGAGATGAGAGCAGAGAGGAGAACAATAGTCAGCGTCGACCAACGGAAGAGTTGGGAACGGGATGCCTAGCAACGGGGATCAGCGGGGAAGTGTGATTCTGACAATCAGAGCTCACTCGGTATGGTGACTTTGTTATTTTGATGTAAGCGAGTTCAAACCATCCTCGCAATAGGTATGTCATGACGGCGGCATTGAAACACACAAGAGGGAACACAGGATACATGAATCTTTCCTCCTTGTGAGGCTGGACAGTGAAGATGCCTATCCAGATGTAGAATGGGAGTAGACGGAGCGCAAGGAGTCGGAACGGCGAGCTTTGTTCTGCAGTCGGGACAGCGTTCCCGAGTCGACGGCGGTCAATTCTGTAAGTGATCATCAAAGCCGGGAGAGAAAACAGGGCCATTGGGAGTAGAATGTTGAAGTTGAGAGAAAGGTTCAGGAGGTAGTAGTACCAGGGTTCGGTGCCGTACAGACCCGGACCGCGCGATGCGTCAGGGAAAACGTTATACTTCACAATGTTCCAAAATACCGGGGTCAACTTCCCATAAAAATACGAGTCAATGATGACTATAGGTATCTGTGCGCCTTCAGTGAAAGCAAGAAACAGAATAATCGGATACCGACTGGGATTAGCACAGCTGCAGCACCACAAAGGAGCAACCTGATCCCGCGGTTGAGCTGCCAATCGAATCTATTTTTTGCTGAGACAGTATCATCGCCGAATACGAATAATTCCTCAAAGACAAATGGGATGGCCAAGGCAAGAGCGAAGGGCCAGCCGAGGACTGCGCCGACGGTGAAAAACATGACCGCTGTAAGCGTCCGTTGACTGTCCTTGTTGCTTGGTGGTATAAATGCGTGCGACAGGGCAAGCATGGTGGTATACATGGCAAATGAAGAAGGGAGGAGTGCTGAGAGTACGTTAAATCTAGAAAGAGAGCCCGGCAGGGGATTAGACACAAACGGCTCACCTGTGGACGCGTTCCACATGCCAGCGTTGGCTGCCAACATGAAAAGCATGTAGCGGGCAACGCGATTATTGATTTTGAGGCGGACCGTATCGTACAGCTTAGCTTCACAGATGGTAGATATAGTCCCAAGGACAGCGCGCACGAAGAAGAAAGCTGGTCTCTGCGGGGAGTGTGAGAGTTTTTGGGATATATAGTACTACCGTGAGCCTACCTTTCCTGTCTCGTGAAGCACCCAAAAGAGGACCTTGGATGGGAGCAGCCACAAGGTGGTGTAAACCCAGCTCCGGATCGCGTACTGCGGTGAGGTTTCCCAGGTTTGGAAGCCATAACCTTTATACAGGTAGTGAAGAGGTTCCCAGTAATTGAATACTGTAAAAGGTGTCGCTCAGACGTAGGGGCCAGGAACAACACAGAGTGGACAAACCTTCATCGCAGTCTTGGAGGTTTGAATACATTGCTGCTGTTATTCGGAAAATGAGTAAGACCCTTACAGCCACGGAGAATCTGGGGACCCAAGGGGGGCGTGCGGCTCTGGAACGCGTATATTAAACGGGAGAACAACCCGCTCATGTGCGCGTACGCACCTTCGGAGCTGGTCCTGGAGGATACCAGTGTGTCGTGCCGCCACCGGCTTGGGCGCAAACTCATTCTTGTTCTTGTCGATGGGTCGACGGAAGCGAAGGGTTTGGATATTCGACATAAGCGGTGGAGGTTACGAAAAGACAGCCTTACGAGGAATAGCTGGCTGCACTCCACACGGTACTCGCTTCGGTGTTTGTGATGGATACAGTAGCCTTGACGCACTGGTCACGTGTCTCAGGGTCCCATGGAAGTTGCCAGTGGACATCTACTTTTGAAACCCAGACAAGCCCCCACAACATCAACGCCAGCCTACATCACGAAAGCCCAGTCAAGGTCAGTAGTCCTACCTTCCTTAATTCACCCTCCAGTTGCACATGCAGTGTCTACAAGTGTCTATGTCTCTCGTTTGGACCGGCCAAATTGCCTGATTTTTGGTCGGATGGCACCCAGATGCTGTGGATGCACCCTCACTCTTCTATCTCTTCTGCTCTCCTGCCACGGCGATTGTTGACAGCCTCTGAATACAGAGACCATGGGATTCGGAAAGAACAACGTCCTTCATGCCAATCACTTCCGCAAAGACTGGCAGCGCCATGTCAGGACTTGGTTCGATCAACCTGGACGCAAGCTCCGCCGGCGCAACGCTCGCAAAGCCAAGACGGCAGCCCTCGGCGTGCGCCCCCTCACTCTCCTCCGCCCGGCTGTGCGTGGTCAAACAGTCCGATACAACACAAAGTTACGCGTGGGTCGTGGCTTTACTCTTGGAGAGCTGAAGGAGGCTGGTGTCAGCCGCAAGACCGCACTGGGACTGGGGATCGTGGTCGACCATCGGCGCCGGAATCTTTCCGTCGAAGGGAAGGCGATCAATGTTGAGCGACTGAAGGCATACAAGGAGCGCCTCGTCGTGTTCCCGCGCAAGACAGGCAAGCCTAAGAAGAGCGACTCTTCAGTGCGGTATTTTCTTTATTCTCTGTCCACGAGCTCACGAGAAGAATCAAAAAAACAACAGCCCGAGGACCTTACTACCCCTACAACTCGCCAGACTCTACCCCTTCCTCCTCCGTTTGTTCCTGAACAGCCCCGGAAGATTGGCCAAGAAGAGCGTGCATTCAACGCGTACAAGGCACTTCGCAACTATCGGGCGGAGGCAAGGTTTGAGGGTGCACGTAAGATCCGTGCAGCGAAGGCGAGTCACTAACCACATCGACTTTCATTGCAATCGCTCACACTCTACTACAATTTCACAGAAGGAAGAGGAGGAGGCAGCCAAGAAAAAATAACCTTGTACTCGCTACTCGTCACCTTCATGTATGCACATGTACGCATTGCAAAACTTTGGTCATACCTGGACCCACACAATACATGGCCGTATGCATCTTCGCTTCCTTCCTCGAGTCATGTAGACGTCAATGGAGAATTACCATAGTCACGAAGGCCAGCTCGCTGTATAAGTTTTGTACTAGCAATTCTTGACGGCCCCATGGGGCCGTCAAGCATCAAATTTCGGATACTTATCATAGAAGCATGTACGCCTTTGTGTGCAAGACATGTTTTTTGGTACAGCCCTATCCTGCGTGGGCCCATAAAATGTTCATATGTCGCCTCCACTATCTTTCGTGCGCGCCTGCCGTTGAAGTATGTATGACCTGCGAGTCCACATTGCAGGTTAAAGGGGAGTGTTCACGTTCACGAACTATTCTCCGTTCTCCACTCCATGAAGCGTTGGATCCGACTCGTCGGAAGGAAAGTTGACAACCGACTGCCGCAAGCCAGGAACGATCGAGGACACGGGTTTAGATGCGCACACCTTAAAAGAGCGAAGATCGAGTAAAACTGATAGACACAAGCTGGAACAAATGCGTATATGTAACGTAGAATCGGGACTGGGTAGGAAATACTAGGGCATGTTCTGTGTCTCACGCGGCATCAGCCAAAAAAAAAAACCAATCTGTCCCAATGTACCGAACAGGTCCTCACAACATGCTACGGTGCCAACTCGCGGGGACCCCGTCCGCGGCAGAGAGATACGGCATCAAGTCGCTCGTTAAGAACTCGCTAGGCCACTGCTGGCGAACCTGTTTCTTCACGTACTCGGCGACGATGCGTAAATGTTCATCTCTGAGCGCGGGTACTGCCTTGCGGACCTCGGGAACAGCGGCATCGGTGAGTTTGGTAATGTAATCGGCGGTGATAGTTGCACCAGTGTCGTCACGCACGCCATGGTGAACCCATTGCCAAAGCTGAACGCGTGCGATTTCTGCAGTCGCTGCATCCTCCATAAGGTGGTTCAGAGGGATGCACCCATTGCCAGCGAGCCAAGCGCTTGCGTATGCAAGAACAGTCGAAACGTTCAAACGCACGCCCTCGGAAGTGACTTTGCCAGGCACTTTCGTGTTCAGCAAGTCAGCAGCAGCAACGCGAACATCCTCGCGCCGGATGTGGTACTGATGGGGCGGGAACTCAATAACGACGCATACATGCACAAGCCAGGGAACATACCTGATTGGGACCCAACATATGCTGATCAAAAATCTCGTGGGCGATCTTGTTGATCAGGGGATGGGCGATCCAGGTTCCGTCATGCCCGTTGGTGACTTCTCGAAGCTTATCCGCGCGGACCTTGCTCATCGCGACGTTGTTTGCCTTTTCATCGCCCTTGATGGGGATTTGGGCGGACATCCCACCAATAGCAGCCACCTTGCGCCTGGAAGCTAGGTGTCAGGACTTAATTCGTTATGTCTAACCTTGAAAACACACCTGTGGCATGTTTGAATAAGAAGTCGGACATAGGCGTCCATAAAGCCGACTTCCATAGTGACGTCCTTGCGATCTGGAAGAATTGCACTCCTGTCGGCGCGGCGCTTCTTTATGAAGCTGAAGATGTAGTCCCATCTGCGACACATGCAATTAACTTTGCTGTTGCGGTGGAGTAAACGCGATGACCTTACCGGCCACAATTCAACCCAGAAGAGTGGTTCCTAAGCTCGAAAAGGATCTCTTCCATCTGGAAAGCGGCGGGGAGAGTTTCGATCAAAACGGTAGCTCTGATGGTATTATGCGGCATGCCGATGTATGACTGGGCGAAAAGGAAGACGTCGTTCCACAGGCGAGCCTCGAGGTAGTGCTCCATCTTTGGAAGGTAAAAGTAAGGGCCAAAGCCGCGCTTCACGAGTTCCTCGGCATTGTGATAGAAATAAAGGCCGAAATCGAATAGGGAACCGGACATCGGGGCCTTGTTGACAGTGACGCGTGGTTCATCAAGGTGCCAGCCGCGAGGCCGCACGATGAGGATGGCGGGGTTCGGCGAGAGCTTGTATTGCTTTCCGTTAGACTCAAAGTCGACCTGCCGGCGAATAGCATCGCGAAGGTTGATCTGGCCCTCAATCATTGCCTTGAAGGTCGGCGAGGAAGCATCTATATGATATATAGATTTGGCACTGTCAGTCACGTCGGGCAGTATAAAATTACAATACATACCCTCAAAATCGGCCATGAACGTCTTGGCACCGCTATTGAGAGCGTTAATGACCATCTTCCTATCGGTCGGACCGGTGATTTCGACGCGTCTGTCCTCCAAGCCAGGAGCAGGTGGGGCGCAATGCCAGGAAGGCTCAGCGCGGATGTGGGCAGTCTCGGATGGGAAGTCAAAAGGTACCCTTGCATCGAAGCGTGCTTGAGCCGCCTCGCGGGCAGCGAGGAGACCCTGGCGGGTTGCATCGAATGTTTGGTGAAGAGCAGCCAAAAATCGAAGGGCACCCTCGGTGAGGATCTCTGCCTGCGCGTTCTGGGCAACTCGAGTGTGGATTTCTATAGCCGCTGCCATGATGTTCGTGGAGAGAGATAGGAGGTCGTATGAATTACCATTGATCGTCCAGTTGATAGTATTTATACTCGAGGCGGCACTCCGAGGTCCGTTTGCGCGAGTAACAGTTCCGGACGACGGACGTCATCCACCATATCACATGCCAATGAAACCTGTCTCGGCAACCTCAAAACACAGGGACAGGTCACAAGGGTACTTGGCGAGGGTGAAAGCATCCGTCCTACTCCCTAGGGCACGCCACATCCATCGCTGACTGTTTCCACCCGCCTACAGTAACTTAACTTAACACTGCAGACAGCACGCGTGACCTATTGCATCGCCTCCCCCGAACGCTTTCCTGGTATGACATTCTACCTTCGAGCCGACGTACGGACCTGTCGCGTAACCCCCTCGGCTCCATTCCACCCACGTTTCGCCCGTCGAGACCGCGGTCTGGCCTATTGTCCTCCCCATTGGTTCATCGCGGGCTCACAGACCTCCGTCCAGAAAATAGGGGAACCCCACTCGAACTGCCCTCTCTTGTGCAAGGGGCCGGCCTTTGCGAAATTCTGAATGAAGGATGATAGTAACCTGCGATATTCAAAAATCTGCCACGGCCTTCCGCGTGAACGACCTCCAGGACGTGCTTCACGTGTTTCTTCCGCGGTCTTCGAGAACACTATGACGTTGTCCAGGCAAACCATTGTGCATTGATTGATATAATCGCGCAAGATATCATTCATCATATGCTGAAATGTCAGGGGCATTGGTCAGAAACGGTGCCCGTTTCATGCCTGCCCTTCGGTCTGACCAATGCCCCTGCGTATGATGAATGATATCTTGCACGACTATATCAATTGATACGTCATGATTCACTTGGACAACATCACAGTGTTCTCGAAGACCACAGAGGGACACACACGCGGTGCACCGACACAGGCTGAGCCACACAGCCCAGATGAGACCGCGTCAGCGATGGCTGACTGCTAGCGAAGCTATGCAACCGCTCGACGGCGTACTTCGAATTTACATGCGTTAGTCGTTCGTGTTAATTTGGCGTACTAGCTTTGGCTTTGTCGAGCGCAGCCCCCTTTGCACGAGTAAACACCCACCCAACAGGATTATATACGTCGCTTAACCGACCCAGCAAACGCAAAGCCGAAATTCTACAAGACGAAGTTGATGAAACTACAGCTCCATGAATATGTTGAAGATGGTTTGGAGTGTAACCTTCCACTTTACGAATATTGCATCGGTTGTATTTCATATTTTCAAATTCGAAGCTGCATACGTTATCACACGCAACAAACCTGGACCACCGGGGCCCTTCAATAAACGAAGGGTTCCCGCCTAGGAGGTTCTATCTATCGGAAAAGATTTATCGAGGTAGTGACGAGGCCCGAGCTCAGTTATCCTCCCAAGCTTCTTTCACCTTGCGGTTTTATGAGGTGCATTCACCGATGCTAATTTCCTCTCCCCACCATACATGCCTTCTCTCACCTTGGTACCACAGGAGATAATCGAGCGGGTTCTTGCTTTTCTTGACCCACTCGATGTGGCGTCCTTTTCCCAAACATCCAAGCAGCACAACAAACTTGTCTATCATTCAGGGGACAACCACCTCTGGCGTGAGCTCTATCTTACGCAGCCCTTCGATGATCCTCGACTCGCTCTCACTCCTTGTCTTGAGCACATCCCGGTGGAGAGCATCAACTGGAAAAGTTCGCTGCAGGCCATCATCCGTGCACGAACAGTGCTCAATGATCCGTCCAAATGCCGGCCACAGGAGCGCGAGATCATCTTGCGCACGTTGATTGTCATGCTTCGTGGGGCCACACCCGCACCCTCGTTCTGCGAAAAAACGCTTTCGAAGAACCTGGTCTGGCTCGTCACGATGCTTCGCGACGGTGCTCTCCTCAACGGGACCGTTCCATTATCTCCGACAGAGGCTCAACTACGCGCTTATCTCCTAGTACACCTCGGACTTACGCCGAGCGACGCGAGAAGCGTAAATAAAGCCGCCGCCCGCGCATTCGTCTATGACCTGCGTAATTACTTCTCTGATGGTGGCTTTGGGCCATATCTCCCCGATGGCAGCGGACGTGTCAACTGGGTGCACCTCCACGCAATCCACCGCGTGGTCGCAATGCACCTCGTCGACTTGCGCGAAACTGAGCCATTCGTATTCCCTCTTATCCCGATGAGCATGCCGTACTGTCAGAGCATCGTCCCACTGGGGCTGGACCTCAAGGTGCACGATTGGGCGGGCATCGAGGGCCTATGGCACTGCTCGTTGTGCTTCGTTGACCATCGCCAGCTTTTACGTACGTACCCTCTCCCTTCCCATAAAGCAACCCATTAACCTGCGTCGCAGAGTTTAACAACCATACCGTGCGCGTCGCACAAAGTTTACTTTAAATTTAGCTACTGACTGACGTGGTCGACATAGCCGGACGACCGGGGGCCACTGGACATATCGATGTTCTGGGACCCAGGGTTCAGAGACACGTTCCGCGTGCTTCCCGTGTACTTCCGCGTTATTGGTTTCGAAGAAGATCCCGAGCGTCCCACCCGACCACGCTTAGTTTTCGCCGGCGAAGTACGTGATGAGCAGACGATGATTGGCCGGGTCCAGATGACGCCGGACGAGCATCTCCGTTGGAAATGGGTGCGTTTGTATATCTGTGCATTTGTTAGTTGTTGCCTACAATTTTTCCAGGTGTGCGGGAAGGGCGGGCAAGCAGTCTGGAGGTACCATATCCTATCTACTTTGAAGGTGCCCCGAGCGGCCTGATTGACCGCATCAATACTCCCCTAGTTGTGATGGCGTCCAGGTCGGTGGGGTGCGGTCATCCTACGGTGTCCTCGGAAGCTGGACGACGGTCTTCCACGACCATCACGACCCAGTCGGTCAGTTCCGAGCTCCTTTTGCGAATGCATTCTAATCTCGGTGCTGGTAACTAGGACCGCTCTGGTTACGCAAAGTGAAAACGATAAGCGAGTGAGCATCTGTTCACGTTGCTGCGTGAAATCAAGAAATTCTATGAGCGTAACTTGAACGCACCAAACCGAGTGGACGAGATCGTCTGGGGTGCAATAGCCATGGGTCATGCGTCTGAGATCTAAGTTAGTTATTAGTTAGAACGGCTTGGGTGTACCCTAACTCTACGCTAAGATTGACGTGCCCACTACACAGTTTTGCTCCGGCTGCCCGTTTACCGTCACCAGACAGAGGAGAGTGTCCAATGAGTAAGATGCATGAACATTGTGATAATGTGCCATCAATGTAACTAACAATGGTTCAAGAGTAAAGCAAAAAGTTCGAGACAAGTAGGAACGAGGTATC
This sequence comes from Lactarius sanguifluus, assembly GCA_021527775.1. Classification (NCBI taxonomy): domain Eukaryota; kingdom Fungi; phylum Basidiomycota; class Agaricomycetes; order Russulales; family Russulaceae; genus Lactarius; species Lactarius sanguifluus. The sequence continues at coordinate 21,418 of JAKEYF010000434.1, read as the reverse complement.
GTAAAGTAGCTCGGAGGAAATGACTACGCCCGAAAGCAGTGGCGGGACAGGCGGCATGCCGTGAATATGTCGAGCGTTTGAGCACATAAAGATATTGCACGACGAGTCGACAGGCGAAAGGTCCCAATTAGAGCGAGTGAAAAAAAAACCCGTTACTAAACGGAAATGTCCGGATATTCTGTACATCAATTCATCTAGTCCATGAGGTCATCGTTAATTCTCTGGCCGTCCATACTGTCCATTATTAGGATTGGGCGGGGCCGCACCGGGGGGTAAAGTGGCGTAAATAGATGAAGGACGCGAGTACCTGTTTTGCTGAGGTGTCTGTGACGTAGGGCGGCGCGACGGAGGGCGAGAAACGCGACGAACGCCGCCTTCAGGTGGAACAGGTCCCTTATCCAACAAGCTAACACCGCGCGACCGGGGTTGGCCACCCGATGTTGGGGAGGACACCGTGTGGGAGACATCATGTTCTACGCCATAATAGTCACCATGACCAGTTTGGAACGGATTCGGCGTCTCAATAGGGAATGAGATCGGTGCTGTCGCTTGACGAATAGCTCCATGCCCGCCGGTCACACGTACGTTATGATGGTCATGATTTCCACGACCTGGGGATGGGCGACGTTGGGAGGCTGCGGCTGATGCACCATGATATTCTTCGGCCTGGTGCTCAGTCGCGGTGGAAGAAGGGCTGGGGACGAGACGTTGGTGAGAGGAGGCGTTATCTGAAAATACGTCTTCGTTGGACCGGGCAACGGAAGTCGAAGAACCACCAGCTAGCGGGCGATTTAAGGCGAGTGGTGCGGGAAGGGTGAGCAGTTGTTGACTATCGAGACGCGGACGAGGGGCACTAGGGTTTGCGAAAGAATCCGCTGTGCTGGCATCAAAGCCCTGTGAGGGAGTGACACCAGTGTCAGTATTGGACACAGTAGAGTACCTGCAATAACGGGTCAGTCATTCGTGGTGGGAAGCTAAGATCTGGACTCGTACCGCCTCGGGGAGTTGGCCTTGGGGTCATAGTAGGTCGAATCCCTTGAGTATACACCATTCTTCCATCGCCTCTCGCGCTCAAACTCGGCCCAACGCTTCATTACGATGTTCGTCGAGTCGAATTCGCCTTCCTTGTCACCGTGGTTTCCACCTTTGTCACCAGAAACCTGCCGCGTCTGACCCCACGAAAAGTCGTCGAAATGCCAGTACGCGTATGCGGGAAGGATACCGTTCCAGATGGGGAGCGAAAGGAGGTATACCAACATCCAGCCTACATATGCAATTTTGCGCGTGGTGATGACGATGAGTAATCCGGGCAGGCCAAGAATGATAGCCAAAAGGGCGAGAGGGATGGTGGTATTTGGACCTCCGGGGACGATGGTGCTGATTATGAGGTATAGGGTGAAGGAAATAGCGGCAGGGAGTACGAGGGTACCAGCGAGCTCCATACCAACAACAAACTGCATCGAGAAGCAGAACGTCCCGCAGAGGTCGCGGACGAGGACGAGCTCAGCGAGATTGTGTACTGTTGAGTTGATCCAACGACGACGCTGCGAGAGAAGGACTCTAAATGTATCTGGCACAACGGTCTTGCAGACGGCAGAGGGCAAAAATAGGTTTTTGCGCTTCGGGAATGTCTTCAACATGAGTGTCGTTAAATACCTATCTTCTCCGAGGAGTAACAGGTTCTTCTTGTGTAGAGTATCGACCACGTTCTCCGAGTAATGTTCCACGATATCAGGGTTGGCGAGAATGGGGACCCAGTATCCGGAGGCACCTTTTGGGGCCTTGATACGATACATACTGAAACAACCTGGCAAGCATGTCACGCCGCCGAACATCGATTCAAACGCCTTGGTCATGTGGTGAGAAATGTAATACTCGAACACTACAGAATGGGGTCAGTCAAGCGGTAGGTTGGACGAGGTAAGGTAAACCTACCTTGAATCATGGTAACCCAAGTCTCCCCCTTGTTAGCGATCTTGGTTTCACCGCAAAGCCCCATAATCTCCTCGTCTTGAACCATGCATGAGGCCATTCGAGTTAGCGAGTCAGGGAACACCTTCGTATCGGCGTCCACACAAAGCACCAATTCGTAGCGATCCGGGCTCACTCCAGTTACCCGCCAAAGTGAATTGAAGAACTCGTATTCGAAGGTGGTCATCCGCTCGTCGAACATGACTTTCTGAAGGAAAGACATGAGGACAATCTGTGAGTCTCGTTTGCCACGATTTCCAGGTTTAGCATCCGTCGCTTCTAATGGGTTGCCCGTCTTTGCAACCAATACCACGGGCACACGCTGCTGCTTTGACTTTTCTACAGTGTGGTCGTCATAGTCGTAGAAACCAGCATAGACCTTGGCCATGTTGTGTCGCTTGTGCCCGTCTGCAATGGCAACGTAGGAATGAGCCTCGACGTCTTCAGGTTCGATCACAAACTCTTTCATCATGGATAGGCAGATCTCTGGAGTCGTCTTGTCATTTCCAGCGCCTTTAACCACGCCATCTGCGATAACCAAGATGAGTTTATGACTGTTTGGATAGTCGGTTGTAGTGAGCGAATCGAGCGTCGTGCGCAGGCCCTCCACGGACTCGGAATATGCGGTGACGAGACAGATCGTATGTGCAAGCGGGAAACCAAATGGCTCAGATCCCGGGGCGGGCTGGGGAACAACGTTGTTCAAAGGGAAAGGACACACAACGTCTGTGAATCCGCGCGGATCATTGAGGGAGGTGGAACTCCTCGAGTCGCGATAGAGAGCGTCGGCAGTGAGCTTATTGCCCTTTCCGGAGACAGAGGAGGCACCATAGACGCTTGTCGTACCACGCTTGTAGGGAATCGCATCTGGCGCACCATACGAAGTGTTCGGCCTGGCGCCGACGCCTTTGATGACGTTATCCGAGGGTGTGAAGCGCGATTGACGGGGCAAGATGCCCTTTTTTTCCTTTTTGTGAGGCGTGGATCCGTTTTTCGAGACGTTAGGTCGATACTGACTCGGAGCGGGGCGGTAGATGTCATTCGTCCAGTTCTCGATCTCGGCCATTCGTTGAATGCGCTGCTCATATGTTTCGTGTTTGGACATGCCAAGTCTGTGCGCGAAAAACCAGGCGAACATCACAGCCATGATGAAACGAATAGCGACAACGCCGACGATGAAGATGAGGGAGACATAGAGGACGACATCCGAGGCTACGCAGCCGATGCTATTCGTGTCGATGAAGCCAACGCCAATGGTATTCTGTAGGCAGTGACCCAATGTCTGTTGTTTCGTGCGCTCCATGAACATCGATATGTCCTTTCCATTGAAAGTGCCATTGGGGTTCGCAAATTGATCAAAAATCGCGGGGTAGTTGACCTCTCCTTTGCTGAGCCATTTGAGAAGGCCGAAATCCAAGACGGTCCTGCAAAACAAGACTCAACTGACAGCTCGATGAGAGTTGGTGCCACTTACGACTCGTAAACGGCGAGATTCCGGTTTGGGTTCTTGACGTCGTTCCACGAGTAGTATACTTGTCCCATAGGGCTGAGCTTTGCCAGCTGGGACCGCGCCGTGGAAGAGAGGTGACAATTTGTGTTGCTCTCATATCCCGAAAAATTGGCCCCAGACGTGCCCTGTTGATTGTAGATGTTGCAGGGGAAATACCAGTCTAGCTGCCCGTTATTCCCGCTGATGGTCGAGTTTGATGCCTTGGTAATAATTCCCTGACAAGGTCCGTTCGTATTTTGGAATAAAAACGAAATGTCATTGCCAGCCGCATTCCAATTACCCTCGAAGAGAGGATTGCTGCGGCCATCAAAATTTCCAACTTTGGGGTGCGCGAAACGGGAAAAGTCGTAATCGTAGCCGTGAATGATGACGGACGCTTTATCGATGAAGCCAGCATGGAACCGGTTGGGAGGAGTTCCGCAGACGACCTCAGTGAAACCAAAAGTCAAGAAGCCGACGCCAGCCATCAGAAGGAAGATCAAACTGATCAGGCCCATTTTTTCTCTCCAGGCACGCTGTTGCTCAGGGCTGCGGATACCTGACCGATGAAGCATTGAAGCCGAGTGGTTGAGGGCGACAACAGAAATACTCACCGCACGATCTAAGTAAGAACGGGGGCACGCAAACCGTGAGAAGGTAGCAATAGGTGACCCAACCATCGTGCGGCCCAGGGATGTTCCCTAGACAGCCTCGACGGCGACTCGGCGGTTCTTCTACGTCCGTTGGGACCTGCCGCTTCCTTCGAAGGGTCGTACCGCGCTTGAACAAAGCGAGACCCGACTCGTGCACATCTTCCTCCCTACCCAAAAGAGACCGACCACGGCGAAGGGGAACCCGGTGAGGGGTATTGCCGGTGGCTGAGAAGGGAAGTGTTTACAAAGCATAAAAAATTGGCGAAGACAAAACATACTGGACGGTCGAACGAGGTTTGCGTTGGCATCTTCAAGCCTTGCGGCATGTGAGCGGTAGTGCCACTGTCTATGACCAGGTTCGATCTTCTCCCTATCAGGCCGCACGAGGCTTTTCTTCCTGCCTACCAGCGCGGCGTCTACCATCGTGTAGCCAGTTTCGGGGTCGGGACTTGGCAGTGACGATACATTCTGATAAGCAGACTGTTGCCGTACTCGGCCAGGTTGATCGAGAGGCGCCCGACGGTCTCCCCTTTCAGTACTCTGGAAAGAGACATTGTTGGCACTGCGACCAGCCTCGTAGGATTGAGGGGGTGTGTGGTTATATGGACTGTAGGGGGAGGCAGGTCGATCGATATAGGAAGGAGGGGAGTTCGGGGCCTGGGGGTGTTGGGGATATTGCGAGTATGATGGTCTGTGAGCGCGAGGGGGACGCTGTCCTTGGTAATCCATGGTGGATGTAGTTAAAGGTGGAATCTAGGAGCGCATACAAGGAGGGGGGGTGGGTAGGGAGGGAGGGAGGGAGGGAGGGAGGAGAGCGTGGCGTGGGGGAAGGGCGTGGAGGGAGCGTGGGTAGGCAAAGAGACAGGGAGTGCCGAGTTAAGTTGTGTTGTGGAACAAGACGCGTGAGGCGCGGCAAGGTGACGCCGCCTGTCCAATTTTGACCTCCTTGGTGATTCAATATTTCGGGTGAATGGCTGTTGTTCTACCGACTCATAACATGTCCAAGTTGTTTAATTCTAGAGAAAGAAAAAAGATTTGAACCAAATGGACCACGGTCTTCGTTGTCCTCAGTTTCATGAATTTCACTAAACAGATATGTATTATCGGGCGAGATGGCCGAGCGGTCTAAGGCGCCAGACTAAGGATCTGGTCTCTTCGGAGGCGTGGGTTCGAATCCCACTCTCGTCAGTTTTTTTTGCCCATATTTGTATCCTCTGGCTCTGCGACCTCGCTTGTGGACACCCCTTCCTAATTGCATCTATCCTTACCTTCTCGTATATTAATATTTATTGTATCTACACCTTTCATACCAGTAAATCTCTGTACTTCCCCTCAGGGCTTCAGAACTCCGTACGGTCCTGTTCTCCTCGTTTGCCGCATTCTCTTGCGTGCCGCACCCGAGCGCGCCCTTAGCAACTTTGAAGGAACGCGTCCCCGACCCAAGCGGACCGCTATACGGAGTTACGAGTCCCGCGAAGGCCTGCACGACTGGCCTTGCGACCGGCAGTGCGGTTTCACGCGTCCTTGAACCCAGGGTAGCTCGGGTTGTTTGGGCAGTGTCCCAACCCGCAGAGGAAACCCAGCTCATCACCGAGTACCCCCATCACCACAGTTTCAGAGCTGAAGCGCTGAAGAGGGACTGGGGATAGTCCATTTTTCTGCGGGAGGAAATTAAGCCCCGGCGGTCACCAATAAGAGGGCTTGTGACACCCACGATGGCGTACACAATGAACGCGGCTCGACCACGTCGTCAAGATGAGTTCACTGTTAATGTACGAATGATAATTGACTTTGACCTTTTTTGAAGAGACACTCTTTTACGACACCGCAGGAAAAGTCCAAAAAGATGTTGCGCTTGCAAGAGGTACATTGAACTTACGAGGGAATGTTCGAAGGGTCTGGACCAGGACCGTGCAAGTGGGGCCTTGCAAACTTGTAACCAACCATTCTGATGCTGTCTGCCAGACATCTCTACGCTCTCCACTGCCCCCTCCAACGCGAGCTCAAAACAAGCTCGGACCTTATCGCCCGTTCATCCGGCGTGCCGGGGTTTCCAGAGATCTTCCGGGACGGCGGATGGGCGACGCTGGGCACGTCGACCCAGTCCACATTGACGCCGCACTCGGCTTCGAGCAGTCTTCGGGACCGTCTCGCTGGACGGGTATAAGCTCGGGTAAGGACGACAGCTGTCTGTGTGGACGACGTCGAGGGGGTTCTTTCGCGCGTATGCGGTGTATTTGCGATGGTTTCCAGGTTTGTAACCTCGCTCAGTTGCTCCCTGGTCTCCATTTTGACAAGTTCACCCTAGATCCATGTCTTTGTATATAAATATATCCTGTATCTACAACACCGACAATGAAGAAGAACTTCCCTGGACCTCAGATCTCGGCAGGGTTCAGAGCTGCCCTTTTTCTGCATTCCCGAGAGTGCTGCATTCGCGCGCGCCCTTAGAGATTCAAGAGAAACGCACCCACCACGGGGACGGTCAAGTCTGCGAAGTCCTGCAACACTTGCGAAAATGTGTGCAGTCCCTTTCGTCCCCAGTCACTGTCGAGCTGAGGCGACTCATCTCTCACACGCGCTAGTGCCCCGCATCTATACGCAGCCTTGTAGATTCAAGAATTATATGACCCCAACCCAGATGGACATCTATACGAGATTTCGCGCAACGCGGAGGTCTGCACCATTGTTTGCGGTGCTCCCCAACCCAAACAGATGTTTGGGCAGTGCCCCGGAGGGTAGAGCAATCCCCTGGCGCGACCACAGTCTAGAGAGGTACCATTGCACTGACTGCGTGACTTAGAGAGCCACGTAGACACAGAGGTATAGGATGAGTTGAGAATCGATGGCGAACGTCGTGAGAATGATATATATGACAGTGATGTCACGAGGAGGCGATGAGACACATTCTTGGAGGGTCGCAAAAGTTGCAAACGCTAACCGTGAGTGCTGTGAGCAGTGTGGATGAGTGGATGAGTCGGAAAACCCGCGGGTAGGTTTTGCACGAATTCAAAACGGCTACCCACTTGTTGCCCCTACCCGTGCGGGTTTTGCCGACCCGTGGTATGTAATCCCTTTTCCGGACGTCATGGCTGTGGTCAATGAGATCATCATTGAGACGTCTGCAACAACAAACAAGGTAGAACAAGACCACATGGCCAAGTACCGACTTGCACACCCAAGACATCACATCCAAGCGTAAGACCGAACCAGAGGTGGGTCTCATCTATAAGTTGCCGCTGTAACAAGGTTAATCTAATTGACAAACCAGTATGTTAAACTAAGAACTTTTCATCAAAGGCTACAAAATCGATCGTGTCAAACTCCAACAGACGGATGACCCCCAGAATACAAGGTTTTTGCCCATTTGGGAGCATTTCCCGCTCCCCTTCAAGTATCTTGCGTCCATAGAGGAGAATGGGGACCTCACCCTGGTGATGGTCCTTGAAGACGGATATGATAGAAAGAGTCTAGAAGGGAAGGATATTCCGCTTCTTGGTGGTGTATATGAGACAGTTTTTACTCCGGGGGTCTGGGTCCGTCGTTAAGACGTTCATAACAACTATAGCTTTCAATGTAATTTATCCAGCAGGTCTCCGGATCTACTACTATAGAAGGGGATAGCATCGATGGCAGGTAGAAGGAAGAAAGAACAATAATATACCGGTGTGCAGACAATCGTATGCACGAGGTGTCAACAAGCGCCATATTGAATCCTGGAGAGAGGCCGACACAGGATGATGGCGGCGGACGTGCGTGCACGCCGATACCGTGAGCACACGTGTCATGGATGGCAGGAGCCATGTTGGGAGCAGCGGCGCGTGCCCTGTGTTGTGTGGCGTTGCGCTGCTTTGGGGTCGTAGGGCGGGGGGTGGCGGATTCCTGGTCTGTGGTCGGGAGAAGGGGAGCGTGAACGTGGACACGCTAGGGGCTGGGTCGGCGTGTCGCCAGGGGGCAGGGGAACGTGCATCGCGTGGTCACAAGGTGGATGGATTAGTAGCCAAAAAAGGCGACTTGCCAGGCAACGAAGAGCGCAACGAGTGACGAGTGCAAGAACGGTGATGAAGAGTGCGACGTAGAAGTCCACCGTGAGGGACTAGGTGCGGTCAGGATTGACTTGGCACGCACATGGCGAGAGGAGACTCACCCGGAATTTGTGCACGTTAACGCTAGAGTGGGCGAGTATGAACCGGGCGTCGACAAAGAGCCTGATTGTGGCGGCTGCGCTCGAGGTGATCAGTGCGCGTTTAGCGATGCCGTTGACATCGGAGAGGTTGCCCGAACACAGTCGTGTTGACGTTATGTGGATATCGTTGAAGACGTCGGTAATTGTGTGGATCTTGAGGAGGGAATCGGGGTAGGTATCCGAGGATTCGTCGTAAGGTATTGGATGTTCCCAAGGGTCACAGGCCTCGATATCTTCTGCCTTGCCACTGAAGGGGTAATCGGATTCGCTGGAGCGTTCTTCCTCAGAGTTGAAATAGTAACCTTTGACCTTCTTGCACCATCGGAGATCGCGCTTGACCATCGCGGCGGGACTTCGCGCTCATCTGTCCCGGGCGTAACCAAAGTATCAGAAGGGACCTTGTCCCCTAGTGACATGACAGTGAGGCTTTCGGTCACGAAAGACATGGTCGACACTCACCCGAGCTAGCTAAGGAGAGTTGGTCCGAGTCGTGTCCGTGTTCGAGATGTCGTAAGCGAACGTGGGGAGATGTACAGGGCTGTCGCTTTTGTGCTACAGATTTTCTTGGTGCAGCGGGGATGCGGATAGGCGAAGCTCCACGTCTGAAGGTTGGATAAGTTTCGCACGTACAGAGGAGCAAGCGAGGGCGGCGCACATGGTTCTGTACGCTGCTTTTGACCTTGCCAAGGCCCAGTCGTCTCGCACCTGTATAGTTAGTTGAGTGTGAGAGGGTCGCAGGAACAATGCATCACGACGTCAAGAACCACCAATAGTGTGGGCCTCACAAACACCATGAGTTGTGCGATCCGGCGGACTGAATGCTCGGGTGGCGGGGTGACTCTGACCAAGACTGTGGCGCATACAACCCAGTCTTCGGTCTTCGAATGTTCCTTGGGTACCAATCTGGTAACTACATTGCCCAAACCGGACAGAGACAAAACTGGAAGTCAGAGAACGAGTCCCCCTTTGCATGGGCATGTGAACGCAGGGCACAAGGTGCATACCCCATCCCCTCATTTCTGCCCACTCCTCACCCCATGCCAAGCCCCACGCCTCCGTCTGCACATAAAGGGGACACATGAACGGGCGGGGCATGCATTGGTATCCACGCGGAATGGGGGCGCGCCCCCTTTTTGCCTGCCGCTGTCTGTATCCATAACACCAGTAGAACAAAGTGAAATTTGCTTGAATTTGCCAAGCACCCTGTCAACCCAATGTGCTGCGCGAGCAACCTGTCTGTCAACAACTTGTCAAAAAAAATTGTTAGCTGAGCAAGATGAAGACTTTTGCATCAACTTCAAGAGTTCTGTGCACAGACAGAGAATATCACATAGATGCGTAAACTGAGTAATCCACCTTAGCCGATCCACCGCTATCATTGAACAAGGGGCAAGACAAATCCCGTACTACCTTTGCCATTTTGCCATCGTCAGACCCCGCGCAGCACGTGACATGTGACACTAAATTGATTTTCACTTGATCTGCATTCCGCATCTACTGCGTAGTGAGCCATGCTCGCTGAATGTTGAAATGCTAAGTTACTGTAACTTACTCGCAAGGATGTGACTGCTGGTTTTACGTCCTCGGCAATATTAATATATCTTAGCCCCATTTCAGTACAGTCACGGTGTTCTGTGCGACCCTCGGTTCAACCTTAATCAAGAGCTCAATACAAGACGGCCTCATGATCATTCCAATTGCGATAGTTTCAGCTACTAAGCAGATCTTCCTAAAATTGGGTATGATACTGGGTGACTTCCCATAAGCGTACATCCTACATTTTCCTATCCTACATGTATTCGGAGTTATTTAGGATCCGCCTAGGTTAGGATAGGATTGGGTGCTAACCATAAGACCATCAAACTAAAGTTATGCCTGACTCCCGATGCGATCATCGCCAACTGCACCTAGATACAGAAATCACGATGGCTCTTTCGTCGAGACTCAGGAGGCAGGGTATAAATCGTCGTCCGCCGTCGTACATGATGCACTGTAGGCGGGTTCATGATGCAGGCACACCACCATTATCCCTCTCTACATCGTCCTCGTTCTCGTCCTCATGCTCGTACTTGATCTTCGCTTCGAGCGCCTCCCTCCCGGCTTGTGTAAGTGTCGGTACACCGCTCTGGATATCCTTCTCAAAACACCTTGGCACGAACCTACTGTCAAAACTCAGGAATGGAAAACAGAAAGAAGGGGACCCACTCGACGCGGCATCGCTTCCGGTTGGCCGCCTCGTCTCACTAGCGCTGTGCGACAGTGTTGTGCCGGTCAGCGACTAGTCGCGACAGTCAGGATGACCGTCGGACCATGGGGGTCAGTGACCACAAACGACCATGACTACTCCCACGCCTACCTAAGTCACTACGGCTGACATAATTGGCAATGCTGCACGCCGCATGCGCAGTAAGTAGATACAAGACTTCGTAAATAGTAAGAAAGTGAGCTAAATATGAAGCACGCTGTCAAGGGTATGATCAATCTCGATGTCCATGTCTTCCTCTCCTTGTGCATCCAAGTCAAGCAGCTCATAGAGCTCTAGCTCTTCATCCAGACTCCGAGACGTGCTACGTTCGTTAGCAGGAATCCAGTCTCGATTCTGGAAATTGAAAAGTTGGGCGATTTTGATCGAGATGCCCTCTGAGCCGTACATCTGTTCACCCCCATTGTCATCGTTGTCTCTGCTTGCTTGTCTACCAAATGAATCAGTCATGTCATTGAACGCGTTGCCCACCCCACTGGCAGACAACGCTGGGTCGATATTTGTCGTGTCGTCCATTTCCATTTCCTCAGTCGGTGGAGGTGGAGGTGGAGCGGTGGACTCGGGGGGAGCACTTGATTTTCCAAAGAAGCGCTTCATGCGTTCTTTGGTCTCTTTATTGCACAAGTGCTCGTCCCATATGTGCATCTTCAGTTCAGCAAGGGAGGTGAGCGTTTTGATCCCTAGACGATTTCTGAGCTTCGTGAGGGTATTGCCAAACACGCTGAATAACCGCTCGCATGAGGCAGAGTTTGGGCAAATAGATAGGAGGTGTTGTGCAAGTTTGATGAGCGGTTGCGGGGAAATTTGAACTCCAATCGGCATAATAGGGGACAATCCTTTGTAAACCCTGTTGGGATCGGGGGACACATGGTTAATCCGTGCCTCATCTTCAATGGTGACAATTGTGGACGCCATGTGTGCAAATGAGCCCGAGGTTGCAAAATAGTCTTCTATGTTGACCAATAAGTTCCTGAGGTTTTGTTCCAGCACCGCTGTGGTCTCTGTGACAGAGAAGAAACGTCGGTATAAGCGTTTCATAAGTGCATAAACACCGGCATGAGTTAGGAAGGGAATAGTGGGGTCAAATGCGGATGACTTGATGAACGGGTTCAAAAGGACGGTGGCAATAAATACATCTTGATCGGCTTTAGCCCACCGCTTCTCGATGCTGTCGAGAATAGCTGTACACCCAGGAACATTCGCGGGGTCCCGAGCCCTGTTGTCTTCGTAATATATTGAAAGTGACCCAAATGTAAGCAAGATTTGATCCAGACGACAGAACGCCGCTTGGGCAACGTTTGCAGCTCTTGCGAGAGGTTCGAGATGTGTCTTAAGGCTGTATCAAAATATATTAGATGGTGCTGTTCTTGAGTTAAATAAGTTATGCACCGAGCTAATGAGTGCCAGAAACTGCCATCCTCGATGATCGCCACCATTTCCTGCGCCCTTCTTTTGTTTGACGCTGACAAGCCTGGGGAAATGAGAATGCGTTGATGGGGTAGGGCCATTGCGTCGCTATTTACAAGAACCGTGAGAGGACGGTGGAGCTGAAGTAGATGCCTGAAAGCGAGGTAGTGTGCCGTCCACCTTGTTAAGACGGCGCGGATTACTGAGAGAGGTTGCATCCCACTTTGTACCTGGACCTCCCAAAGGCAGGCGAGGACCTGAGTCTTGCTGTGCAGCCAACTGATGAGCTCACAGGCCATTTTGCTATGCTTTGTATATACCGTCTCAACCTTAAAATAATCCCCAACGATGAGGTTCACCTTCAAAACATTAGTATAACTGAAATGACAATAAAAGAACGTATCATACCTGGTGCGCGAAGCAGTCGGGGCACACAATATGTGGATAACGAGTAAGAAGCATCTTCCTTGCCTTTCGCGATTCACCAGATGCATCCGTTGTGAATGCGACGACGACAATATTCCATTCTGACTGAAGATGTTCGATTACGTCTACCATCAATGTAAAGAGGTTGTCGGCGGTCTTTCGTTCATCTGATGCGTCATGAACCTTCACTGTGTGGACCTAAGCCTAGTAGTCAGATACAGGAGAACGGTTGTCATACTAATGTCATACCTGTTCATCGGCCATGACCATGAACGCGATATAATGGTGGAAATTTTCACCTGTCCAGCCATCACAGGAGGCAGTTGCGTTCTTGCCATTCAACTGAACCTTCGCCTTTGATTGGAACTCAGAAAGTGCCTGAGGCAGAAGGTGCCGCGTGAGGACCTTGCGACTCGGTGACTTGGCCTGCAGGAGAAATTCGACACAGAAGTCTAGCCACTCTGGGTTTTCTACCCATGAGAGCGATAGCCCTGCTGACGTGGTGAGGCGTATTATCCGTTCCTCAAAGTGGGCCTGACGTCCTTCTGACCATGAAAGTTCAGGGGGTACAAAAGGGGTGCCCCGCTGGGCATGACTTGAGCTGCGTCGAGATGATCGAGACGGGAATGAGCGCATAGATACAGAGTCGAAAGGAAGAAGGCTGTGAGCACCACTGGCACCAGAGGACGAAGAGGATACAACAGAAGACTCTCGCTCGTAACTTGGCCCAGCTGTGAGGCGGTCTGTGGGCTCCCAGTGAAAGGAATCGGATGGTGTTTGGAGATGTAACGAAGGTAGTTGGGGGCTTGGATAGGGAGATACAGAGTCACGGAGCCGTTGATGTGTCAATGGTAAGATGGGCCCAATGCCAGTGCCTTCCTGACGGGATCTCCTGGGTGACAGTAATTTACTCTCTTTCCAGGCCAGTGCTCTTGCGCGCACATCGTCAATCTGATTGGAACAGTTTACGACATGATTGACTAGCCCATCTGTACGTGCTGGCAACCATGGACAACCATCTGCATTCTGATCGATCGAAAATACTAGTTGAAAGCCAGTAATTAGGTGACAATTATGGAGATGTGATGTACTGACTAGATTGATGATGTGCGCGCAAGAGCACTGGCCTGGAAAGAGAGTAAATTACTGTCACCCAGGAGATCCCATCAGGAAGGCACTGGCATTGGGCCCATCTTACCATTGACACATCAACGGCTCCGTGACTCTGTATCTCCCTATCCAAGCCCCCAACTACCTTCGTTACATCTCCAAACACCATCCGATTCCTTTCACTGGGAGCCCACAGACCGCCTCACAGCTGGGCCAAGTTACGAGCGAGAGTCTTCTGTTGTATCCTCTTCGTCCTCTGGTGCCAGTGGTGCTCACAGCCTTCTTCCTTTCGACTCTGTATCTATGCGCTCATTCCCGTCTCGATCATCTCGACGCAGCTCAAGTCATGCCCAGCGGGGCACCCCTTTTGTACCCCCTGAACTTTCATGGTCAGAAGGACGTCAGGCCCACTTTGAGGAACGGATAATACGCCTCACCACGTCAGCAGGGCTATCGCTCTCATGGGTAGAAAACCCAGAGTGGCTAGACTTCTGTGTCGAATTTCTCCTGCAGGCCAAGTCACCGAGTCGCAAGGTCCTCACGCGGCACCTTCTGCCTCAGGCACTTTCTGAGTTCCAATCAAAGGCGAAGGTTCAGTTGAATGGCAAGAACGCAACTGCCTCCTGTGATGGCTGGACAGGTGAAAATTTCCACCATTATATCGCGTTCATGGTCATGGCCGATGAACAGGTATGACATTAGTATGACAACCGTTCTCCTGTATCTGACTACTAGGCTTAGGTCCACACAGTGAAGGTTCATGACGCATCAGATGAACGAAAGACCGCCGACAACCTCTTTACATTGATGGTAGACGTAATCGAACATCTTCAGTCAGAATGGAATATTGTCGTCGTCGCATTCACAACGGATGCATCTGGTGAATCGCGAAAGGCAAGGAAGATGCTTCTTACTCGTTATCCACATATTGTGTGCCCCGACTGCTTCGCGCACCAGGTATGATACGTTCTTTTATTGTCATTTCAGTTATACTAATGTTTTGAAGGTGAACCTCATCGTTGGGGATTATTTTAAGGTTGAGACGGTATATACAAAGCATAGCAAAATGGCCTGTGAGCTCATCAGTTGGCTGCACAGCAAGACTCAGGTCCTCGCCTGCCTTTGGGAGGTCCAGGTACAAAGTGGGATGCAACCTCTCTCAGTAATCCGCGCCGTCTTAACAAGGTGGACGGCACACTACCTCGCTTTCAGGCATCTACTTCAGCTCCACCGTCCTCTCACGGTTCTTGTAAATAGCGACGCAATGGCCCTACCCCATCAACGCATTCTCATTTCCCCAGGCTTGTCAGCGTCAAACAAAAGAAGGGCGCAGGAAATGGTGGCGATCATCGAGGATGGCAGTTTCTGGCACTCATTAGCTCGGTGCATAACTTATTTAACTCAAGAACAGCACCATCTAATATATTTTGATACAGCCTTAAGACACATCTCGAACCTCTCGCAAGAGCTGCAAACGTTGCCCAAGCGGCGTTCTGTCGTCTGGATCAAATCTTGCTTACATTTGGGTCACTTTCAATATATTACGAAGACAACAGGGCTCGGGACCCCGCGAATGTTCCTGGGTGTACAGCTATTCTCGACAGCATCGAGAAGCGGTGGGCTAAAGCCGATCAAGATGTATTTATTGCCACCGTCCTTTTGAACCCGTTCATCAAGTCATCCGCATTTGACCCCACTATTCCCTTCCTAACTCATGCCGGTGTTTATGCACTTATGAAACGCTTATACCGACGTTTCTTCTCTGTCACAGAGACCACAGCGGTGCTGGAACAAAACCTCAGGAACTTATTGGTCAACATAGAAGACTATTTTGCAACCTCGGGCTCATTTGCACACATGGCGTCCACAATTGTCACCATTGAAGATGAGGCACGGATTAACCATGTGTCCCCCGATCCCAACAGGGTTTACAAAGGATTGTCCCCTATTATGCCGATTGGAGTTCAAATTTCCCCGCAACCGCTCATCAAACTTGCACAACACCTCCTATCTATTTGCCCAAACTCTGCCTCATGCGAGCGGTTATTCAGCGTGTTTGGCAATACCCTCACGAAGCTCAGAAATCGTCTAGGGATCAAAACGCTCACCTCCCTTGCTGAACTGAAGATGCACATATGGGACGAGCACTTGTGCAATAAAGAGACCAAAGAACGCATGAAGCGCTTCTTTGGAAAATCAAGTGCTCCCCCCGAGTCCACCGCTCCACCTCCACCTCCACCGACTGAGGAAATGGAAATGGACGACACGACAAATATCGACCCAGCGTTGTCTGCCAGTGGGGTGGGCAACGCGTTCAATGACATGACTGATTCATTTGGTAGACAAGCAAGCAGAGACAACGATGACAATGGGGGTGAACAGATGTACGGCTCAGAGGGCATCTCGATCAAAATCGCCCAACTTTTCAATTTCCAGAATCGAGACTGGATTCCTGCTAACGAACGTAGCACGTCTCGGAGTCTGGATGAAGAGCTAGAGCTCTATGAGCTGCTTGACTTGGATGCACAAGGAGAGGAAGACATGGACATCGAGATTGATCATACCCTTGACAGCGTGCTTCATATTTAGCTCACTTTCTTACTATTTACGAAGTCTTGTATCTACTTACTGCGCGTGCGGCATGCAGCATTGCCAATTATGTCAGCCGTAGTGACTTAGGTAGGCGTGGGAGTAGTCATGGTCGTTTGTGGTCACTGACCCCCATCATCAGTAAAAGTAGCCGTGGAGTGTAATCCCTCCTATACAGGCAATAGATGATATTTTATTTTATTAGCATATATGACCCATAAAATATTTCCATAACCAGCGTAACGTGGCTGACATTATTCCGATTCATGAAAATCCTTGGAAATATTCCCGTTGTAACACGTATCATTGAAATCCATTACAACCGATTCTGTTGGCCATTATAATGGGGGTATATGGTCTATGTTTTGAAGCTAAATCCTATACAATGATACTCCTTCCTTCGCTCTGAGTCCCTTTGCAGTCTCGTCGCTGGCCCCGAGTTTGCACGCGGGTTTTTTATGACAAACGAGCTCGCAAGTACCAATGACCCTCTCGATGCTATCATCATCTGAGGCGTCAACATTGGCTTCTTCAAGTTCCTCCATACCTCATTCCCATCCAGTGAGGTCTACAGGTTGGTTCTTTACCTCTTTCGGAGTCTTTCCTATCATTCCTACAGCGTCGAGTTCAAGGCCTGGTTCAAGGGTCAGCTCGCACACGTTGGGACCTTCACGCCGATCGGAATTGACCCAAGCTCCTATACAAGTGCGTCGTTTTGTCCACCTTTGCGTTCCGGCTGCTAGTAGCCCACTGCCAGTGCTGTTGTCGGCGTCTTTTCAACATAGCCCGAGCCATCAGCCCCATGGGGGGCATGCTAGTGCCACTGACGCCGACGCGAGCTGCGTGACCCGCCGTCTTTGCCTTGTTTTCCAACAAGCACCCAACGACAATAATCGGCGAGTACCGGTGATACGACAGTGACTACAACAACCGTGACAATGAGACAGCGAGCACGACGACAACTAGCATTGCAACTCCTGCAACTCGGATAGTGACTACGACAACAACTACGATGACGGCAACAACAGCGGCAGCGAGCAGTTGGTCAATGTAGCACTGAGCTGCGTCCGCTGCGCTCCTTCCGTGACAAGATCATCCTCCCGGCATCGCAAATGTGAGCGTGCCACAGGTCCTCCCCTATCTTAAAAACTGACATGTGCACGAGGTCTCACAAGGCCGGCAACCCACTGCCGCCTGCCTCGCTCACTGCCCGACGCCCCCGCCCCATCGCAAGGCAAACTCGCTGTCCAGCATGTGCTCAAAGTCGTGCGATCCGATGCGTCCGTCACACGCGCCGCGGCACAGCGATGGGGCCCTTACGTGGCTGACACTCACTCGTTCCACTCTGGCAATGTCCCGTGCGATCGCCATGGGTGGCAAGCCAGGTCCGCTGAGTCTCGATGAGCCGGGCTCGGACTTTGAGGACGACGCGCCGACGCTGCGGCTGACGACACCGCGACGACCGCAGCAGCTACAATGGTGGAGTCGGGTAGTGGTGACGATGATGGCGGCGAGGGCGGAAGTGGTTGACCCCACAAGCACACGCACTCACGGAGGCTTGCAGAGGTAGGCCTGTAGGGAATGCGTGCACGAGTGGATGATTTCCTTAATAAGTAGGATAGATTGGCACGTGTATTATCAGCACAGGTGGTGTAGTAGTAACACTAGTGAGACGGTGACCCGGAGGTTGTGAGTTCGAATCCGTCTGAGGCAAGACACTGAAAACAATGGATAGCATGTAAATAAGACAATTAAGTAAAGCGTAAAGTAGAAGTAGAAGTAGCGGGCGGACAATATATATTTTTGGTCACAATCTGGTAACACTATACCATTGATAAGGCATTACATGTAGTTGCCCAGTAGCGATCCAATGCAAGTCTGGCAATTCTTACAGACATTATAAGGGTTTTTTCAAAAGTAGCGTCCCGTAGGTGGTCAATATAATGCTGACATAAACATTCCCACCCATACATGGACTTTCAGAATATTATATTCAATTCCTATACTATATAATGGATTCCCTGGCCCATATATAGGGTGACACATTTTAGTGATGATGGTCCGACGGTCATCCTGACTGTCGCGACTAGTTGCTGACCGGCACAACACTGCCTAGAAGTACACCACAACACGGGCCAGAGGGACGTGTTTCACTTTAGTACAGTCTTCATGCTCGTGCTCGGACAGGTCATACCGCCAGTGCACGACGCCATCGACCAGATGGTGCGGTTGGTGTGGTGTCAGTTTTTCAATCGCATCAGTAATCCGTGCATGAGTGGGAAAACACGCGCACCTCTTCCCTGTACTCGAAATTAACCTGTATACCACATATACCACTACACTTTGATGGCCACTGGCAGCACAAGGCCGATACCCGAGGACCCAAGACTTTCGCGAAATTGTTGTCCGAGATTTTTGCCTCGATTTGGCATAACTTTTGTACTCCGACGTGGTGTAGGATTTAGAAAGGGGGCCCCCCCCTTTCTAAACACCAGTCGTCTAGGATTGTTGTTGCTGAGGTCGGAGCACATTTCATCAAGATTTATCCCCCGATTTCAGGCACAACGATTTAGGATACGAAAATGTAGGATGTAGGCTTATGGGAAGTCACCCACTGTAAAGTGTTGCCGCGAGTCGATGTGGTCCGAATCGAGTTGGCAACTCGACGCCAACTCTAACTCGGGAGTTCAGGCCTTCAGGCCTTCAGGTGCAGACATGAACCGCCTTCAATTCTGGAGGTTCCCACGCCCCTTGGAGTGAACCCAAGACGAGAGCAAGGAAGAGCAATACAACGAGAGACAATGTGATGACTTCTGCGATGTCCTTTGGTCCTGACTTCCAAGATGATCACACAACGAACAGGGGAAACAGTGGCAACTGGGCAACTGAGTGCCGTCTATTTGGGGACAAAAGGATATTTTAATACAAAGGATTGCGAAGAGAGCCAGTGAGGTAAGGGTAGTACAGTATGAGTGGCAGGCAAGTGGGGAGCTTGGTGGGGAGCCTGACGGGGAGGACAAGTCGAGACAAAACAGAATAAGGACTCCCCAGGGAGGCCTAGGAGCCGTTTGCGCAAGGGTAACTGCAGTGTTCGTGATATGATCTGGCGAGGGTGAAAAATGAGAGAGTGTGTGTGTGTGAGTGTGTGTGTGTGTGTGTGTGTGAGGCAATGGGATGGGAGCGCGAATCCAGGTGAGTCATGTGATGACATTCCGAGAGACGGCTGCTGAAAATGATACATTTAAACAAGTTGAGAAATTTCACCAAACACGCTATGGTTTTCGTTTGCAGGGCTCCGAGTGTTAATACAATATATTCATTATTTACAGACTACATGAGGTTGTTATTTTGGTAGGGGATGGATCAAGAATATGACGAAGGAAATATTTGCAGCGTATTTTTTGAGACAACTCTGAGTTGCACCAGCACCAGCGTGAACTCTCTCTCGGGTTCGAGTGTTTTCAAAAATCCGGTCCGAGTTAAAGTTCAACTCGCGGCAACACTATCGCGGTAACACTACAGTCCAAATCCAAATAATGGGCTCTACCCGATGTTCGGGCGTTTTAGCACACCCTTCGGTTCACACGGCCCCTGGCTGTCTGAGGCGTTGTATTCTTTTCCGTTCTATGATCTCCCGGAAATTAATTCCCTTAAACGCTCGACTCTGTTGGCCGCGCGATCTGATGTTGGTGGTGCTCGCTTCTCGGTGTCGGTGACCAACAGACGCCGTTGGATTTATACGGACCATCATGAGGGATTGACAGCCCCCCCATTGACACTGCCGCGCTTTGAGTCTAGGGAGCCCTTCTACGAACCGACCGTATTCATTCGTTATGCCTGCTCTGATTCCCCTCGACAATGTCCTGGGAGTTTTCTTTGTCGGTGTAATATTCTCATCAATGTGGGCGACTGCCTCTCCCTCTATCTCGGCTAAGAACTGACATAGGGGATACAGACTATACGGAGTGATATGGCTCCAAGTATACTCGTATTTTACTCAGCACTGTAAGGGTGACAGGCTCTTCTTGAAATGTTTTGTGAGCATCCAAGTCCTTCTGGTTTTCCTCCTTTTTAAGGTTTTGCGTCTAGGTCGCATTACTTTTGTAAGGCCGTGCCAACCCTATCGCCGGCACATGACTCACTTGGAGCAGAATATTGGATACACTTCAGTTGGCCTTGGTCGTTCACGGGTTTTATATCTCTGGGGTAACCAATTTTGGTGATTACTTGGCAAATCTTAGACCACCGTGGTGTGTAGACTATCCCACGTCACCCGAGGCTGATTGGACTCAACGACTGTTCTAGGAGTCTCAAGGTCCAAACTCTTATTGGAGGTATGTCTGTCCCCCCAACTTCGCACGTGGATCCTTGAACACACACACTTCCCAGTCATCCTTACCTGTTCTGTCCAGCAGTACGTCTTGCACCCTTCGGTCTAAATGCCATCTTACCATGCGTCAAACTTTTCTGCTAGTTTTTACGCCTGGAGAATTTACCACCGTAAGCATCTTGTAGAATCAATTGAGGGCAACTCAATGCCTTGCGTGACAGTGAGCCTGGGTCAAATCCACGCACCTGCATTTATTGTGATCTATTTCCTCACGGACACATTTCCATTTGCTGATATGCCCCTATTCTAGGTGGTCCTGTCATTGGCTGAGCTAGGTAAGGGCTGCCTTGTTCATTGGTGTCTGGGATGCTTAGAGTACTCTTCGATAGGTCTCGGGATTGGTGCGCGATGCATATGTTCTTAATTTAGTTCTCCGATCTTAATCGTCTCCTCTACTTTTCAGTGTACCTCGTTCGTTGGCAAGTCACATCACAGCTGCTATTCCCGTTTATACTGTTGCTTATTCTTCACTGCAGTTTCCAGTACCCATATTTCGACCAAGCAAAACTTCAGATCGTGCGTCCAACGTCTGCATATCTTTCATGGGGTGTTTGATCGCAAAATTGTAGCCAACCTTGACCGCCGGCCTCTCGATGCAAGTGGCTTGCGACTTGACCATCACTACGAGTATGGTGTATTACTTATTTTCGCAACATGAAACAGCAGTGAAGCGGTAAGAAGATCTGTCGTATATTCTGTCCGATTGTCCAAACGACCGACTTGCCCGAGCAGGGCCAATCTTGCGACCACCACGGTGCTTGCTCTTTATTGTATAAACACTGGGGCGCTCACTCTGTTCGTACCTGAATTCCTCCTGATCTGTTGCATCCGGTGGTCTCACCTTCTTTGCAGTGTATTTGCAATAACTTGCCTCGCTACGGTACGTAAACGACGTAACAGTATCCCCAATATGTCGTTAACCCTTCCCAGTTTG
>JAKEYF010000433.1:0-44153 GCA_021527775.1 Lactarius sanguifluus | reverse complement strand
GAATGGCTCACGATAGCGGAACCACGATAGCGGAATCAAACCTATAAGGAGCATGTCTACCTCTCCGAGGAGTCGCTAAAGGACATCGGGTGACGAGCGTCTGGGACCGTTCATTCAGCTGGAGAGGCGCCCGGGGCCACAACTTCCCAACGGATTCGGATTCGGCTGAGTGTGTTCTACCGTCAGAAACCGTTTAGCTATAGTACTCTTGCGTGCCACCGGCGGCGTGGGCACCCGATTACAAGCCTAATGTACAGACACGCACAAATTCTGACTGACAGACAAGCATCTAACTGACAGGGCCGTGAGAGTGGGGGACAAAGACGTTTGCGTGACGGTTACCCTGTTTCTGTCATATCATAAACAATCAAACCTTACCCGCCTCCGCCTGCCTGCCTGTCCGATGCCTGCCTAAGAAACGGTTACTATCAGTGCCGCCCCGACGCCTCTGTAACTGTGGCGCGCCGCTGGGCGATGCCTGGTGCATGGTCGACCCACGAAAATCCGAAGAGTGGATCAAAAACAAAACTGTGCATGGAAGCCCAGCCTAGCGTGCGAAAACGGAACGACGAATTAGTCCTCCTGGCTGACCCGAGTTCCTCATTCGCCTCGGCAGATCGCCTGATGCTGCGTCTCCCTGGGAGAAAACCACTGATAAAGTATAGTACGTGCAACAAAGGAAAGGCTGACTAGACAATCGGAAAAAGGGGCTGCCCGGCTGGTGGCGTGCGTCTGCGCCGTGCTCTGCGAAGAACTCCGCCGGCGGGACCCGCAGGACAACACGCCTCCTGCACGCGGACTCGCGGACTCTACAGCTGGTCGCAGATTACGATCGGTGGCTAATTGAAGCTGTGCAAATCGGGACACGTCGCGGCGCCGTGAGCTCAAGATAAGCCTCTATCCCACCTACATCCACTCGCGGTGACGTCGTCAATGCCAGCATCCAACTGCCAAGGGCGGTATGAATTGACCATATGGGTGAGGGGAATGTTGAAAGAAAAGAACCCAAAGAAAAAAGAAAGAAAAAAAATCGGTTGGAAGGTTTCATTCGTTGTGTAAGCATGTACGTCCAGCATCATCCACGCACATCCACATTCCGGTTCCGAGTGACGTCCATCGTGTCCATCGTGCCAAAGTAAAGGTAGCGAAACTCTTATGCATGGTGCTTCGACGAGAATATGATACTGTATGTTCTAGATCAAAAAATGCATATCCACACGCGACGCGCGCACAACCAGTTTCACACACGAGTCACACACACTACAAACTCGAGGGAACATGGAGTGAGGTGCCATCTTCCCGAAGGAGTCTCGACTAAGCGCAATCAATAAGCCTCGCTTCGCTCGTACGTACTCTGTGCTGCGTAAGGTGAGGGGAGCCCGGGGGAAGCGTCGCTTTCGTGTTCTTCCCTCAACAGCCTTCGAGCGTCCGCGTACCGAGGGCTGAAGCTCTTATCAGCGCACATTTATCCTCCCCGGCCCCCGGGTGCCTGAGGCCAGCCGAGATACTATGGCCACGATTTGCCCAGACATTCTGACTGAGTGTATTTTAGAGCCGCCCGAAGGAACACAGGAAATACATATCATGCAATTACAGATTTGATTTTGGGGTACGAGGAACGGACACAGCTTGCATTGTTGTGGTCCGCTACATCGGTGTGTGCATGTACGTGCAACGGTGACAGTGACTGACATGTGACAGGCCATCACGTTCGGCGTGGATTTGTCGGGGCAGGAGTGGGGAACGAGTGCGAAAGAACGCGCGTCATTTACGTCTAAATTAGACATGACCGTCGAGCTCTCTGTGCCACTGGTTGGGAGGGACAAGGCGGTCAAGGGGGAGGGGGTCTGCTTCCCAGTAGCAGGGAAGACCATATCTCGCCCTTGCCCTGTTCCAGGACGGGAATGGGGAATTCTTAACTGGAATCGAAGGAAGGGGCAGCTGATGCGGGTCACTTGATCAAGAGAAGGGAGAGGTCAACTTATCGCGAAGAACGTAGAACGTGTTGTGACAACAACGACGCCCATCTGAGCCACCGACTCGTCCCTTACTTGGCCCCGTGTCACGGTGGGCGGGGGTCCACCACTCCCCTTCTTTCCCTCAACGGGCAAGGCGCCCCTCTTGAGTTTCGGATCTCGTGGCAACTACGGCCCCACAGCCTCGAGCGGTCAGGGTCGTTAGTGCACAGTACAGTACCGCTGGGCGCATGTCCACCAGAGACCTCAGTGGACCAACGATTTCAATTCATTAGATGGGGGAGCCGGCGCGTTGGCGGAAGACAATATTGCGCCTTTGGCTTGCTTGCCATGGTCCGTCCTGCCGCTAGACGCGCATCAGCGCGCTGCGCAGCACCGCCCCTCTTTGCGCGCACCTGGAAAAGGGCTAGCTTTAAACCATGGCCTCGGAGTTTTGGTATGGAGACATTCGTTCATGCATCGTCTCAAGTGAAACAAAGGTCAGAAGGACCGACCACTGGCGCGCCGAGCCGCCAAGGCAGAGGGGGGCTTCCACGTAGAATCACGCGTTCGCAAATACAGTAGTCGTTGTGGGGGAACAGTGCGTCGGTTACCACGGCTTTAGTTTATTATTATATTGTTGTGTTGTACAAGTTGCAATCGTATCTCACAAAAGCCAAAGATGTCCACGTATCTATCACGTATTAAAATGAGAAAAATTCGAATTCTATTTGTGGGAAAATATAAAAAGTCGTTTCAGGAACGCGACAATACAGTGTAAACAATGGAGGGGGAAAACGGGGGACATAAAGCGCGCTTGGTCGGTGGAGACGACGTACGTGCGCTTCACGACGACGACGACGGCGCGTGTGGTGTATTAGGTTTGACCGACCAAAGACAAGAGTTGCGCGGATGGGGTTCACACATGCTATGCAGGGGCGTTACTCGTTATTTAGAATATGCCAAGGCACTAGATTGATGATGGTCGTCGTCGTCGTCCCAGTTCCAGGACCAAGTCAACGAGCAATCAAAAAGATTTACATTGTAATTTGACAAATTGCAACCTCTCATTGGCAATGAACGTCACTGGGTGTGCGGAATCACATTCCGTTGCGTACGCATGCGGAGGGCGGGGGCCGAGGTGGACAAATGTGTGGCCCCGGGGGTGTTGGTTAGTCAATCCGCCATACAAATGTGTTGCTGTATTAGGATAATAATAAAAAGAAGTATTAAGAATAGGTCGCAATAACGCAAGCGGGATGAGGGGGGTGGCCGCCGTGCCCCTCACACGGCGGCCACCCCAGTGGAAATCGTGAGGGCGATCAAGGCGCCACACCGGAGGGAAGAGGAATAGGGGGAACGGGAGAGCGGAGGCGGAGGGGGGGAGGGAAAGAAGCCGTGATCACCGATTTACTGTGGATGGCGACGGGGCTGGAGAAACTGGCGACGACAGGCCAAAGTTGGGAGGAGGCTGGGCTGGGCTGGGTTGCGTATAAAGCCAGCAGTTTGCGGACAAACTTCTTGACTCGCGCGGGAAAGGAAGCAGGGATGGGCACTCATCGACTCATCAACGGATTTGGAGTATACCGCGCGCCAGGTCATCGGGTTATGGGAAAATGCCCTTCAGGGCAAGGGAAAGAGAATAGGAAAGGGGGAAGGGAAGCAAAAGGCAAACGTAGGGTGTACTCTTATCGCCCGTCCAACCCTCCAACCAAACAAACCTTCGAGTCCCGCTTGAGCCATGATGACACTCCCCACTTCCCCTTACTTCGGCACACTGAGTGGGGTCCTCTCACGTATTGTGGAGTCCTGTCCACTCCGAGGGTCTCACTCACAGCATAACAAGGAGCGCATGAAAAAAAAACTCTATATGGTGCCCGCTGGGCGTGCGCAATAGATTAGTACAAATAACGTAATCGTACACACACATGCGTGGGATGAGGAGGGGGGGTGAGAAAACAGAGTAGAATGGGGACGTTGATGGTCAAAGAGCTATGGTGGAGTAGATCAAGAAGGGAGAGGCGAGATGCTATGTATATACGCTGAGATGGACTGTGTAGAGAGGAGGAATGCGACCGGAGTGATGGAGAAGATCATAGTACTTATGCAAGTGAGAGTGAGGAGGCCGAACAAGACAAAGACAACAGGAGGTGTATACGCTTTTAGAAGGAAGAGGTAAAAATCGTTGAAAAATTGCGGGGTTGATTTTTTCTTTCTTTTCTTGTCCTTCCGCAAGGAGATGTCATCCATATTGCTGCGAAAGATAGCTACGGAATCTGAGAATGAGGGGAGGGAATTTTCATGATAACTGCGAGAACACGATGCACAGGAGAGTGAGAAAAAAAAAAAGAGCAGACGTCTATAACGAGAAAAGAGGGGATACGGAGCGCTCAACAATAAACACGCGCTGTCTTGCGGCCCCGTGTGTGGAATGCTGGATGATCGCGGGGCGCTGGCAACTGGAGTGGTTTGGTAGGCTGTTTCGGCCGCCCCAACCAGCCAGCTAGGACAGGCTCGTCCTGTGTCGTGGCACCCTTTTCTGGAAGGACAACATCGTCGGCCAGGTGAAGGGAAAGCGCTTCGCGCGAACGTGGGAGATGGAAGGGGGCAGAGTCCACACCAGCAACAGCAGGATCTTGCGGAGACCGTTTCGGGGGAGGTGTTTGGCGGGACGAGGTATTCCCAACCCATGTGCGGACGTGCTTCGCGATCGCACCGATCACCTGAGGACTGTGATTGGCGAGGGCCATTGATGTGCGAAACGACACGGTCGTCCTCGCCAGAGACGGGTGTGGCGACGGAATCCGTTGCCAACGACGTAGTGGTGGTGCTGAAGCCACCAGCCGATTGGTGGTAGAGGGACGGACGTGGACGTTCGGAGGAACGTGGGGTCTGGATGGGGTGAGAGGGTTGGGCAAGCACGGGTGATGATGCAACGGAAAGCGCAGGAGCTAATGGCCGGGAGGACATGCCGGTGTTTAGGAGGATGGGTTTGGATGCTGGGCGACGGGGAGATGGTGTGCGTTTATCCAAGGGCAGACCAGGCGATACATTTCTTGCCCAAGCCAAGATGCCCTCATGATTGCTAGCGGGCCATAGACTGGATGAGGGGCCAGCCTGTGAAATAGCGGATACATCGTGGAAGTCCAAAATCGAGGAATGTGTCGTGGACTGGGTTGTCCTCATTGTAGCATTCTGATGAGCAATAGACACCGTCTGAGCTCTCCTGAATGACGAGAGTATCAGCGAGGGGTGTTGCAAGGGGGAGTCTGCCGGGAAAGGCATACCAAGTGACGGTTGCAAGTCAAACACCACTGAGTGTCCATTTGAAGAGAGTAAGATGGAAGAGAAGGGAGGAGATGTCAATCAAGGGAGGATGAGTTGGAGGGTGTCGAGGACGAGAGGCATGCGAGGTGCCAGGTTGGCCTTATATTAAAAATACAAGTCGACTGATAATGCAGGACGTGTGTCAGGGGTCCGACCCCCGAATAATAAATCTCAGATCAAACTTTGGCCATCGAGATCGACCTCGTCCTTCTAACCTCGTTTAGGTCCAAGACCCTGCCCATCGAGATCCACCATAGATTGCTCTCACGACACTGCTACTAGTGAAGCCTCTTCCCTTCCTCTCCCCCAAATCCGAGGATATCCTCCCACTCTTGCGCTCGACTTCAGTGAATAATACAATTCTTCGTTTTCGTCCCTCTCAAGGTCCAGTTGATGCCTAGTCGCTTCCTCTGCCTCGGCCGGCCTGGTTCTCGGCGGAACTCGATTTAGTACCCGCCGCTTCATCACCCCTTCGCCTTGCTTCTTTTAAACATACCAGGTCCATGGGACCACGGACCAACCACCAGATACTCGGGACCATCTCCCTATTTGTAGGTTCTAATTCTAGGCTACGCAGCGCTACACCTCCTACTAGTGCAGTCACTTGTCTCAATGGCCAAGAACGTAAAAATATAACTGCACTCAATCATCCTCGCGCCCACGCTATCGCTGCCAACTCATTCCAGCTCGCCACACAGCTTTCCGCTATCGATATTTCTCCCAACGCTAACGTAACTGCCAGCCGCGTCTTCTGTTGCGCCGTCCCGAGGCCCTGCCAAATACGGTTGAGAACAATGAGAGACAGTGCACCCCCCTTCACCGGTTCACCATCCTACCAGACCGACTCCACGTGTGTCATACTATACCCGCTACAGCCGAACAATGCTGTCTTCTCCTCTGGAAGCGTATCAGACAGCTCCCAGACGGCTCCTCATGCACCGAGGCCGAACGCTCGTCGCTAATACGACCGATTCGGGCAAACAAAAGGACACTCACATCAATGTACTTGCCTACCATGGCACTATGCACGCCAAGACCCCGACCGTGGTTGTCCTGCTGTTGTACGTCCACACGGGAAATCCGATCCAACCTCCGCGTGCACAATTCCCCGATCGTGCGAACTAGCCTGTCCAACGCCTGTATACGTGTCCGCATCACCGGAGGCAGGCGCAACACGCGTTTCCCAGAAACCAAACGATTTTGGGCGGCACCAACCAACCCAGATGACATTGCGAATGAATGTTGCATAATTTCAATTATCCCATTGTCAGCCCAAATGGTGATGATGTGCAGGCAGGCGCCATCAGGTGCAGCAAAATCACGCACTTCGTATGCATCACTATCGTCATCCTCGCCACCCGCAGTCGCCTGCCCTTGCTCTAGCTGGATTTGCACCCGTGCCATGCTTGACAAGAGCTGACGCGTCTGTATGACCTCCACTTTCATGCCGCCCTGTCGCTGCAGAGAGGCAAGCGCGAATCCCAACCCATAGTTTGTGCGAGATTATCCCGTCAGCGGTCATGTAAAAAGCGTTTTTATTCTCTTCTAGCTCGGTGTCAACCACCAGCTCGGAGTCTGCCCATCCCCAGTCGTACAGCCAGTTGCGCAGGATTTCCATGCAGACTGCCATACCCGATATCGTCTTCCCAGCGACACAGATGGGGATCGCTTAGCGCGGCACCTGCCGCATCCCATATCTCTTCGGTTGTCCACGTAAGAACGTCGTTGTCATTGGCGTCGAGCATAAATCCGTAGCGCATGAGTAGCTCCGCGTTGCTGAGTGATGCGCCGTATGTATTGAATATCTCTTCACCCGGGGCGGCAGGGGCATTCGCGACCATCTCGCAAGTGTTATCGGGATCTGCCGCGTCGGCTCGGGACGCTGGCACAGCCATGTCCTCGCGATTTTCCGTGTCGTGAGGGCACTCCGAAAGAGAGCCGCAGAACGTACACACATCGTAATCGCTCTGTGATTTACGAAAGTGAGCGAAGATAGCCCCTGACGTGCGTACGACCGAATGCCGAACCGTCGGCAGATACGAACCTCCAGGTGGACAGTGTGGTCTTGTGAATGATTAAAGCTGTCAATAATAGAACAGAGGAATAAATGCGGGCCCAGAATCAATCAGAGTATAGACGCTGACGGCTGCCATTACTCACGCATCAGCAATTGGCACCATGGCGAGGCCGTGATACGCGTCAACCATGAATGCACGGGAGCTCACGAGCGCGTAGGCATGCTGAAACTCCCGCTCAGATGGAGAGAAACCCTGCAGTCTTGAGGAGCGGTGCATGCCACCGAGGAGTAGAAGTTTAAGATTTCGCTCTTTAGCAACGCAAAGGGAGACATTGGATGCGTTAGTCATCGGATCATCCCCTGTGGCGTGAACAGTTGAAAGAAAGACGTACGAGAAGCAGCGTCCTGGGCTGACCCGGAAGGAAAAAATGTGTCTGGGCTTCTGTGCCATTCAGCCACCGTTTTGCCTCGACGGCATCGTTATCAAAGTCTAGACCGTCTGACTCAGTTCGGTGCCCGTCGCTTGTGTTGCCAGACGACGTGAGACCCCAAAAAAGTGCAATCCCAGTCCCAATTTTGGTCAGTTGGGAGGGACTGTAGGTACCCGGCCCATCGAGATCGCGAGGCTAGTAGTCTGGTACAGGCGGAATGCAGACCTAGAACGCGGTATGAAGAGATAGACGCACTGCTCGGAATACAACGCCAGGGCAAGCGCAAGGGTAGCGTCGTGACCACACGGTGAGTGGGGAACATCGGCGGCCAACGCACACGAACGGGTGGAAAGAACGGCGGACTTCGGAATTACGACAACTAAGAGAAGAGGCACGATGTTAAATCGTTACATAGAAAGTAGGGGGGTTATCACGCATGGTAATTGTGTGAAAAGAGAAGCTTACGAGACTGTTCGGGGGTAATGGAACCATTTGCAGTGCGAACGCAGATACCATTCCTGTTCTCGTGAAGGACGCGAACGTTAGGGTGAATGTGAATGCCGTTGTCCGTACACCAGTTTAGCAATCTCACGAGAGGACATGGATAGGAGTAGTTCTAGATTATGTAAAATCAATTTAGAGGTCTTTCTTCTCTTTCGCTTCCTCCGCCGCAATCTTTGCCAGTTCTTTCGCCTCCAATCTCCGGGCCCATTCCTGTCCGCCCTGTGCGCGTGACCAAAAATCTGGTTAGAATCGGCCTCTAATCAACATGCGGTGAACGTACCTGCAATACCAATATCCCGCCAAGAAGCACCATGATCAACGTGTTTCCGGCGGAAAGTACACGCAACGCCTCGATCTGGTCATCACGCGTGTCCACACCTTCCACCGGTATCACAACCGTTTGAATAGCAGGTATTGTCACCGTGAGGTACATTGCGATAGAAAAAACAAACGCCGCTGTTATCGCCGGTGTTCAGCCCACACACCAAGAAAAAAAACGTACCATCACCCCCAAAAGGAGTGAAAGCCGGGGGTGGGGACGGGATGGGATGGGATGGGACTCACCTAGCGAACCCCCATCAAAGAACATTGCACTCTCGTCCCAACGGTGTATTTTGGCGACGATCACAACAACTCCGATGCCCATGAGTGCATGAAGCAGCGCCTGATCACACACACATTAGCGTCCCGAACTCAGCCTAGTGATGCCCCTCGGGTGCAATGTTGCATACCTTTATCCCGGGAGGCGCGTTGTAAAACGTCCTATAATATTGGAAAGCATCTTCCACGGTCTCCTCCGTTAGCGTCGAAAACAACACGCGGTAGTCAATAGCAAAACACGCCAGCAACACGCCTGGCGCAAATGATCAGTGGAGCTTGATAATTAGGACGTCGACCGTTGCTTACCGAAGAGGAAGCATGTTGTGGCAAGCAGGACACCCTGTCGGAAACCCATAAGTCCCACAGGTGTTGATTTGCAAGGGTGTCGTGTCGCGAGCGCGCGGCTTTCCAGTGGGGTGGTCGAATAATTCTCACGCTCTCAAGACGAGTCAGATATGTTATTGTCAAATTGAACAAGTGCAGTGGTATAAATGGGTAAAATAATAATTATTGAAACATCATGCGGGGGTAAATTTGACTCCGGTGATTGATACACGCCGCCCTCAAAATAGAAGAAAAAAAGGATTCGTTCGTGCACTCTCAACGAGGTGCAATCGAGTCTGCGCCGCGTCCGCCGGGCGCAGCGGGACCATATAACGTCACCACAGAACACGGAGGGGATGCTCCGGGTAATGGTGTGTTGTGCGTTCATCGCTGTTGTTGCGGTGGAGCCAAGGAGCTAGATGTCGCAACATCTTGCGGATGTACCGCGGTTTTGGGGGATCGTGCCATGGGTCGAGGTGAAGTCGGAAGCCCGGGGGTGAGACCGTGTCGCGGTCCATCTGAACTCGTTACACGGATACCTAGTCCCCGCGCTGCAGCAACATTGGAAACGCGAGACCGAGACGACGGTGTAAGCTCCACCAACGGTTGGGCTAGTTGAGAACTCGAACTTGATTGGTTCCCTCCAGAAGACTCCACCATCATATCCTGGTCTGTTGTATCCGCGCCACTCTCCGTGTTCATCGATAGTTCTTCCGCATCATCGGACTGTCCCTCTTCATCCGGGTCTATCCACAATAACAGAAATAATCGTGTCAAAGTACTCATCAAACGATGATGCTCAGGAGGATTGCGCACCTGTTAGCTTACGCCCTGAGAGCCCAAGTAACTGGTCGGTAGTAGCGTCCAGGTAGTGTTTGCTGTTTCGATGGCTGATGTCCCCTTCGTCACTTTCGTCGGGTCGAGGCACCACGTCATCTTTCTCCTCGACCGCGTTCTCGGCCTGATTTGCGTCATCATCGACGTTGAACACACGGTTAAACTCTGCCAGCATTAGACTAAAGACTCCAGCAGGAATTCCGAGGGTTGGGCTGAACACGATCCCCACGTTGCGCATCGTCATCTTGTTGATGTTCGCATTCTGAACAATAGAGATAAGGTGGGCCGTTAAAGCGCGGAGGAGGCTGTAATTCGTGACTGGTAGAATCGCGATGAGGTGCGATAGCTCGGTAATTCGTTCTTGGGGATCAACCAGGTCTGAATGAACAATGACGATGTAAGACTACAAAAAACTGGCACAGATTCGCAGATATGGTCTATCTGGAACGTACCCATGACGGAGAGGAACCGCATATGGAGATCACGCGTCAAGATACTCGACGGGAGTTCCCGGAAAAAACTCTTGAGCAGGCCCGCTACGGCGTGGGGATCCCAGTATTCGTCCGTGCGGAGTAGGTCCACGTCCCCCTCTTGTCACGGGGTCAGTCAATGTTTTCTGGGAAGAGTGGCCATGAAATAGAACGCACCAGTATTAAACTTATCCTTCAGGTTCTTGATGACCGCAGAGCTCCCGCTGAGCCGATAGATTCCTTCCTCTTGGTCAGCCTCCATTTTCTCCAAATACTGGATACAGCGAAAGACGATTGCCGGAAGACCAGCGATTTCGGCAATTTCAAGGGACTCCTCCAGCGTTACGCCAAACACCGCGCGGTGGACGTGTGCAGGCGTGATTGGTTTTTCTGGGCGTATCAATCAAACGGGTACGTTAAGAGCTACAATCGGTTAGTCCGGATGCAAATTTTACTCACCACCTTGCTGCCTCCAGCCCCATTGAAACATACGCGACTTGACTTTGTCTCTGCGGTCGCTTTGCACCGCTTCCACGGCAGGCTCCTTGGCACCAAATTTATGTCCAGGGGGAATTAGCGTGCCGTTCATCGGACCCGATATCTTCACTTTTGCAGGCATTTCTGCACGAGGCACACTTTGATTGACGCCCTCCGGTGAAGCTGAGCGGTCACCTGGAGAGGGGCTCTCCGATGAAAGTGCGGATTCCGGTGTGGGGTGGAGAGAGGTACGACGACCTTGGCGCTGGCGTGGGTGTTCTGGCGAGGGCTGAGGGTTACGGCCACCGTGGTTGCCTCGAGGATCGACTAGATCCGGATAGTGCCCCAATTCGGAATTGGCTCGCGGTCCGATTGACGGTGCGAATTCACCGCCCGCGGTATCCAGAGGGGATGTTGTAGGAAGTGAGCTAGACAAAGGCGATTCGGTACTCGAAGTACTCGATGACTGTCCCTTGTCCAAAAGGCGCTTTGCGGTCTGCGCATCCGTGAACACAGGAGTCTGCTGTTCAGACCCGGGGGGGATGTTAGAGAAAATGCTCGGGCCGTCGTCGTATTGGGGCGCAGCTTGGAACAGCTTCGCGTTCGACGGATCGGGCGGGAGTTGCGACAAGGGAACAGCAGCACTAACATTGATGTCATCCTTTGACATAGTTCGTTGCCCTGGTCGACGATCGCGATAAGGGGAGGAGAGTTCGCCTGGCGCAATGGAACTGGTGCTCGACCGAGGCTGGTTGGAGGGAGTCGAAGCCATGGTGGACGTGTTGACATAGAGGCCGGTCTGCGGTGAAGCATGCTCGTCGTACGCGCCGGAAACATAGCGCACGAGGATTTCGACCCAGCTGTCGCGCTCACTGTCGCTCTCAGCACACAAAACGTGTCGGTGCGATCCTCCGGTGGTCTTCTTGGGCTCGATTATCAAGAAGGCATGCCGATACTCCCCTTCCTCCTCGGATTCGCGTCTATCTGCTGGCCGGTGCTGGCGACCAATCTGCGCACCAGTGATGGCGATAGTTCCGAGGTGTTGACCCCCACGCTGAGGGAGAAGTCTGGTCAATGTCACCGCCCACCATCTGCGACCTCGATCACGTACACTTTCATAGTACTCCAGCTGCGGGCCTTGCAGAACAAAAAACCTCGTTTTCCAGCCACCAAAGTTCTTTCCGCGTTTCGTCAGGTATCCTTCCTTGTAACCATCGCGAGCCACAGGTTTGTTTGTTTCCTTGATGACGTCCGAAGTCAGGAATGCGATAATCTCATCATTGTTCTTGACAGGAAGGCCGATGAGCGCCTGAACATATTGCTCAAGTACGGTCTAGAAAAACTACGTTCAGTGCTTGGCACGCGCAAAGAATAGAGGTCATACTTTGCGCTGGTCGACTCTCGATGGTGCATGATCCCTCCATAGTTTGCCGTCTGGTAGATGAGGGATTTTCTTGTGAATACTCTTGCCGTAACGAGCACGGATGCGCTGATCGAGTCCGAGGACATCACTGTAGAGCTTTTCAATCAAGTAGGGCTCCTTTTGATTCCCAGGATCCACCATAACCACAAAGGAGAGCACATCCTTGCCGCGGTCGTTTGGCCGTATGGAGGAATTAGTCACGGTAACACGTGTGTAAGGAAGGTCGTGAGGAAGAAGGGGAAGGGCACGAAATTGCACTTGGGAGTCCTGCTCGGGGATGACACTTTGATATACCGACATGACCGACGAGCGTGAACCGTAAGCAACAGGCGTCGGAGTGGTGGGGGAATCTGGTCCGTCGATTTTGCGGGTTCGCTGAATCGCGGGAATGGCCTGGGGTGTCCCTAAGTCACCGTTACTTGCATTTGCCATGCCAGGAGGGAGGGGAAAGTCATCAGCGGCAGGGGGTAGCACCGCAACACGTGGCTGTCGAGCGTCGTCTGGGCTCCTGCTATCTTGGCTTGGTGACGTCAGGCTGTGGTCTGCTGCGGAATCATAAAGGCTGTCCGAATCATCTAAATCCAGGAACTCTCCATCAGACAAATCTCTACGAGTAGATGACTTATCAGTGGCAGAATCTCGGGAATCGAGTACATTATGAGCACTAGAACGGGCTGGAGACTGTCCCCGACTATCGTGCTCCAGAACCCGATGACTATTCGCTGGTGAATCCATCACCGAGGATATATACTGCTTTGCCTCGTCCGGGATGGTAATTCTTGACTCACGACTAGCTGCTTGCGGACGTGTAAGAAATAAAATGCCGGACTGGCTGGGTGACGCTGCCGTCTCTAGCGGCGGAGCGGTCGATGGACCAGATGCCAATACACTATTGGGAGGAAAGTGGGCAGACGGTGATGTAGCTTGACTGGTGGGAGAAGAGGAACCCCGGTCTGTGCCAGGGCGATCATCGACCTTGGATACGTTGAGTGGCTTTGTCGATGGCTGCTGGGTGTGTGGCAAAGATGACACTGGCGGTATGATCGGAACATCGAGGGCATCGAGCGAGGAGCGCGATACCGTTACGATCGGAGGAGCTCGAGAGGTTGGCTGCCACTGGGGTGTAAGAGTGTGTGAGTCTGCATCTGCATCCAAACCTAACCATTGAGAACTTAGCAAACCAGGGCAGGTTGGCACGACACGGCCGCGTACCTGTGTCAGCTGATTGATGACGGGTGGGTCGAGCAGAACCTGAACCTTTGGAAGAGAGCTTGTCGGAGCCCTGGCGCATGCCATTGCTAGAAGAGGACGGCTTCAATTGCTTCTCTCTCACTTTGTAACCGCGTGCAACAGCGTCTGGACTCTCCCCAAGCGTTAGAAGCTTCGCTTTGTATGCATCTCTCTCCATTCTGACTCTCTCCAAATTTTTTTGGGACTCGGTGTAAAGCCCACGCGACTTTTCGATAAGTTTCCAGAGCTGGTTGTTCTGGGATGAGAGTTGGTTACGTTCGGAGACACTTTGCTCGAGTGCATTCAAAGCAGGGTTCTCTGCTCCTGCATGGGTAGAAAGCATGGTTTCAAGCGAAACTTGCTGGCTTGTCTGGGACGAAGCCATCGTGGAGGAGGATGCAAGGGGACGAGTGGTAAAGGAGTTTGGTAAATCATTATGACGTCGCGGCGGGGTGGTTGATGCACCGTTCATGATTACGAAGAGTCCGCTAACACTGCAGAGAGGTTAGGAGAGCGGGTGTCAAAAATATGGGGAGACCTACCAGAAGTCAGATGAACTATTTTAGTAGAGTCAGCCCGGCCAGCTCGGCTTGACTCGCTGTTTCGATTGACCAGCGCGCAATTAGTGGAGGCCAACGACGAGAGAAAGGGAGATGCAGGTTGGATGGTCAAAGGAAGGAGGAAGAGGAGAAGCGAGGGGCGTGAACGAGCCAGTGAGCGAGCGAGCAACTGTGGACCCCCGACGAGCGATCACGGCAACGGTCGCGATTGGCTCAGATGCGACCGCACCAATCTATTGACCAGCTCCGTGCAAGCCACTTCCTTGTCATCCGCTTTTTGTGCACTCATTGTATATATTATCGAACCCACTTTTGATTTACACTAATTACGACGCCGCGCTATTTCCATATTTCTGAAGACAGCCGGGGCTATCAACGCTCGAAGCGCATTTCATTTTTAATAATCTTACTTGGGATGCGACTTGCCACAATCACGAATCACGATTGGTTTCGAGGTTTCTAAGTGACCGGATATTACCTACAGCGAAAGAAGAGAAAGAAGTACAGTATTAACTATGCAACAAACTTTGACGACGTCGCCGACGGCAGTAGCGGTCCGTCCCCATCTCAGAACATCGAGCCACGTCTCGCAAACTCGACTTGTACAAACTCTTGATGTACCTTCCGAGGCCTTTCTGGTTTTGTGTCCGCAACACTATGCGTCCACTGTGTTTTCCACGTCCAGCCCTACATTTACCGAAGCGACCGCTACTGAGGACTCTGCCTTCTAGAAATCTAAGCGTCCTGTCTCGTACCACCGAGGGCAATGACCATGAGTCGAGTTCGGAGACGGACCAAGATAAACCCGAGCATGCCGTCATCTCCACCTTTGATCTTTTCAGCATCGGGGGTCAGTGTCGCTCGTGTCATACCGTCCCTTCTTGCTATTGAGGACCGCGCCATTATTATCTATTACTACCTCACAGTTGGCCCGAGCAGCTCTCATACCGTTGGGCCAATGCGTGCGGGGAAAATATTCGTCAACGACTTACTAGATTTGGATTTACTGGATAAAGTAAGTGTTGTTCTCCGTGCTGGACGACGCAGCAATTTAAAGTCTCCTAGGTTAGAACTATTAAAACCTCGCTGTATGTCATTCATCTCTCGTCGCAACAGAAAGCTAACAATTCACATCAGTTATGGGTCCCTTGCCGCAACAGGTGCGAATGACCCAGCGCAGTGTTTGGCTTATATCCCTAAGTGACTGACATTCGTTTGGTGACTAGGGAAAGGGTGGGCTCGGTATCATGTGCAAGAGTACCGGTTCGCTAATCGTCTCCGTTTAAAGCCACCACACACCCCAAGCATTACTCCTGGGCTTAGAAGGTCGTTCTTTTTTTATTCCACCTCGCACTCTAACATGTACGCTTAGGTTCCGATCCGGAAACAATTGACACCGGCACTATCTCCTCACGCTATGCGGCCATCCAGAGAAACAAGATTCTCTTACTAGGAGGGAAGCACCGTATTTCGTATGACATGGACCGTGATATGCTATGGCGGTGGGACCAAGTCCTTAAAACCCACCCTAACGGAATGCGCTTTTCCGTTTTCGATGAGAATGGCGACCTTTTGGCCACAAACGAGTATTTCAGGTGAGTTTCTGTGATGAGCTGACTCCCGGAAAAGTCCAGAAACAAATGTATTATAGCGTTGGGGGTGGTTTCGTGGTGAATGATAAGACAAAAGGTACGTTTGGAGGGAGGTGTATCTTGCAATATTAGCCTGATCCCGACGATACATTCGGCGACTAGTCGGCGAAAATCTCTTCTACAAAGGCGTCGACAAACGCTCTGTGCATGGCGCGCGGTTGCACCAACGTGTACATTCTAATGGAAACTCGGTTGCGGGCCAGATGCTTCCCGCAGACAAGGAACAGCCTCCCTACCCGTTCAAATCTGGGGACAACTTGCTTAATCTAACCCGTGTGCACAATGTAAGGCCCGTCACTTCTGTCTCGTTCTCCTAGCCCGTCGGCGGGCTAAATGTGGAGTGAGGGATGAATTATGTCTGTGACTCTGTGGCCCTAGAACTTGCCTGCGCCATATGATCTCACACAACTGCTCTTTGGACATAATACAACTGCGTATACTAACTCGATCTGCAGATGACTATCGCCCAGATAGTCTACGACAATGAACGCTCCTTTGGCTACGACGATGAAGTTATTCATGACAAGGTCAGACAAAAATAACGGCACAGTACCAGATAGGCTTGAATAACATCCGTGCAGTTAATGCGCATCTGGGGAGTCATGGACGATTGTATTCGATCTGGGGTCCACACGCACGAGACAACGTTGCCGGGTCGACTTCGCCTACGGCGCCGGGCCCCCATGCTATACCGGCGCCTCATGCGAGGGTAAGCACCCCAGAACACCACAGTCCATGAAATATTCCCTGAGATACGTCCGGCAAGCTTCTACCCCGGTTTATCGACGCCACATATCCAGGCCATCGAGGGTGGAGACCGTCCCGCTGGCGCGATAGGTGCACCCGACAGCAACCTGCATTCTAGCGATCCTTCTTCGGCAACACGACCAACCAGCAGCCTCGTTGGTTCAAGGCATTCCCATTCGGCGAGAGTGGTTGGGTCATTCGATCATCCTATGCTCCCGGAACCCCCTGTCAGTTTCTCTCGAAATAGTTGCATAGGTCAGCAATCGACATTTCGGCACTGACATCGCTCCCTTTGAATGGCCCAGAGAAAGACAATGATACCCGCTATGGATTTTTTATCTTGTTATGCTATTGCCGTGAATGAAGTGAACGCAAGCGGTGGGCGCATTGTCACATCACCAACCAATGGGGCAGCAGGGGTAATACCTGCTGTGTTGAAATATATCACCGAGGTTCTCGGTTCTATCCGCGTACTCATGTCAATGCTCAATGCCTCCTTTTTTCACAGTTCGTTAGCGATGACCCGGAAAAATCAATTAAAACGTTTTTATTAACCGCGGCTGTATGGTATCATCTTAACGATCTTGCGAGAAATAACTTACGTTTCCCACAGGCGATTGGTATGCTATTCAAACGTGGTAGTACCATTTCTGCTGCGGAAGGTGGGTGTCAAGCAGAAGTCGGAGGTACGTTGAACGAATGATACGCCTGTGGGGCTCCTGATATCGATCTCAATAGTTGCGTGTTCGATGGCCAGCGCAGGATTTGCCGCATGCATGGGCGGTATACAAATTTTCCTCACTCAACCTTCTCTCGTTGATCACTGGTCCTTCCAGCATCACCCGAGACCGTCTTGCAGGCTGCCGAGATAGGAATAGGTCATTCTAGTAGCTCAGATACGTATAACCTGGGACTAAAGACCTACAGAACACAATCTCGGTCTGACATGTGACCCCATCGACGGACTCGTGCAGGTACCATGCATCGTGCGTCTTCACAGTCTGTGAACCGCTCGCATTGACTGACCGGGCGATATCCATATAGGAACGCAATAGCCTTGGCGGTACGTAGCACCAACTTGGTAGCATGCACAATCCTTGAAAGTTCCCAGCTGTGAAAGCCGTGACCGCTGCTCAGCTTTCCATGGCCGCGGATGGTGTCTATTCTGTGACGTTGGATGAGGCAATCGAGGCCATGCGTGTGACCGCTGCTGACATGAGTGTCAAATACAAAGAAACTAGTCTGTCGGTACGCACCCATTTTGTCTTTTTCTTACACGGTCGCTGAAGCACGTCGATAGGGTCTCGCAGTAAGCACCCTTCGTCCATCGGCGGATTTCCCTGTTGACCCCTCGCAGACAACCGTTAAGATACCTCTTACTGTTCCCGCCTGGTAAGTTGTTGTTTTTACCGGGGGGTTAGCTATCACTTAGCTACCACCCCCTCCTTTTCTTTGCAGTTGAGACCGGTCGTACTTAATTTCGAGCCCCGTCTGGAACTAATAAACTTACTTCTGAATGTACAAACTATGTTGTGACGGCTGATTGCTGACTCGTTGGCACCTCATGTGTCGTGCGACAAATGATATGAGCATGGATCACTTGGTGAGTTATGGCATGTCTTGTTCTACCCATCGTTACATGATTTGGCACTTGATCTTAAGCAAATGTCGAACCCGACCTTACGCCGAGTGCCCCGCCTTCTACAGAACAGAAGAGTCCTTGGCCCGTTGTTACGCATATCGCCGCGGTTCCATCTATGGTCATAGCGACCAATAGCCTTTGAAACCATCGTTCCACTTCGACGACGGGACCCGTGGCTCCACTCTTCTCACCAATGGAACTATGCTGTAAGGTGACCACAACTCACCGAAGGTGAAGGAACACATATCGACGGCTATTCAATTGCGTGAGGGAAGCCGCTGACACAAGTCTCGATGTATCGAGACGGCGACACTACTGTGTACGGTGCACGGATCAACCTAATGTCCGCGTTTCGCGCCTCGACTGAGGGGTCAAAGGGGCCGTGCCCTTGGAGATGTCGTCAGCCGACTTGCTTCGTGCGACAACGGAACCAACTCGGGGAAATCCAGTACAGTTTTAAGCTGCCAGCCTTGTAGGATTTACTCAAACGACCAGCACGAGCGATTTCTAACCACGGGAAAAAAACGCACCCCAGGAGAGGACACCTTTGGTTTGTGGCGGACGAGAGTTTTCGATGTCTTGACCTTCGTCAGTTCCAAGGTACGGTAACCTCGCGTAAGTCCGGAAGAGGAAACGGTGCTGTGTCAGGGAACCGTCACTGAGCGAGCGCCAAATCTCCCAGAGGAACAAGAAAAAATATTAGAAAATCGCATAAATGGCGTGAGTGGTCCATTGAACATGTTTCTCTAAGCTGTTTATAGTAGAACCCTTCCTCCTGCATTTGCTTCGCCCTCGGCGAACCGCAGAGCACTCAATGTCGATACCAAGACAATGTGAGAAACCGGTTTATTCACCACATGTTCCTCCCCGGACACTATATACTGAAAAAGTGGCCACCAGACGTATGTGCCAAGGCAATGAAACTAGCTGAGGGGGGAAGGCAAATTGCCCATTGCCCACCAAGAAAAGTGGCCAATGGGGCAAATGTGTCAGGACTTCCGCGGTATCGAAGGCCCAGATGGCCATTAAACCTGGATTCGCAGGGCGATTACCATACCGTATAGTACGCGGCGGAGTTGACGAGATCTGTTGCCGGTTCCAAGCGCCACACTAACCTTGAAACTAACCCCCTGACACGTATTCGCTGACAACGCAACGACGTTGAGTGTAGTACCTCTGCCAGACTCAATCACGAAACCGAAATGAACTACTTTGGTGACGTTTATTGCAGTGCGCTTCCACGAGATCTGAGGCGATACGATATGGCCGTTTCGCGTCCGCGTCCCTGAGTGGGGAAAGAAAGACCTCGGCACATGACGTCGACGCCACGCCACGGGTGTCGCCCTGCAAAAAGATTGTCATAAGCACAAGGTCTTGCTTCCTCAGCCTCAGGAAAGTAACCGATATAGGCCCTCGGGGATCAGGAGATGCTAACTAATGATTTATGAGGCGTTTGTTCTAGATGATTGGATGCTCTCACCCTAACCACTTGCAATAGTTGGCGGTGGAGCCTCGGAAATGCCGTACACGACATAGCGAACGCTCTTCAAGTACTTACAATACCATACGAGTCGATACTGTAAGTGAAACTTTTCAAATCAGAAACCTGCTCGTGACGTGCGATGTATGTGACGAGCGAAGCCCGGTGTCCTCGCAAGATTCCGTGTGGGTGATGTATATCTACTCATTGTTGGTTGGGGCCATTGTAGTAACTGCCCACCAGTCGTGACTAGACCTTGTGCCACTCTGCAGCGAGTGGTCAATACCCCCATGTGCTAGAGTTATTTACCGTCCAGAGCTGACTCAGGCGATACTTGAGCCCGACTATGGGCGCAAATGACCCACCTGCTAATTCTCTTGTTTTACCTTTTTCATTGCGGAAGAGCTCAGCAGACGTATTTTAAAATCCCTCTCATAGTTCGTTCACCGTATCTCAGTTGTTGAGGTCTCACTATCGATGAGGGGACCAGCTGAGAGAACTTCCGGTAGCAATTGGTTGTGCGTCCTGACTCTGGCTGGGCTCCGACTCAGAATCACGACTCGGCCGATGCATGTTATTTCCTCGCTCGGCATAACACCAAAATTGACTGTACTTTAGAGCCTTAAACTCGGCGTCCTCGATGATAGGACATACTCGTTTATAGGATATACGTCTACCGCATCCGAACGGGTGCCCCTCACCAACATGGTGGTTTCAATTCACCTACCCAGACCAAGTTTGTCGCAGAAGTAGGATTGATGCAAATCAATCTTACCTTCCTGAATCCGATCGAGGTTCGAACTACTCGAGTCGCACATCGTTGCCGTAGTATCTACTCACACTATCGTTATAGCCTAAAGATTGGGTCAAATTAATCCCATTCTCCTACCTGTCGTTATGCCCGTGCTGTGCAGAGGTATTCGAATCTCAGCGCGAGGGAGTGAAGTTGTTGTTCCTGCTCCATTGCGTCTTCAAATAGTTGCAGAATGGTTGCCAGGGGTGAGTTGGTATTTGACAAATGACGACAGTGTCATCTACGGTCCAGCCTCAAAATACAGCCGTGTTCACTTAAACCGCGTTGTACCTCGCCGTGAAGAACGTGAGTAGCAATGGTGCAATCCGAAATTTGCCTCTCATAGTTTGTTGATCCAGGGCGATAACATTACATACAAGATAGCTCAAAGTCCAGTTCCCCGTGGATTATTTATTCCGGCATAATAGGATGTTGGACAACCAAATGGGCATGCCATTTTCTCCCACAGCATAGCTTGAACTCGACAGCTTTTGCCATATCGCGTGACCTCGGCATCACCCAAGCTACGCAGGACCCCACCGTCTGGGCTGTCGGGTACACAGTAGAACCAGCCCTCAATTAGTATATTCGTTCCCTATAAGTGATTCTGGGAATATGTTAATCATGACTTATGCCCACGCTCGCGCAAGTGGAGACGATAGCCTGATAAGTAGATACTGTAGTTCCCGTACCAATGCAAATTTTACAATAAACATTTTCTATAGCCTCAACAACACATCCCAAGTACATCAAATTTTACATAGTTGTAGACCAGTATATATCCAATGAAATGACGATTTTTATTTATTTTTGTTTCTGAATTGAATGGAGGTGCAGCAGACCTCCAAGTTTTCCCGTACCAATGCAAATATTTGTAGTGCAATGTTTTGACCTCACCACGGACATGTATTCCCATTGATCCTCATTTTTTTTTTGTATGATCCTATAATTACATACCCTAGTATACATACAGTAATTTTTTGAGTGGAAAGGATATCAGGAAGTGGTGATCAAGTGTCGTGTAAAAATATGCATTCAGCAGGGAATTTGCATTGGTACGGGAACTATAGTACAGTAAGTACGTACAAAGCACCTCTTGATTACCTTTGAAAGGCCGACATAACCGGACAGTATCCTCTGCTGACTTCCTGGGCCGATTTCTTGTCTAACGCGACACTGTTGAACCACGGTCAGTGCATTATTTCTGTCAATAATTCTTATTCCCGGTAACTTGAACGACCATCTATACAGGATCTCTGCGGATGGACTGACGATCGGCCATCAAACTAACCTCGCAATCAAGGGTATTATTGCTATCAAAGCCATGTCAAGAATGAGCTCAATTCTCAAGCGGGCTGCCGATGTCGACCAGTATTCCGTCCGTGCAGTTCTTTTAGATGATGCATAGCGAAATTGACTGTTCTATAGAATATAGCTGCGAACCTATACGCTCAATAGAAGAGTCTCGCACTGACAGGTGATCGACGCCTCCTTGCAGCATACGGACTCGTGGACTCGTGAACACTAGGTTAAAATCTATTTGCCGACGTATGGCTAGGCATCAACGTCGTCGAATCATCCGTCGGTGTCTACCGATTCCTGCTTTGTCTTGACACC
Organism: Lactarius sanguifluus; assembly: GCA_021527775.1. Classification (NCBI taxonomy): domain Eukaryota; kingdom Fungi; phylum Basidiomycota; class Agaricomycetes; order Russulales; family Russulaceae; genus Lactarius; species Lactarius sanguifluus. Next base: position 22,067 of record JAKEYF010000433.1, on the reverse strand, counting down.
CATCCGAGTCGGTTTCCAGATCTACGATGGTCAACGCAGTTTCCTCGATAACCTCTTATTGGCTTCGAACTTCAGCGATTCTGGCGTGCCAGTCGACAACCTCGTTGGGACACAAGCGTCCGGGTATCCAGTCAGTAGAGTTAGTCGTCTCGACTCGTGTGCCAGTGATTTTAGGCTGGGACTTGTTTGTGGTCGCTATGACCCCGAATCAAGACCTACGCACGAACCTTATTTCGAGCGTTTACAATCGAGAACTCAAAGGCAGCAACGATGTGTTACATCAAACCTCCTGGGAGATTCTAGATGAGCTCCTCGTGATTTGCATTCGTCGGGCGCTAATCGCAACACCCTCTAGCCCCGTACAGGGCGCAATGTTTGCGCCATTACAGTAGCTTTCAAGTCATAGACACTTTGTTGGACACACATCTCTTGGGTCTTCGTTTTTGAGAGAAGTCACAGGCCAGGGCACCCAGGTCACAGCATCGCCATTCATTACAGGGCTAGCACTTACCGGGGTAGCATCGCTTCCCTGGAGGACTCACTGCTCCCGTTGCTGGTGGGTATGTCCAGCAGAGCTCGCGCGGCTCCGTTTACACGGATCACGCCGTTCCCAGCCCACGGACGGACGGGTATCCAGTCCTCATTTAACTGCTACTGTACCACTAGCAGGAGTGCGGCCACATCTTCATCCGAAGATCGGGGACTTCGATCAGAAACCAACTTTTGGGGGCCTGAGAACAACTTCCCGCAGAGAGATCCGAACCGCACCTGGAACCATCGCCTAGTTGTGCCTCATGCCACTCGTGGGGACATGGTTAGTCCAGCCCTTCTCGTGGGCCTCGAACATGTTGGTCATCTTAAAATTTAAATGCACACGCGGTTCTTGTTCTTATCGTTTCATTGAAATATCTATTCGTCCTGCATGGACAAGGTGAGTTTATCAGCCACCATTTTTCCGACAATTTTTCGCTTTCAGCCAGTCCTCCCACTTACTGCCAAATTAGATATATGTTGTTTCTTAATATGCTCGGTTTTGTAAAAATAAAATAAAATGTCGTGTCACAAACGCGATATAAAGCGATTGCACCAACTTGAAGCGGTCACGAGAGTGAGGTCTGTACATACGTAATACTACCACGCATCGGCCGCGACCATATCATCTCTGCAGCCATATACTGGCGTACCGCGACGTACCGCACAACTTCCCCAAATGGTCCCTCCTTGGCTCACCACTCTAGCCTCAACCGGCATGGCCGTTGGGGCACCTCTTGTCTACGCTGACCAAACTGTGTCCATAATCAGGAAGAAGTGCGTGTTTATTTGCTGCATTATGATGTGTCCTCCACTCACCCCAATCCTCTATTCTAGAGATTCAGCTGGTTTTTCTCGGGATATCTGTGCAGTTCTGTGCGCATGTCACACTCATCTGGGGCTGCTTGCCTAACGGCATTACTAGGCTGGTGGCCAATATTACCCGGTGCTTCTTCTGGCTCGGAGAGCGCTTTGAGTTCGCACTCTTAATGCAGTCCCTTCTGATGATTCTCGGCCAAGTAAGCTTCCACTACATGCCTTCAAAGGAGTCTGATCTGTCTTAGCTAGTGTTGTTGTATTTCTGCGTTATATATCGTCCTCGGTTAAGCCCCGACAACCTCGGCGCATCCTCTCGACCACTGTCGTTCTGGCAATGGACGACCTACTCACAGCACATTGAATTCCTTGCTGGCTATATGTAAAGGGTATCACTATTTTCAATTGGCGCTGTCTGACTGTTCGAGCCAGTGTCTTCCTGACGATCTTAGTGCTCATATTTGGCCGACTGGAAACTTTCGTGTGGTTACTCGGCTTCTTTGCCTTGGGGCTAGAGAGTACACTGCCACTTCCGCAGTTCATCAGGCTGGTCACGCTTCTGTTTGATTATTCTGTCTCACCTGTCTCTGTTTAGTAATTACAAGCAAAAATCACTGTATGGGTTCCGTGTGTCAACGCTCATAGGTTGGGTTGTGGGAGATGCTTTTAAGTGCGACCATCTCCCAACTTGCGCTTGTCTTTCGAAACCGAAAAATTCTTTATAGGACCGTCTACTTCTTCGTACAAGGGTCGCCTCTACAGTTCAAAATTTGTGCAATTTTCCAGCTGTCGGTGGACATTGGTGGGTGAGCAAGGCGTCTTGCGGCCGAGGCCAACTAATCGTTTTTTCAGCGATCATTGGTCAGAGATTAGTCTACGGAAACGCCCCGCCTTTAGCCAGCTTGGCAGAGGAAGATGACTTGGAGCAGGCTCTGGCTTTAGCAGAGGAATAGAACGACGTAGTCATAGTGTATCCTTCGGTAGTCACGGTCATCGCAAACAAACCCAAATTGAGATTCCTGTGCTTGTTCGCGTGAAATTCCTTTTCCTCCGACGCGTCTTTTGACGGCATTCACGACTCTTCGTTCTTCCCTCCTCTCCCCTCCATTCCATGGATATCTCTAAACCCATCGCGTTTGCTGAGCATTTACAACTCTCAAGTCTCGGCATTCAGCCAGCATCAATTTCGTTCCAGGTTCCTAATACCAAGCGTTCTCGTCTCTTCTCGTTTGCTCACACAGTCGCAGACCTTGACACTTGAGTCTGACCACTTCATTTGTGTGCGCGAAAAGGTCAATGAGCAGAACCAAGTCGTCATCATCGACCTTTCGGACGCCAACAATGTCCTCCGGAGGCCAATTGGCGCTGACTCTGCCATCATGCATCCCAACCAGAAGATTCTCGCATTGAAGTGTGAGTGTTGTGATTATGCTCGTGACCTTACCAGGGCTTACACTCTATATCAGCTGGTAGGACACTTCAGATCTTTAACATAGACACGAAGCAAAAAGTCAAATCACACGAGAACAACGAAAACGTCGTGTTTTGGAAGTGGACCTCCGACTCGACAATCGGCATCGTCACGGATTCGTCAGTCTGTCATTGGAGCATAACAGACGCAACGTCTCCTCCACAGAAGGTCTTCGATCGACACGCGGCCCTCGCTGGAACCCAGATTATCAACTATCGCATTTCTGCAGACGAGAAATGGATGGTGTTAATTGGTATATCGGGAAATACGGCAAATCCGTCGGCCTTCAAGGTCAAGGGGTCTATGCAGCTTTACAGTCGCGAGCGGGGGGTCTCACAACTTATCGAGGGCCACGCTGCGGCATTCGCGGAAGTCAAGCTCGACAGCAACCAGCACGTTACAAAGCTTTTTACGTTCGCAGTACGGACAGGAAACGGTGCGAAGGTGCGTGGCGACGATTACTCGCTTATTCGTTTTTCGACTGACTCCCTTGCCGTTGTCAGCTCCACGTTGTGGAGATCGACCATCAGGCTCCCGACCCCCCATTCACGAAGAAAGCCGTCGATGTCTACTTTCCACCCGAAGCTACAAACGATTTTCCTGTCGCCATGCAGGTTTCCAAGAAGCACGGAATCGCCTACCTCGCGACGAAATACGGCTTCATTCACTTGTACGACCTCGAATCCGGTGCATGCATCTACATGAACCGTATCTCTGGTGAGACGATTTTCGTGACGACCGAACAAGAGGCAACAAACGGGATCCTGTGCATCAACCGGAAGGGTCAAGTGCTTGGCGTTAGTGTGGACGAACAAACTATGATCCCGTATATTTTAACAACATTGAACAACACTGAGCTTGCATTCAAGCTTGCCAGTCGCGGCAACCTACCAGGAGCCGATGACCTTTATATCAAGCAGTACCAATCGTTGTTCCAGAGTGGCCAGTACAACGAGGCTGCCAAGATTGCCGCAAACTCGCCAAGGGTTGGTTCTCACTCCCAATCTAACGCCTTAAGCATGCTGACTCTGGTATACAGGGTATCCTGCGCACCGCACAGGTCATTGAGTCATTCAAGCAAGCACCCGCCCCGCCTGGGGGCCTTTCTCCAATCCTTCAGTACTTCGGCATTCTTCTAGAGAAGGGGGAGCTCAATCATCTCGAGTCCGTGGAGCTCGCTCGCCCGGTTTTGCAACAGGGCAGGAAACAACTTCTGGAGAAATGGCTTAAAGAGAACAAGGTGATGGTTCCATTTTGACTTTTCGCCCGACGACCTTTTTCACTAATGCGATGTGCCTATAGCTCACTTGCAGCGAGGAACTTGGTGATATTGTCCGCCTACATGACATGACTTTGGCTCTGAGTGTGTACCTGCGTGCGAATGTGCCAAACAAAGTCATCGCGTGCTTCGCTGAGACAGGGCAGACGGAAAAGATTGTGTTATATGCTAAGAAGGTTGGATACCAGCCAGACTATGTTGCCCTCTTGCAGCACATTATGCGCACGAACCCTGACAAGGGCGCCGAATTTGCAACGGCGCTTGTCAACGATGAGACTGGAGCCCTTGTCGATATTGAGCGAGTCGGTGGATTTCTTGTGTGTCATCAACAGAGTCGCCTGACGGAAGTCTTATAGGTCGTCGATATCTTCATGTCCCAGAACATGATCCAGCCTGCCACGTCGTTCTTGTTGGACGCGCTCAAGGAAAACAAACCGGAGCAGGGACCGCTGCAGACACGCCTCCTGGAGATGAACCTCATCCACGCACCTCAAGTCGCGGACGCAATCCTCGGCAATGAAATGTTCAGCCATTACGATCGCCCTCGCATCGCAAACTTGTGCGAGAAGGCCGGCCTTTTGCAAAGGGTAGTTTTCTGTTTGTCACTGGTCTAAGTGGGCCTCACCGGTCGGCATAGGCTCTAGAACATTACGAGGATCTTGCGGACATTAAGAGAGCTATCGTGCACACCAATATTCTTGCTCCCGATGTATGTACCGCGTCTTATCGGGTTTTACCTGTCTGACTTGCTTCTGCAGTGGTTGGTCACCTATTTCAGTCGTCTCACCACAGAACAGTCGATGGCCTGCATGCACGAAATGCTACGCGTGAATATTCGCCAGAACTTACAGGTCGTGGTTCAGATTGCTACCAAGTATTCGGACATCCTTGGAGCTGTCAAACTCATTGAGATGTTTGAATCGTTCAAGAGCTTCGAGGGTAAGTCCGACAGGAATCTACAGGACTCAAACTTATACACCTTCGCTAAGGTCTATATTACTATCTCGGTTCTGTTGTGAACCTCAGCGATGACTCGGAGGTCCACTTCAAGTACATCCAAGCCGCAACGAGGACTGGTCAGATTCGTGAGGTTGAGCGCATCTGTCGGGAGTCCAACCACTACAATCCCGAGAAAGTCAAGAATTTCTTGAAGGAGGCCAAGCTGGCTGATCAGCTCCCACTCATTATCGTTTGCGACCGCTTCGATTTCGTGCACGACCTCGTTTTGTACCTCTATCAAAACGGTCTCACGAAGTTCATTGAGGTATACGTGCAGCGTGTGAACTCTGTTCGCACTCCTCAAGTCATCGGTGGTTTGTTGGACGTCGACTGTGACGAGGCGACAATCAAGAGTTTGCTCGCGTCTGTGACTGGTAACTTCCCCATTGATGAGCTAGTGAACGAGGCTGAGCAACGCAACCGCCTGAAACTTATCTTACCTTGGTTGGATACCCGCGTGCAGGCTGGTAGCCAAGACCCTGCCGTCTACAATGCGATTGCGAAAATCTCCATCGACAGTAACAACAATCCCGAGCAGTTCCTGAAGGAAAACAACGTATGTCCACCTACTATTTGATTCCCACGCGCTAAATCCTTTGAAGTTGTATGAACCGCTGGTTGTCGGCAAATTCTGCGAGGCTCGCGACCCCTATCTTGCGTATATTGCATATGCCAAAGGGTTCTGCGATGAGGAGCTGATTGCAATCACGAACGAGAACTCTATGTTCAAGCAGCAGGCGCGGTACCTAGCTAGGCGTCGCGTTCCTGAATTGTGGGCGCAAGTTCTGGTCCCAGACAACATTTACCGCCGCCAGCTCATCGACCAGGTCAGTATCGGTCCACTAGAAGGTCTTCATGGTGTAAAACCGCCCGCAGGTTGTCGCAACTGCAGTTCCTGAGAGCACCGATCCCGATGACGTTTCCGTGACCGTCAAGGCATTCCTTTCTGCGGACCTCCCTATCGAGCTCATTGAACTGCTCGAGAAGATCATCCTCGAACCCTCGCCATTCAGCGACAACCGAAACCTTCAGAACTTGCTGCTACTCACTGCCGTACGCGCCGACAAGGGAAAGGTCGTCGGTTATATCAACAAGCTACAGAACTATGACGAAGGAGACATTGCCAGAATTGCCACGGAGCACGGTCTCTACGAAGAGGCCTTCACGATCTATAAGAAATACGAACAGCACGTAAACGCCATCAACGTGCTCGTGGAGTACATCGTCTCAATTGACCGTGGTCTTGACTACGCGAACAAAGTCAACAAGCCGGAGGTTTGGAGTAGGTTGGCTAAGGCCCAGCTCGACGGCCTCCGAATTCGTGATTCCATCGGTACATTTCAGAGTTTCGCTGTCTATTGAGTTGACTCGACTCACGGCGGTGGATACTAGATTCTTATATCAAAGCCGAAGATCCCTCGAACTTTGCAGAAGTTATTGAGATCGCCAATCATGCCGGCAAGTACGACGACCTGGTGCGGTACCTCCAGATGGCCCGCAAGAGCCTCCGTGAACCTAAGATCGACACCGAACTCGCATACGCGTATGCCAAAACTGACCGCCTGCACGACATGGAAGACTTCCTCAATTTTACGAATGTTGCAGACGTCCTCGAGGTCGGAGAAAAATGCTTCGAGGACGAATTGTACCAAGCCGCGAAACTTCTCTTCACCAGTATTTCAAACTGGGCACGCCTTGCAACTACACTTATCTATCTTTCTGAGAACCAGGCCGCTGTCGAGAGTGCGCGCAAGGCTGGAAACACTCAGTGAGTGTTCCCATTTGTTATACGAGAACATGAAATTCACTGCTCTTCAGAGTTTGGAAGCAGGTCCACGCCGCATGCTTGGACAAGTCTGAGTTCCGGCTGGTGAGCCTCACCTGATTAAGAATGTTCCCCTTCTCATTATGGGCGTCATAGGCTCAAATTTGCGGTCTCAATATCGTCGTCCATGCAGAGGAGCTTCCCGCCTTGATCCAAGGTTATGAACGTCGCGGTCACTTCGAAGAGATTATTTCGCTCCTCGAGGCTGGCCTTAGCTTAGAGAGAGCTCACGTCAGTACCCACCTTATTGTCTATGAACCCGTAGCTCACTCCTAAGAGCAGATGGGAATCTTCACTGAGCTTTCCATGCTCTATAGCAAGTACCGCCCCGAGAAGCGTGAGTTTGAGCATTCTTTCCTAGAACGTAACGCTGGCTGAACACTGCCTGTCAGTGATGGAGCATTTGAAACTCTTCGTCTCGCGTATCAACATCCCGAAAGTCATACGCGCTGCAGAGAAAGCGCACCTATGGCCCGAGCTCGTCTTTCTCTACGTGAAATACGACGAATTTGTGTGTGCACCCGTTTAAATTAGCACCGGTAGGCGCTGACAACTCGCTGCAGGATAATGCGGCTCTTGCGATGATTGAACGCTCTGCGGATGCTTGGGATCATAACCAGTTCAAGGATGTCATTGTTCGCGTTGCCAACGTCGAGATGTGGGTACTAGATTGCCCACGTCGTATCACTGTCTAGATTTAACCCTCTGGATTAGCTATTACAAGTCGCTATCATTTTATCTCCAAGAACAACCGACCCTTCTGACAGACCTCCTAACGGTGCTCATTCCTCGCATAGACCACTCTCGCGTCGTGCGGATGTTCCGTCAGGTCGACCACATACCGCTTATTCGCTCGTATCTAATTGCCGTACAACATGTGAGTTTCACAGACATTTGTATGGGAATTACTTACCTGTTCTCTCCCCCTTACAGCTCAACATCGAGGCCGTGAATGACGCATACAACGACCTCCTTATCGAAGAAGAGGACTACAAAACGCTTCGAGATTCTATTGACAGCTTTGATAATTTCGACAATACCAGCCTCGCCAGGAGGCTAGAGCAACACGAGTTACTCGAGTTCCGTAGACTTGCTGCGCACCTATATAAGGTACGTTTTCTAGACCCAATTTCTGTGGCACGACTGGTATATCTCGACTTTAGAAAAATGGCCGCTGGGAAGAGTCAATCTCTCTTAGTAAACAGGACAAACTGTACAAGGACGCAATGGTCACGGCCTCTGTCTCTGGTTCTACCGAAGTCGCTGAGGAGCTACTCTCCTATTTCGTGGATATTGGTAACAAGGAGTGCTTCGCGGCGTTGCTATATATCTGCTTCGACCTACTGCGCTCCGACGTTGTCGAGGAGCTTTCATGGCAGCATGGTTTGAATGACTTCTATATGTCATACAAAATCCAGCACCAGCGATCTCTGGTCGACAAGCTAGCGACGCTGGAGAAGGAAGTGCGGGAGCGTTCGAAGAAAGAGAGGCAGAAGGAGGAGCAAGAAGCCGATGCCCCTATAATCAATCCAGGGGGCTTCGGGAATCGTTTGCTATTGACACAAGGAAACGGGTATGGATGTTGTTTCATCTTTTTTCTTACATTTCTGACTCGAACCGCAGCTTTGCTGGTCAGGCCCCACCACCTGTAGTCAATGGTACAACCGGCGTTGGCTTTGGGATTCCTCCGGTGAGTCGACTTTCTGGACGTGCCCTGACAAAGATTTGATGCCAAATGCAACTGTCTTTAAGCAAATGACCGGTTTTGGTACCTTCTGATGGACAGTCCTACGTATTATCCATATGCGGAGTCGTAATGTCGTAGTTTCTTTTTATGCCTTGATCTCGATTATTCCAGTCATGCATCCTATTTTACCTTTGCCAGTGTAAAACTGCGTGATGGCCGCCGATGAGTTAATAACTCGCTTGAACTTATCCCCGGGGATTGCGCCCACAATGACAGACCAGATCTGTTACGAAGGATGTGAAGGATGTCGTTGGAAATTTCAAAACTTTGACCACTAAATATGGTAACGATCTGCAACCATCATTTGAAATATTTCCAACTTGGTGAAATGCTGCTGTTGCGAACACAAACTTTGTGGAAACTGCCCTATTTGCTACTCCAACCGCTGGGTGATACTGTATATTCTGGGCCCATTGCGAACGCGGTTAGTCCGTCGTTTCTTATCTCTGCCAATAAAAAGCGGCATCTATTCGCCGTAGCGCTGAGGCGCGCGCCTTTCTTACGAAACCGTGCACCCAAGACCGGCAACGATCAGAAGCCGCTGCTATGGTACAGTATCATGCGCGCAGCGAGGGGGGGACACCAGAGCGGTATGAAAACACGGATCCGTAGTTCTGGAGACCCCTCGGGCTCGAGGCGTGACATGGGGTCCATTTTCGAGCGCGGACCTGTGTGCTGTGTATATTCCACCGTAACCGTGTGGTCGTAGGTGGTGATGATGATGATGGTGGCACGGGGTGTGAGAAAAAGCATGATACACGTAGTAGAGTTACCGTAAAGGAATAACATATGGGGCGCTGCGGAGGCGGCCGAGAGGATCGTCTGACAGTGCCAATGCCGCCGGGATTGGCTGACAGAGAATGGACAGAGCCTCAAAGGAGATCTAGACGGCGCGCCGAGTGTGGGGAGTCGATAATGTACTGCGGTACAGCACGAGCTTGTAGGTCCGCAGGCCCGCGTGCCCACGGGCCGGGTGAGGGTGCAGTGTACCCTGGCCCACCTCGCACGGCCATTGTCGGCGTAGACGGATCGCATGGAAGCAAGAGAGAAGCTGGAGGTCTGCTGAACAAGCTGGCGCACACTGCTCGTGACCTGGCCGACGTAATCGAGCGCTGGACTTCACAGCTTCACAGGCCGCAAAGCTTTCATCGTTCTCTCCATTGGTTGTTTCTTGGTCGGGCTTCGAGACTGGCAAAAATCATGCCCTGAAGACCGAGATCACGGATCGCCATGAACACTGGGCCGAGCGAAAAGCAGTAAATGAACGAGCGCTGGATGGCTGATGGGAGTGTAACTGTATAGGGACGAGTGAGTTTCATCTCTAGCAGGGTGATTGGGTGGTTATAGTCCTCATGACGCATCAGTGAATATAGAGTGGGGTCTTTACCACCTCCTTGGAGCGTCTTTGTTCAGAAGTTTATCTCTTCCTAATTTAGCGGCCCGGGTTTTTGACTTCTCTTATCTGATGCTCCGGTCACCGCCCTGGGGGCATTTACGGGCTAGCTACTTCTGGGGTTCTGTTGCATGTTGCCCAGTGAGTAAGTCTTATCAGGGGGAAAGATGAAACCGGCCGAACTTCCGAGCGTCTGACCTACTATCTGTCATCTTACGCTGGAGCTTTGCCTCGTCACGAAACACTATCAGTACACTCACCCACTCCGCAACAAACCAGGTGCAAGAAATCATGCCGATACGCTTCCTTAATTTCACCGAGTTAATTAATTACCATAGAATGTAAAATGCGTTTGAGATGAGGATGGTAACACCTACAAGGATCAGTACAGAGTTGCGAAGTCCGGAAGTGTGTGCGTAAGTATACTGGGGTTGGGGCACCAGAAACGAATAGGGGGTGGTGTCAACAAGAGGAAAGGGAATGTAGTAGTATAAACATCACATCACGATGCAGGCTCTACCCCCACCGCTCTGGCCCTTTGCGCGTGTGGTGAGGGAAACACGGGCAACCTCATAAAATACTTCTGAGACCCCGCGATTGTGCTTTGAGCTGCACTCTGACGGCCGGTTTTCATGTAGATCAGGAGACAGACCTACCGCAAGTCGAAGAGACTACATACCGAGGTATCGCGATGCACGTATTCGTCGCGCCGTTGCAAGACCCTCCTCATACTGGATCGTCTGCATACCGTACCGTGAAAGCCGGTCTTTGGTTGAAATGTCATCGCGAAGATCGCATTTTAGGGCTTTTACATGTCTGAGTTAGATCAGAGTCATGAACTCAATCATGGCACCCACCAACTAGCACCAGCTAGGTTTTCGTCAGCGGCGAAGAATCTAAATGAGCTCGAATGAAGGGCACACCTTTACACCCGGACAATATTCTAAAATCTCATCAAGCCACTAGGGAGCATAGTATTGAAAATGAGGGTAGATGGTCGCATCATATGTATTGTAGATGCGCACCTTTGTTTCGATGTTTTCTAGTGACGTAGGGTTGTCGACCTGGCGATGTCAAGTGGACAGCCTTGAGGACGGTAGCACGGCAGGCATCAAAAGTCAAGGCTTACTGAGAAACACATCATCACAACGTGAGTCTCTGCATAGCTGAGCGAGCGAAGCCGATCGAATTCTTCTTGGCCTTTGATGGTAGGGAGATCGGGGCGTTAGAGGGACTTTGACGGACAACGCAGAGGGTTACATACCGGCAGTATCCCATAAACTCAATTCTACCACCTGATCGTCGACATAGAGGTCGTGTACGTAGTTCTCAAAGACTGTGGGTTCACTAAGTCAAAGCTCGTTAGATCGCGAGGCGACCAGACAGGATAGAAGGACCGCACTAGACTTGGGTGAAGAAGCCACGCGTGAATACGTTTAAGAGTGAGGTCTTGCCTGGGTTACGTATCAATTAGCGAACCGGAAGAGAGGGTCATGAAAGCTGCGGACCGCATGCGCCATCTCCACATACGACTACCTTGCGCTGTATCTATCACCATCGTATATTATTCATGCGCTGAATACCCCGAGTTCACGAGAGGCGTACCGGTCGTCCCCTTCCAAATGATGGCTTAGATGAAGATGAGCCACACAAAGACATTTGTTTGTTGCGTTGCGAAGTGAGAATCAGTGAAAGCAGAGGAGTCAATGTGGCAGGGCCCCACGCCGCACGGGCAGGTATCCGGATTCCTTTTTTGGCTGTCATCCGTGACGCGTGACACACAGCTTCGCGCCGAGAACACGTGCCAGTCACAGCAAATTGACATTAGAAATACCCTATTAAGGTACAATTCTGGATGTGGTGGTTCTACTAGTAATGTACAGTACATATGTGCGGTGGGTCGGGCTGGATAACCCGAGTACATGTATCCATAATTATAATCTAAGTCGTCTATGTCTACAGTAGTATCAGAAGGAAGTTGATGAGAGATGGTGACTCGAGCACGAGTTCTAATTCAAACCGAATTGCGCAATCAAATCTTGCCATGAGTTTTGCATAGACGCCTCAGGCGTCGTATTCCGGACAACTTGTTCCTCCGGCATCTGGACGTTAAGGTGTATCGGAGAACACAGTTCTCCTACACCGGACCCGCCGTAATCGAAGACCGGGAAGTATGTCGGGAATACGGACATATCAAGCGCGCTTTCACTCAGTCCAAGCGTCTGCGGCGTTTGTGGGGCTGATGAAAGTACTGAAACGGGTGGGCTTGGATAAGACGTGGCAATATCGAAGAATGTATCCGGTAATGGCGAAGGAGTGAAGAGCATGCTGCCGGCACGGTTGACTGCCGACCCGAGTTGCGAAGGCTGTGGTGTTCGAGTGGGCTCGAATGAGCGCAAGTAATCCAATACAGTTGGGTGCACATTTTCGTCTGTGCCGTGTTTCAGTGGGAATGGAATGACGGGGTTGTGCGATTTCGGTGATTCCTGGATAATTTGGGGCGATACGGGTCGAGTCGGCGCTGACCCTTGACCAACGAGGCGGGTCTTCCCCCCAAGTATAGCTAGCTCGTCTTCCTCCATCGGCGTATCACCATCAGAGAGCGCACCGCCACGGGTGAGCGGCGAGCATTTTCCTTCCTTGAAGGCTTGCAGACTAGCGTGTGCCTTTTCACGCAGTTTGACCATGATTTCCTATTCCGCAATGGCGATTGTCAATAACATTTCACATGAGAATTCAAAGCGAAGGAACGCACCAAGACCTTCTCCGCCCTGAATCCCTTGGCGGCCTTTGAGAAGAGCGTGCAAGCAGAATCAAGTTGTACAAGGGCCGACGGTGCCAAACTGAGGGACGGGGAACGCGTCACGATCGATCCCAGAATGATCTAGAGAGAGGGAGCGCATCAGAAATCAATGACAGATGCGGCTCTAGCGAGGGACATACTGCGCAAGAGAACATGTGTGTCCAAAGGAACCACATTCTCTCCAACGGTTCCTTAAGTTGGGAGTGCAGATTCCTCATTAGGGCTATCAATGACCCCGCGCTTCTGTAAGCAGCGATGACAGATGTTCCGTAGGGACTGCCGAGGGGGTCCTTGGGGTGGTCGCTTAGTGCACGCGCAAAGAAGCCGCGGTGCATGTACAGCAAATCTGTGGAGGCCGATCAGCGGATGTAAGCGAGGTACAAGCGAATACCTACTTATTTCCCTGATCGCCAGAACTATGTGGCGTTGCAGTGTCAAGGGGATTGACTCTGGATAGGGACCGAGGTTTGGCTCTGAGGATGTGCTCCCAAAGCCCGCAATTTGCAAAACTGGAGGAACCTGATATGCCCGAAGCTTCCTGTCGAGTTGCAAGATAGTGGCATAAGTTGGCGTTTTTGCTCCGAAGACTTGATCGTGGACGGATGCTATACACTCTGAAGAGAACCTGTGCTTCCACGCATTGACTAAAGTCCAAAGTCAGCGCCCCGCAGTCCATTGATGGGCGCGTGAAATACGAACAAGCATCATCTACCGATGGATCTTGTGGGAACGGCATTTTGCAATCCACTTGCGCCGTCGCGAAGGCAGGGGGGCGCCCGAAAGTGAGGCACTGCAAATGAAACACGTAAGGAGAGGTTTCAAGCACGCAGAGGTTTGCTTGCCTGCCACGAGTCGTAAACATAAAGTTCCCAGAATACTTCCCGTCGTCGTTGAGTCTCGGGAGCATCTAGTTTCCAACGCCCTGTATCGCGATCTGTGGGCACATAACAAAGGATGTTAGGACTTGTCGCCAGGGACGAATCTACAATTTTGCTTACGGAGTCCAATCTAAATCGGTGAATATCAGTATCACAGGTACAACCGTCGCGCGTCAATTTACTTACACTTTGAGCAAGCTTCGCCGCCATTCCCATAATGGCCCAGCGCGAGCCGTCTGACGACCCATGCCTGTCGGAGAAGAAGAGATAGAACGACATCAAGTACTAAATGAGACGCATCAATAGTCTGGACAGGGGGTGGTATTCCCATTTATAGTAAGACCTACCAAAGCTTGCACAGCCCCAAGGGTCGGTTCGTCGAAAAGATTATTTTGAAAGAGTGCAGCGCGAGCAAGTTGGTGATACTTCTCTGCTTCAACGTTGTATGAGGGGAGACGAGTATCCATGAGGCTCCCGATAGCAAGAACCATGAACATCACAGAAAGCCGGTGGGACAGTACGACATTGGGCTCGTCATTGATCGCCAATGCCTGAGAATTGAAAAGGACGGAATAAACGGTTGCATTAAATTCGGAAACCGAGATGGGGTTATTCCTGATCCGAGATATTGTCAAAAACGGATATGGAGAATAATAGGAAACTAACATCCAAGCGGCGTAGGTGTAATACAAATCACGGAGTTCTGCAGCTTTCTCCGCCGTGGGAAGATACCAGTGGAGATTTCGGAGGCGCTCCTTCACGGTGTCGAGAGACGGTCGGGCTATCGGCGAGAGAGGGAACGAGCCGCTAAACTGCAGTATTTCGGCAGGGAGGATGTTACGAAGGTCGTGAGCGCGAGGGTCCTCCTTCGGTTCGTCTCCCATCTCGTTCTGAAACGAAGAGTCAGTTGGTGTGAGACAAGAACGGATCCGGCTGCCGAACCTGTAGGAAGTACTATCGGGTCGAAAGCGAAGAATGTCAGAACGTCAATGCGAGCTGTGACGAATTGCCTACTCACCCATGAATTGGCAAACTGGCCATAGTAGTTTGTGTGGCCTGAGCGATTAATTGCTAGCGTACCGAAAGAGTCTATGACGTCCGGGTTATTCTCTTCCTCTTGCTGGTGTATGACTGTCGGATTTCTAGGGGGGCTTTCGCGTTGTAGAGGGGCCTTAACGCGCAGCAACTCTTCGGATAGAAGCGGGTGAGGCTCGCTCGAGTTCTGGCTGTGGGAAGTTCGGAGCGCATCCTCGAGGTCCCGGACACGAGTACACAACTCCGTGATCTTCTCATGCAACTCTTGGGTGGACGCGAGTACGAATCTACAAATATTGGAGTGAGCCAATCGGAGACTCAGGTGCTGTCTAGAACATACCGATTACCCTGTCCTGTCGTAAGCGAACCTGAAGAGATGGTGAGCTGAGGATGTGCCTGGATGAGTGAGTCCTACCATCCGGGCATATTGCACCGCAGCCGCGTTTTAGACAGGAACCACAAGGAATGCCTCGATCACAGCGAAGCTTTAGTCTAACAGGGTACGGGGTTAGAGATGAAGAAGATGGTAACAAGATCAGAGCGACCTTCTGCACTCGGCACAAGAAAGTCGGGTAGCACCACGTCTACGCTTCTTGGCAGGTTCTGGCCCGGGGGATGGGTCGCGTCTCTTGGGAGATGGGGTAGACATTGGGGTGGGAACGGAAGACAGAGGGTGTGAAGCGAAGCATGGATTGAAGCATGGCGTTATAAAGGTCTCGAATGTGATGTGCCAGCTTGCGCTGTTGGACGCATCTCCACACCAAACCGACCATGACTGGTCCCTGACCCGACCATTCGGCCCACCCTCCATCACCGCCCAGTCGTATGGTCACGGTGTTTGTATACCCCTGCATCGCCCGCCATGTCACAGGAAAGCGCCGTCCCTTTTTGAAGATCTGTTATCCCAATCTGACGAGGGGTCTGAGGCGTGCCATCTTATTTCTTAGGCTCCGGCGAGTCCAACTGCCGCTTAACGCAATTTCCACAATGCCGACCGACCTTGACGCTTGGGACTTTCCCCGCTCATTGGCTAGGTGGATGATGGATATGCCCCTGGAAGTGCACAAAGCCGGGTGGGCTTCATTCAGTTGAAACGAGCTTGGCGATGATCGACCTGGAAGTGAGCGATTGTGGTCTATCACAGGAGCGCTCGCCGGTCAGCAGAATCCCCCAGAGACGCATCTAGATACGATGATGATCCCACTACTACAGCCAAATCCATAATGGGGGGCCCCTTGCGACCACATTAGGCGTACAGGCTGAGTCTGAAAGGGCGTTCTGTTAACCATGCCGAAGTTTTTTCTCACGAAAAATTATTTGTAGTAATTATTTGTAGTAATTAGAAACAAAATAAAAAATTGTTGTAATTAAAAGTGAAAATTACTAATCTGCGGATGAATTTCGACACAAGTCGAGCTCAAGCGTGCAATCGCAATCGCCACGTTGACGCAACACTCTACAGTAATCAAGTTCAAGAAAAAAAAGTATGATTCGTCCGACGGGATAGGAGGGAGAGTCATGTAGTATATTGAATGTGTAGTTACAGAACCAAAGTGGGCGCTGCTGCGCAACGTTCTGCGGGCTTGCTGGCGCACGCACATTGGCTTGCGCGTATGGCCAGCTGCTGGCATTGCCAATGAGATCGAAAGACCTGACAAATCCCGTGTTTTGATCCACAATATGTACAAGCGACGGCTGTGGGCACCAGTCAGCTGCCAGAGGACAGCGCTTGGCTTGGGACAGCGGCAAAATATTGGAACGTAAGGGTGGTCCACCATGGAGTATAAAGTGATCTTGACACCCATTTGGCTTGACACCATTTGGTGTCATCGGTCATATTCTTTGTATTGTTGATGCCTCCTCGAGCTCGTCGAATACGCGCAAGTGCACCTGGTCCAGCTCTGGGCCCAATGCCGCCGCCACCAGCACCACCGCCAGCGGTGCAGCAGCACTCGTTCATTCCACCATCGCAACCGCCACCATTCCAGCCCTTGCACGCTGGAGGAGATCCTGTTCCAGGTGACAATAGTCAGTATCATACTGCCAGTCTGGACGCGAATGCACCACCTGCCTATGCACATCCCCACGGCGCGCATCCCTACGGCGCGCATCCCCACGGCGCGCATCCCTACGGTGCGCATACCTACGGCGCGCATCCCTACGGCGCGCATCCCCATGGCGCACAACCCTACGGCATGCCACCGTATGGTGCGCCACTGGCTTACCCCCCACCTCTTCCCCACTTCGCTTCCTATCCTGGGAATGCGCAACTTCAGCCATGGGGTTACGGACACTACCCCACCGGCCAGTTGCCAAACCCCGTCCCACACCCAGTAGCCACACGGCCAGACGAGCAGGCTGAGGTTCAAGACCATGCTGCCATCGCGCCAGATGTTGCGGTTGTCGGGAGAGATGTGCGTACGGCGACAAGTATGCGCGAGGGTAGGGACAAGTCGATGGCAGTCCAACAAAAGAAAAATTATCCGAATAAGGAAGTCAGCGAAGGAGGTATGTCACTTTTAGTCGGTGAAACGCTTACCACTGACGTCCTGAAGTCTGGCGGTTTCGGGTTGAAGTCGACAGGGAGGTCAGGCAGACCTTTGCTGCCCAGACCGACATGACTTGGCCGGAGTTCGAAGCCGAGGCGTTGGAATGGTTCAATGCTCGTGAAGATGTGTGTCTGGGGTATCGGGTCAGCGGTGATAATCGAGGTTGGATATCTCTCACCTGCCCATCGGACTGGAAAGTGGCCGTTGCCAACGTGCGAGAAAAGGCACTCGCGGCACGGACACGCGCAGTGACGATGGAGATAAAGGATGTGGTAAGTGAACACTCTCGACAAGTGAAACAAATACTTACTTTTTCGGGGTTGCAGAGCACATTGAATCGACCGAAGATACGCGGAAAAGGGAAGGGGAAGGGGAAACGATCCCGCGACGACGACATACCCCCGGAGGCTACGCCGGAAGCAAAGAGCCAAGATAACCATCTCCTCAATTTGCAGAGTCATCTGCTATGCAACGCATGCAGCAAGTCTTCCGGGTTGCGTAAATATTGCTGGATTGAGCCAGCGAGAGATGGCGTAGAGGGGGGGGCACATTGATATCGAACACAGGGAGATGACGAACTGGGCAAAACTCATTGTAAGCAAAACAAAACAGTAAACGCGACGACGAACAAGGACTTACCGATATCTAGGAGATCAAGAAAGCGACAAGGCACTTGCGACCGAACATAATGCCATATGATCGCCCACCTACAAAAAAACCAAAGGCCGCTCGTGCAGCGCCAGAGGTCCACATCGCCGTCAGCATCACACCTACATCGGGTGTGGGGGCGTCGCAGAGTTCCTACGTCGTGTCAGGGTCCCAGGTTACTCGGTTGGGGTCAAGCCCAGGTCCCTCGCATGCTACTCAAGTCAGCGACGTCGTTGTACATACCGAAGCGCCAGCACCCGCTCCCACGGAGAACAGGTCGCCTTCCCCACCAGCCTACACCTCCCTGGACCTGTTGTGGGATTGCTATAAGCAAGAACGAGTCCCGTTCGTATATGAGATACTCAACCTCATGGATGTCGAAGAACCGGTGCCAGGTTTGACATACCTTGATAGCCACACCGACTTGTTCAACTTCGGATACAACGACGCGCTCGAGCTCTTCGTGCTGGACGAGTCGCTCCTGTCGGGTTTTGGCCTTGGTACAGAAAATGCCCGCCGCGTCCATCGCTTCATACGAGACAGGTTCTTCGAGCCCCTCGGTTTGATGGACACTACGGCACCCCCGTGAACCGCCATCCGCCGAAGTCGCTGCTCCAACCGCCCCAATGACTCAACTTGAAGACACTGCGCAGCACGACGATGGGGTCAAAGGCAAGGCTATGGCAGAGGAAACAGAGATATGGCTTACCATTCCAGGTGATGTGATCGAAGAGGAGGGTGCAACCGACATCGAGGAGGACGAGATCGACAAGCATGGATCCAAGGAGGAGGAGATCGATGAGATTGAGGAGGCGGACGAAGGGAGTGACATAGAAATCGTGACCATGGTGTGATTTGTCAGCTTTGTCAGCTGGTTGCTGAAAGCGCTGTGAACGCGCAAGATACCCCCAAAAACTATAGTTTATCCACAATATGGCCATTCAATATATTTACGTGCACACAACGGAGAACTAGAATATCAGGCGCGTACATCGTACCCGCAGTGGGCATACCAACCCTTTGCATTTTCCGCAGTAACCGAGTGAACCGCCTCCCATAACGCGTTATACACTGTGCCGTTCTCGGACTCCAAATCTTGGTTCACTTGATCGCGGTGTGCGCGCAGCCACGCCTTGATGGTCGAGAAGGCGAGTTCGATAGGGTTGAAGTCGGGTGAATACGCAGGGAGGAACAGCAGGCGCGCGCCGCGTTCCTCGACCATTTCACGAATGCCAGCGACCTTGTGAATTGACGCGTTGTCAACGACGAGTACGGAATTGGGGAGAGGCCATTCGTTCATGAGCGGGAGTAAGCCCTGAACGAATCGTCGGAAGTCCGCGCCAGTGATAGCGTTCTCGACAACCTCCAGATGGATTATCCCGTCGAGGGTGATGGCCGGGAGTATGGAGTATTTTGCACCTCGGAATTGGAATTCGTACCGACACACACGTTCACCACGTAATGACCACGCGTATGGCCTCCTCAACGTCAGCCGGTTGAAATGGCTTTCGTCAGCGAAAACAAGTTGTTCCGGGCGGAAGTGCCCATTGATGAGGTTTCTGAAGGCTTCTCGATCTTGCTCGTTTCGCTCCAGAGCAGCCCGCGTGACCTACAAAGTCGATGGTGAGGCTGCAGTAATCAGACGGAGATGACCCACCATTTTCATAGTGTAGCCCTCCCTTTGGAGGGAACGCGCGATCGTTTGCACCGACGCCTCGATATTGCAGACCTCACGAAGTTCCGTCTGTAACTCCGTGAGGGCTAAGTCGGGTCGGCGACCCACACAATCACAGAGGAACTACTCCATGAGACTACGACCGAATTGAAAGATAGAAACACATACCTTTCTGTCCATCGAAGTGAGGATGCGCGGCCGACCTGCGACAATTGGCTTGCGTGAAAAGTCGCCAGTCTCGCGATGTGTGCTTCGCAATCGCTTGATGGATCGCACACTGATTCCCGTAAGTTCATGAATATCCGTGTCGCGAAGACCTTGCATGGACAGAGACATGGCCATTTCCTTGAGCTCATTCGAGATGTGACGGCCAACCATGATTATGGAGGAGAGAGATGGAGGATTAAAAAAAGGAGACAACCTTGCGCAACGGGCAGTGAGTACGGGAAAACCTTAACTTTGCAGGCCCTTTGCTGCGTGCCGTCCCAGCATCCTAGGATAACTATTTGATACCCGGGATAACTATTCTATAACTATGTATTTGCAAGATACCTAATTTCCCGAGAATTTCAAACACTACTTAACTATGAACCCCGCACGTCAAATTTGGAGGTCAGCTGTCGTCCATTTTACTCAAGGGGCCCCCCATTTTGGATTTAGCTGTAAGATAATATTATGACGATGCGCGCTCTTGAGCCAAGCCCGTGTTCACCGTGGGAGCGAATGTGACTGAATAAGTTTGTTGTCTAAACAGGCACGGCTAATTACCGACTACCGAAAGAGGACGTTGTGGCAATGAATTTATCATGCTCTGCCCACGCGGTCGACTCTGCCACTCCACCCTACGCAGTGCGCATATCATTCGACCCGTTCTGAAACACCTAACGCCACTGCAAACCCTTTTCCATCCGACCTCGCCAACAAGGCGTCTATCAATCGAACAGGTCAGCTTTCATTCCCCCGTCCTAAGTCAATCCAGGTGATGAACCAAGATGACGAGTCCGAGCTGGCCGCGAGTCATCGTTGAAGATTCCTATTCAATACCATTCATGCTTTGCTGATATCATTCCTATCCATTCTCTTCACTTTGCTATGACTTTGCCTTGACTGATCGCTACCATCTTGATTCCTAGTGCAAAGCATGGCGTCGCCAGAACAACAAGGCTGGTCGGATTCAGATGACGACGATCCTTCTCAGATCGAAACATCTGTCCTCCTAGGGATACCCGACGGTGCGATAGAGTCTCCATCAGATCTCAAGGACGCAGCCGTCTCTAGGATCGGCGGTCTACCTGTACGACTTGTTCCAACGCACACATGTATTTCGCCTTTGTTAAATATAGATGATCTCCACTCCCAGGCTCTGCTTTCATCCCGAGTTCCATCCGACTCGAGTCATTGTCGGTATTGTAAGAACCCGATGGAGCTCTTGATGCAATTGTGGGCACCGCTCCAAGACAGCCCATACGACAGGGCTGTATACGTGTGGGGGTGCGCAAGGAGTAGTTGCCAAAGGATGTCCGGGAGGTATGTTGCTTATACAAAATAAGCTAATTGCGATGATAATAATAATAATAAACGCTCGTGTTTCGGCACAGCGTCAGGGCGTGGCGTAGTCTGCGTTACAACGAAGATTATGCTTCAAAACTTGAGCGCAAGTTCGCAAGGAAACGGCCCCATGGAGCAGTGCAGTCAGAGCTCGACGCTCGTACTACGTATCAAAGTGTCAACCCATTTGCTGTGCGTCTATTGCAACTTGCGTTAGGGAGTGCATTACGTTGACAAACTGTCCAGATGTCTGGCAATATTAATAACGCGTCCAATTCGGGTATAGGGTCCGACATGTTCGATTCCATGGCACAGCCCGGCCTCCTGGCGCAATCACGTCGCACGTTTCGGCGTCCGAAGAAGAAGAAAATGCGGACAGTGATGGCGACTCCGCGTCGACATCGTCCTCACTAGTCTTGGCGCTGGCATCGG
Source organism: Lactarius sanguifluus (assembly GCA_021527775.1). Classification (NCBI taxonomy): domain Eukaryota; kingdom Fungi; phylum Basidiomycota; class Agaricomycetes; order Russulales; family Russulaceae; genus Lactarius; species Lactarius sanguifluus. Next base: position 438 of record JAKEYF010000433.1, on the reverse strand, counting down.
CAACTCTCACTGACTCCTCGTGGGACCTTTCTCCATTCTATGCACCGCAGTACCTTTCGACTATCAGCGAATACATACCTTACCCGAAAAAAGCACTGGATGAGCACGCGGTCGGCGCTGCGCCTGATGTCGGAGCCGGCCAAGAGAGTCACACATGGTCGTCCGAAGAATACGAGAATTCAATGCGCACGGATCACGTCTTTGACAGATTTAATGGGCGCGCTATTCATGAACCTCAACAATGCGTGCGGTGAGCGCCTTCGCGTACACACGGAAATTGATTTGTCTGATTGGTCCTCGCTTGAAGGTATGACCTCGGCGGGATACCTATGCCGTTTGCAGACGACGACATATACAAACAACTATTCCCTTTGTTACCAGGGCAATCTGGTTTGGCAACTGTCACAAAGTCTGTGTTCAATGTTTCGTCGCGCCGAG